>JAJMID010000010.1:0-134544 GCA_030583405.1 Sugiyamaella americana | reverse complement strand
TTATTTAATGAGTCGTCAGGGAAAGATAATTGTTGATCGTGAAAAACATTTTGATATTCCTGGAGAGTGGTTAAGTTAGAATATTGAGAGGAATATAAATGTAAAAATACAAGACCAACAAATTGTGAAATCATCTTTTAATTCTTAATGAGTAATAACTTTTAATTCTTAATGAGTAGTACAAAATTTTGTTTAATTAAATAAAACCAAATGTTATTCAGGAGAGGAAAATAAAAGAGAAGAATGAAATTGGGGGATAATGTATACCCTCCATAATATCACATAACCTATATAGAATTGTTTATGGGGTATTGTTGAAAATTATGGGGAAATTGTTGAAAATTATGCGCAGTGGGCATACTTTTCCTTACATTGGGGTAGGCGCAGTCAGGTTCGAACAATATCCTTACAGCTGATTCCAAGACCAAAATATAAGAGTTTTTCTATTATAATATCACTTACCATCAGTCATAGGATATTAAATTGCTAATATTATCTCTATTTACTATAGAATCCTTCTTTACACCAGCTTTAAGCTGAAGTAGTGGGAAGTTAAACCGATATGCAAGGTGCTGCATTGGGCTGATAATGCACGATAAACCTTCCTCGAAGTTCATTCTCATGCTTTGGACGAGTTTACTTCTATAATGAGATTTTTGCCGATAGTTGTATCTCCAAAGAATTAATGTTCTCTGTATATTAAAATAACTAGTATAAATTATATAAGGATAGGGAGGGAAAGCAACAGCCACTGCTACCTCCTGGCAAAATTCCAACGTATCTGCTGTATTAGTATTTTGATTATAAATCTAATAGTACAGACAATTGGCAATATCGCTATCATATCGTCATAGAATAATAGTAACTGTTCTATATGCAGGTCTAGAGAAGATAGAGGTACCCACACTTATTTGGAGTGTGGAACTAACAATTAACTACGGCTGTTAGTAGGAAATCGGCAATCAACTGCGGATGTAACTACGGATTAATTTGGAGTGCGGAATTAACAACTAACTATGGCTATAGCTATAGACCTTCAGCAAATTTCAACAACATATATTAATCTCTACGACTAGCTTATCTGAATGTATTAGCATTTGTATAGAAGGAATTTCATTAGTAGGTATTCTAAGGAGGTAGTGAAGGTAGTAACTACGTAAACTGGGTACAGTTTACATCAAGACATGAATATTGAATGCTATCTAAGATATGAAAGTCAAATGGTACCTAGTAAATGGGAACACATTTGAGAATGTATGAATCTAAACATTATAGAAGTCTATCACAAGAAGAATCCTGGATTAGAATCTGGTACAAGTTACATGAGTGGTTGAAGGTTGTGGAGAAGAAGGAATGGAAGGGAGAATCGACTAGACGATGTATGTTAAACAATTTTCTTAACTATAAAACAAAAATAATTAGATTTACTGTAAATATACAAACTTTACAGTGTTCCTGCTGGGATTGTATTAAGAAATAATATATAATAATATACAGATAAAGGTATGAATGAGAAAGGTCTTAACTAAATAATATACCATTCAGTTTTATAAAATATTGTATAGAAATGCAAAAAGATAACTCCGATACTGGGAATCGAACCCAGAACTGCTCGGTGAAAGCGAACCGTGCTAGCCGTTACACTATATCGGAATGAAGAACTGACTTAACTAAGAACCCGTTCTGCGAAAATTTTAAATTAATAAAATATCTGATGTAATTTTACTAAAGTTTAAACCAACCCTAACCCTAATAACAATGTGTCTAATGGCACTTAGATGCTTATCCCAATTTAATTGTATGTGTATATGTATAATTATATAAATGACAATAAAATAATAGAAAAACCCCTAACCCTGTTATGTATTTTTTCCGTTAACTTTTTATTATTCTCGATAAATATAATACTTAAGCACCTACTTGCTTCTTTGATACTTGAATATGTTATATTCTGCCGAGAAAACGCTTGTTTCTATTAAATTATATATATATATTTAGAGATATATTGAGACCAGCCGTGAACCAGCTGTGAAACCAGATGTTAGAAAACAAAATTGTTCGTTAATATTCTTAATTAATAATAATGACTCTACTGAAGGGGCACGAATGCTATACCTATATATATAGGTTAATTTATATTTAATTTTTATAGAGAACAGCTATGTATAATATTATAATCATGAATTGACTTATATCTACAATTAAGTGCATCATTTCTACTTGAATTGAAAGAGGCCGATTTGAACTCCCACTTATATAAGATTACTTTAAATAGAAAAGTGTTTGATATTATGAAAGATTTATTTTCAATAGCAGTTATAAAAAATGAACAGTTACTCTTTACTGAAATTAGCAGACAAAAAACAAAAAATATACTCCGATACTGGGAATCGAACCCAGAACTGCTCGGTGAAAGCGAACCGTGCTAGCCGTTACACTATATCGGAATGGGAACTGAGTCGACCAGACTCATTTCGTTGGAAACAAAAAGTCTCTCTAAGACTAGAGGGTAAACTCTAGGGCAAGGGTTCGCGTTAGGGTAAGGGTATTCTGTACTTTGCGTATTTCGGCATTTTTCTTGTATTTTTTAGTATATTTTATTAGCATTATATCTAATTAAAGAAAGGGTTCTATCAATTTCTATGGAGACGATTTTCTAGTATGCGATAATGGTACCGGCCTATATATATATAATATATATTAATTGCTTATAGTTATTAGGTTGTATATATATGTAGATGTATAGCTATTATGTATATATATATTTAACGATATAATATAAATTTATATAAATTTATGATATCTATATGGGAAAAAATGGGTAGCAGTATCTGACCAACGTATCCCATCAAGGACTTTGCCACGAGTATTAACTATCGCTCTTAGTTGTACCGAAAAGATATACAAATAATAAACGCTTCGTAACAAAAGAGAAGAAACACTACTCAGTACAAATCTTACTCGCATTCGCTTGCATACAATAGGACGCTATCATGCTAGTTATTTCACCATGATACTATCCCAGTCTGGGTTAAAAAAATGGATGATTCATTTAATACAAATAAGATGAAATCCTTTTATCAGGCAATTTTGGTTATCTCAATACGGAAAATTCTTTCATCCATAATTCCCAGCATTCAATCTTGATTAATAATATATCGAAGAAGTGAAGAAAATAGTAGTAATCTTAAGAGAAAATAGGATCTTACAACGAGGATATATCGTCCTTGGGTTGCCATAACAAACTTAATGGATGTATTTAGAAATAAACTACTTGAGAAATAGAGAGCCGAAGTATATTATACACTATGACGAAGAAGAATTAGTAACTATTTATTTATTTTAGACTAGGCTCTCACTTGCAATTATCTTGTAACTAACTCTTAACATATATACCACGAAAAGACTACCGTCATGGAATGTCAGAGGAATATTTCCCTATATATTGTTTTCAAAATTAGTATCATATGTTAACTATGGGTCGGGGGGAACTCTTTTTTCTTTTTTTCTTCGAAACTCTATTTTCCTCTTCTCTATGGTGCACTAACCAAATGATTGTCAATGTGGAATAATCAGGTCATTAAATCCTCCTATCTTTGGTTACAAACATGCAACTCACTTAAATCATAAAATATGAAAGATTAGACTAACCTCTATAAACCATTTCTATATTTTATAGCAGAATAGTCCATTAGAATGACAAAACCATAACCCTAACCCACATTAACATATCACCATACTGTGTAAATCCTGTTTCCCAAATTCCTGGGTTCTGTGGTGTAGTGGTTATCACGTATCGTTCACATATCAAAATTCACGTGACTTCACTGTTGCGGCGGATATAGAAATTGGTTTGTACCGATAAGGTCACGAGTTCGACCCTCGTCAGGATCAATTTTTTCCTACTTTTATAACCCAGTTCAAAAGATTTGAGTAGAATTTATTGTATATTTTTTTATAAATTGATATCTAAATTACTTCTACTTTATAGATCAAGCTTGATATAATCTGGTTAAAGAGAATAATCATCTACATAGTTGGTCAGTGCATTTACCTTATGTTAGATTAAGTGCGGCGATCTTTATTCTTTCATGTGGATAATGGGTTAGGCATGGGCCTCATGTGTTTAACTTATCCGCTAGGTAGTTAGCAAAAGGCACCAGTGTGAACCAGTTGAAGTTTTCAATACGACTAAGGTTAATAAAGATATTTTTGGAGAAAACGTTTCAGATAATATTAAGGAGAAGACAGGTTAGGCTGTATAATCAAGTGGGTTTAGAAAAGTAAAGTAAAACGTAAACTAGAGGAAGATACTACCAGGAATGATTTTTAAATTTGTAATAGAATAAGAATTTCAAGTTAAGGTAAACTATTGCTAGGTTAGACAACTGTGTTGTTAGAGTATTATTAGTGTAAATTTACTGCTACTCTAAGATAATATCCATCAAGGTGAATTCATAACTCCACTTTATATTACATTTAGTTTCAAATCAACAAATACAAGTATTATAGAAAATTTATAATGGATCCAGGACTTGTCTCATTGTTATTACAACGACAGGTACCTCCTTCATCATCATCAATGACTTTTCCCTCAGAATCACCACGTATACTACCACCAGAACATCTTCCAGATCCACCACCATCATATCCTATTCCATATACACCTATTCCTGTATCAGATGTCAACATCCCCCCCATGTGCCAGGAACTTGCTATTCCTATTGGTACGCTAATGGTAAATAACATCACTTATACTGTAACAGATAGTGGAATTTACTTTGTTAATTGTGATGCCAATAACTCAACTGTAGATAATGATGGAGGATTTCAAATAGGTCCTGGTAATTTCCATCAAGCTCATAGATTACCAATAGATGCTGAAACCTTTTATGAATTATTACCACCATTTCATGGATCTGTAACTCCAGTATTATATACATTATCAGGTGCTACAGTTTTAGCTTGGTTATTATTAGTATTATTAGTAACATCGAATAAAAAACGTCCTTGGTTACAAAAGTTTTCTACTTTAGCATTAGCAGCTCTATTCACTGCTACATTATCAGACGCTGTAAAAGAACTTAATCGACAATATAGGCAAGGATATCAGGATTCTTATGAATTACAAAGAGAAGTATTAAATTCAATTTCGTTTGAAATTCCAGCAGTGATTGTACAATCTATAATGTGGTTAGCACATATTCAAATTTTATTAAGAATATTTGTACGGAGAAGAGAAGTATTATTGGTTAAATTAGGTGGAGGATTATTATGGATATTGGAACTTATTTTCTGGTGTGTTGGATTATTTACAAATCGTCATCATATTCGGGTATTAACAAGAATTAATAAATGGGCATTAACTGCTTATGCATTTGAAATTGTATTAGTTACAACATATGCTGCAAGCTTTTTCATCTATTCCTTAAGAAAACGAAAATATGCTTATAATGAAAAGACTTATATAATTGCATTGCTGTCATTAATTTCATTAATAGCTCCATTAGTATTTTTAGGATTATTTGCAGCAACTTGGTTGATAGGATGGGCAGTTTATTGTTCTTTGATAAGCAATGGAGCTGCTACGGTTGTGTTATGGGATTGGTTAGATGCAATAGAGCATTTTGAAAAGCAAGAGCAAAGAAGTGGTGTTATGGGAAGGCAAGTCTATGAAGACGATGTTGCAATGGATTTTAAACAAAGAAGTGGAGGGGCAGATGACGAGGATAGTGACGATAGCGAAGATGAAGATAATGTTGGCGATGCAGCTAATAAAGTTAATAATCATCACAAGAAGAAGAATCTATTTTTATTTCCTCTTAATTTTAAAATAAAATCACCTTTAAGAGAAATTGGATGGCAAACTTGGGAACAAATATTTCGAGTTGGATCAAGTCCTGCAAGTTTATGGACAAATTATAATAATACTAGAAGAGTACAAACATCAAGTATTGATATAACTGACGGAAGTGGAAGAGATGACGGTGAAATAGGTGAATTGCATAATATTAATAACAATGATGATGATAATCTTACTAATGTTTCATCAATACCTTCAACAATGCCCCATTTAACTACAGTAATAACTGGAAGAAATAAAATGCAAAGGTTTGTTCATCCAGTAAGACAATCTAGTAGAGTTACTAATGATAATTACTCTTCATCTAGCGATCTTGATGATTCTGATTCTGATGAATTATATGTTATTATTGATAGAAATGATGATGATCCATCTAGATATTTAACCGGCATTGATAATACCATTAATGACAATCACAACTCCAGTAATAACGCCCAAACTACGGGTAATGCAAATCCAGATCTCGATCTTGATCTCTATGACAATAACCATCCCTCCGAAGAACCTCCAAATGTATTCAATCGCATTCCAGGATTTGATCCTGGTGATTATTGGGATGATAAAGCTCCTCCTTCATCTTCTCATTAAAAGTTTATTTATTTATTTATTATATATAGTGGTATAATTAAATTGATGTTTATTATATGATAATATTACTCGAACGTTCTTTTGCCTCCGGCGGCCGGGCTCTGCCCGGACCCGTTGTTCCACGCAAGCGAGGAATTTGATGCTAGTGATTGTTGGTTAAACAACGCACCTCATTAAACTTTATTATATGATAATATAATATTACTGGAGCATTCTTTTGCCCCCGACAGCCGGGCTCTGCCCGGACCCGCTGTTCCTCGCTCTGCGAGGAATAGTTAAATTAAGTTAAGGTTAGTTATCTTGCATGATCTGCTTAGGCCTATGTTAATGTTACATTATCGACTCTTCCAGCCGCTTCTAGATTTTTCCTCACCCTATTGAATCTTTGCATTGCCCTGCATAGTACACAATATATAAGAATAGCATGATCGCTTTGAACAATTGTTAAATCCTTTTCACATTTATGACGATATTTTTCAATATTCATCATGAGTAAGCAATCAATTATAAAATCATTAAATAAACCTTTGAATAGGAATCTAAGTGGCTATTCATTATCATCCAGATATCTATCAACAAGAATCAATCCAAACAACAATCTTATTAATGGTGTTAAATGTTTATCTACATTGGCTTTAATTAACAAGCCATTGTATACTCTTAAACCTATGTTGTCACCTCAGGTTCGTGGTTATGCCACTGGTGGTGGTGGATTAGGTCCTAATCAAATGAAATTTCAACAACAAGAAGAAGAACAAAATCCATTGGAAAAGTATGGTACTGATTTAACTAAATTGGCTAGTGAAGGTAAGCTTGACCCGGTTATTGGAAGAGATAAAGAAATTACTAGAACAATTCAAATTCTTTCAAGAAGAACAAAGAATAATCCTGCCCTCATTGGTCTTGCTGGTACTGGTAAAACGGCTATTATGGAAGGACTTGCACAGAGAATTGCTCGCCAACAGGTACCTGATAGTATGAAAGATAAACGAGTTGTTTCTCTTGATCTAGGTGCACTTATTTCTGGAGCAAAGTATCGTGGTGAATTTGAAGAAAGATTGAAAAGCGTATTAAAGGAATTAGAGAAGGAAAGTGGTCAAGTTATTCTATTTATTGATGAATTACATATTTTATTAGGTCTTGGTAAAGGTGAAGGTAGTATTGATGCTTCTAATTTGTTAAAACCTGCTCTTGCTAGAGGTCAATTACAATGCTGTGGTGCAACAACTATTGATGAATATAGAAAATATATTGAAAAAGATGCTGCATTAGCAAGAAGATTTCAAGCAGTATTGGTTGAAGAACCATCACCTCAAGATGCTATTAGTATTTTAAGAGGTTTAAAAGAAAGATATGAAGTTCATCATGGGGTTAGAATTAATGATTCTGCTTTAGTAACTGCAGTTGTATATTCAAACAGATATATAACTGATAGATATTTACCTGATAAAGCAATTGATTTAGTCGATGAAGCATGTTCTGCTTTACGTCTTCAACACGAATCAAAACCTGATAGTATTCAAGAACTTGATCGACATATAATGACTATACAAATTGAACTAGAATCATTAAAGAAAGAAACAGATCCTATTTCAGTTGATAGAAGAGAGAAACTTGAAAAAGAATTAAAATTAAAACAAGATGAAGTTAGTCGTTTAAATGAAGTTTGGGAACAAGAAAGAAAGAAAATTGAAGAAATAAAACATGCGAAATCAGAGTTAGAACAAGCAAAGATTGATTTGGAAATTGCACAAAGAAATGGCGAATTTGCAAAGGCATCGGAATTACGATAAAGAAAATTGAAGAAATAAAACATGCGAAATCAGAGTTAGAACAAGCAAAGATTGATTTGGAAATTGCACAAAGAAATGGCGAATTTGCAAAGGCATCGGAATTACGATATTCAGTCATTCCAAATTTACAACAGAAATTGCCAAAAGAAAACCAAAAGAAAGATGATAGTTCATTACTTCATGATTCAGTTACATCAAATGATATTGCAAGAGTTATATCTAGAGTTACAGGAATTCCAACTGATTCACTAATGAAAGGAGAAAAGGATCGTCTTTTATATATGGATGAAGCTCTTAAAGCAAGAGTTATTGGTCAAGATGAAGCAATTAAATCAGTATCTGATGCCGTTCATCTTCAAAGAGCTGGTCTTACAAATGAAAAACGTCCAGTTGGAAGTTTTATGTTTTTAGGACCAACTGGTACTGGTAAAACCGAACTTACCAAAGCATTAGCAGAGTTTTTGTTTGATAATGAAAGTTCCGTAATTAGATTTGATATGAGTGAATTTCAAGAACGTCATACAGTTTCAAGATTAATTGGTTCACCACCTGGTTATGTTGGATATGAAGAAAGTGGCGAATTAACTGAAGCAGTTAGAAGAAAGCCTTACGCGGTAGTATTATTTGATGAATTTGAAAAAGCCCATCCTGATGTTAGTAAATTATTACTTCAAGTACTTGATGAAGGTCAATTAACTGATGGTCAAGGACGTAAGGTGAATTTTAAGAATACTATTATTGTTATGACAAGTAATATTGGTCAAGAGATATTAGTAAGCGATGAACAATTATCAAATGAAGAAGGTAATGTTAGTTCAGAAACAAAGCAAAAGGTTATTGATGCAATGAAACATTATTATCCACCAGAGTTTATTAATCGACTTGATGATGTTATTGTTTTCAATAGACTTTCAAAGAAATCATTGGAATCCATTGTTAAAATAAGACTGAGTGAAGTACAAGACAGATTAGTAGACAGAAGAATTGTACTCAAAGTAGATGATTTAGCAAAGAAATGGTTGGTTGATAAAGGTTATGATCCACTATATGGAGCAAGACCTCTTAATCGTTTAATTCAGAAGAAGTTATTAAATCCATTAGCTATGCATTTATTAAGGGGATATGTTCGTACAAACGAAGAAGTTGAAATTACTGTACAAAACGATGAATTGTTTGTAAAACCAAATCATTCTGAAGGGGACAAAGAAGAAGAGTAAATATTGTGAAGAGCAACCTGTAATTATTTATAAAGAATGTATATAACTGTTCTTAGGGAACATAATTTAACTATTCCACTCTTAAACGAGCAAAGCGAGCTACGGGTCCGGGCAGAGCCCGGCCGCCGGAGGCAAAATGTGGTGAAGAGTACGTCGTTTGTCATTATTTAATTTACTTTATACATATGCATTTACGTGGTTAGAACCAACAAGTTGTTTCCGTTAAGAGGATGGTGAAGGAAGTGATTTATCACCAGTATCTATAAGAGAGGCATGAGGAAGAGATTGAATAACTTTATCAGTCCAATCTCCAGGATTACTATATTTTCTTGTATAGGGAGAACCAATTCTGTCAGATTTTGCTAGTTCCATTTTACGTCTCCAAAGAATTTCTGCTGGATCTTGATCTGGTTCAATCCATTCAAAACCTTCACCTCCTCTAGCCCAATATTCCTTTAACATTATTTCTTGTTCAGGTTCAATCTGTTGCATTCTACGAGCAGCAAGCTGTTTAATCATATGAAGAGAACATTCTCCTTGATTTTCTGGAAGAGAACTATTCATATTTGCAACAATCGATCCCATCTTCATTTCTGCTGCATGACTATATCTATAAGTAGATGGTGTACCACCAATCCATTCTAAAACTTCACCTGCTCCTGATACTCTACCAGCAGATGATAAAAATCCATAAATTGTTAAACTGGAGAGATAAGTTAAGACCATTACTTGAACCATGAATGTTGATGGCCAATCACCTACAAGTCCACTTCTTAGTAATCCTTCAATCATTAACATAATTGATCCAGTTGAACCTGCCCAATAAAGAGCATATTTTTTCATTTGCCTACGAACATATTTATGATATAAACTTTTATTTCCTACAGTGGTGTCCATAATTTGTAATGAGTTGTCAAATTCAGCATTATAAGCAGCTCTTCTGAAGGGAATTATTGATACTTCTTTAGGAATATATCGGGAATTTGGTTGCTTATTATATGCTTTAATTAATTCAATGGATGATTCTGAAGAAGGTGCTGAAGATATAGATGTACCAAGGAAGAATTCCTTCAATATTTCTGGTGTTAATGTAATATTTTTAGATTCAAGAATTGATTTAAATAATTGTCTTGGTCCATCAGTTGATGTTTCTGGTAAAGGAGATTCAGCTTTTGATGATTCGATAAATAGATTTTCCAACTTTGAACAAGCTTGAAGAGCAGAGATTAATGTTTCATTTGATACTTTTTCAGTTGGATCAATAATATGTTTTTTTATTTGTGATTCAAGACTCTTAACATCTAAAGATTCTGATTGAAAGTTATGACTATTACTTAAAAATCTTAATCCAATTGGAGTTTGAAATTTATAAATGAAATGACTTTGGTTAACTGATTTAGTTAAAGATATTAATCTACCTCGAATCATGATTGAGGTTTATAAAATTGAAGTTCAATATGAACCGCTAACCGCTCGGTGAAGGTATGAAATTAATTTCAAGTTGAGCCTCAGCCGTTTCGCGACGAGCCGTATCAGGGTCCTTATCTTATCTATGTAGTAACTCCGGAATAGTTACTGAAGAGAATATGAGAAAGGCATTGATTAAAGAGAGAACCAGAGGATCCTAATTTGATTAATCGTTATATAGCTTATATATTTTGTATGACTAAGGTTATTTAGAATACTTATTCAATTTAATTGTGAACTAAACTCACTAAATCTACTAACAATGATAAAGATCAGGTTTCCTAACTGTTATAAGTTATATCACAATTTCTTGTTGATAGAATCAAATGGTCATCTATCCGATACAATACCAATAACGTTTATTTGAAAAACATTATCGGAGATAACAACCGCTTACTCGAGGACCAAAGCTAATTTAAGGTTACGGCAGCTACCTTGATTCCTGCAGGAAGATATTTCTAACGGGCTTATCCAACAGGATTTACCGGATTTATTTCTGCCCCGTGTTAGTCTGTCGATCTTCACATTTATATAAGTGGATCTCTTCACCTAAACAGAGTAATTTAATTATAATTCAACTTGACCATAATACTGCGTTTGTTATATAATTGTGATTTGAATTTGCAGCTTAGATAGATAGACCCTTACATTGATCGTCGCATTTACTTAGCCGTTAGTACTAGCTTTAAGCTAATCCTCATCTTTACTGTCAAAGCCGTACGTTCTGGTCAGTCTTAGCACTGAAACTAATGATCTAAATGTCTAGTTAATTCTACTATCGTAATCTATATATCTGTATATGTTTTATATCACGTTACGGTAATACCGTGTACCACCCTAATTCTATGTTTAATTTCTCACATAAAAACTCATAGTGGTCCAAGTCGCTATAATATTCATGCATTAACACTGTCATCATAAATAGTTGAAATTGCATCATCCATACATGTTCCACTTATTATAAGCGGAAACGGAGAAATATCCCCTAGTTTGCTATATCTTTGATTAACTTTTAATCATTATCCCATGATAATCCGATAGATGTTCAGATCAGTAGATGATAATCATCTACTGATTAATGGAAATGTTGTCTCAAAGAGTTTTTTTGTAATTAAGTTATATCTTAAGTTATCGTCAACATGTATCTATATAAGAAGAGTGAATCCTCACAATGGTATATATCTAAACTACTATATAACGTAAATAAACTATTTCAACATGTCTCATTCAAGTTCTATATCAATATCTGAGAAGAAATCTACTGAAATAGATACTCTTTCAGTTGAAGAAGGTCATGACAACGTAGAAGTTACTGAAAATGAGAAAAGAGCTCTTGTACGTAAAATTGATTACCGAATTCTTCCTCCTGTAACTCTATTATTCTTATTATCTTTCCTGGATAGATCTAATATTGCAAATGCCAAATTATTTGGATTAACTACTGATTTACATATGACCCAAGAACAATATCTAGTTACTTTATCAGTATTCTTTGTAGGTTATTGTGCTTTTGAAATTCCATCAAATATCATTCTTAAAAGAACATCTCCTAAAATTTGGTTACCATCATTAATGGTATGTTGGGGAATCGTTGGTACTCTAATGGGTTTGGTTACCAATTATGGTGGATTATTGGCAGCTCGTTTTTGGTTAGGTTGGTGTGAAGCTGGTGTATTTCCAGGTATTATCTTTTACCTTTCATTATATTATAAACGTCAAGATTTACTTAGTAGAATTACATTGTTCTGGGCATCCAGTTCGTTAGCTGGTGCCTTTGGTGGTATTTTAGGATTTGGTATTGGTAAAATGGATGGAATCTCTGGTAGAGCTGGTTGGTTTTGGATTTTCGTTATTGAGTCTTTATTAACAATTGTTCTTGCAGGTGTATGTTACTTTTTGATTCAAGAAGTTCCTCAAAAAGCTAAATTTCTTAATGATAGAGATCAAGTTGTCATTAAACAATTATTATCAGAAGAAAGTGATTCACTTAGAGATGATAAATTCTCCTGGCAAGCAGTTAAGGATACATTTAAAGATTATAGAATTTATCTTTATACATTTGTATGGATGGGACAAGCATTACCACTTTATTCATTTACCCTTTTCTTCCCATCAATTATTGCTAATCTTGGATTTACTGCTGCATCTGCTCAATTAATGACTGTACCTCCTTATGTTTGTGCAACTGTAATTTCTGTTTGTATTGCACTTTTCTCACAAAAACATAACAGAAGAGCTCCATATTTAATTGGATTGTCGTCTATGAGTATTCTTGGTTATATCTTAATGTTAACTGATAAAAAAGTTGGCGTACAATATTTTGCAACATTCTTATTAATTATTGGATTGTATAGTGCATCTGCTTTGTCATTTAGCTGGATGTCATGTAATGTTTCTGGACAAGTTAAAAGAGCTGTGGCACAAGCAATTCAAATTTCTATTGGTGATATTGGTGCTATTATTGGGTGTCAAATGTATCGTCCAAATCAAGCACCAACTTATCCTCTTGGTCATGGAATGGCAATTGGATTTCTAGTTATTTCAATTGCTTCTAGTCTTATTCTTTGGTATGATCTTGATAAGGAAAATAAGCGTCGTGATGTTTTAACTAATGGACCTACTACTGATAAATCGTTTGTTACCAGCGATGATTTTACTGGTGATGACGATATTAGATGGAGATATATTAAGTAGTTTAGAAAAGCTAATGGATTTTGATACATTTGTTACCAGCAGCGATGATATTACTGGTAATGACGATATCAAATGGAATTATAGTTTAGAAATGGTTAATTGTTTTTGATTTTTATGTTTATATATAGATACAAGTATTAATGGAGATTGATGTTAGAACAACGCCAGTACGTCTTTGTGAATGTTTACAATTAAGAAACGCACTTCAACGATCTAGATCCTTTTGAAATCCTTTGCCTCCGGCGGCCGGGCTCCGCCCGGACCCGGTTGTTACTCGCTTTGCGAGTAATGGCACCGTTCCATTCAACTGCTATGATATGGAGAAACAACCACTTCCACCTATGATGCAAGTGGTGAAGTTATGTACGGCTGACCAAAATAAAACTCTTGACATCATCATAGTAGGATCATTTATCACCAAAGCTGGTTATCCTCAACAACTTCTTTTGATTTTACTTAAACTTAGAAATCTTAATTAATATATTTCATAATGGAAGACTCTGAATTACAAGCAATTCGTCAAGCACGATTGGCAGAAATGCAACGTAATAATGGAGGTGATTCTGGTGGTTCACAAGGGTGAGTAGTTTGTTCAAGTTTTAAATTTAAATAACTAATACTAACAATATAGCGCTGACGCACAGGCTCAACAACAACAAGAAGAGGAAGTTAGAACATCATTAGTAAGTAAAGTCAGAAGTAAACTCAGGGTGATAGCAGCACACGAAGAACCTCCTAACATTTTATCAAGTTATCACAAGTACTCACCACAGAAGCACGAGAAAGGCTTTCAAGAATCCGTATTGTAAAAGCCGACCGAGCTAGAAAGTAAGTTCAAGTTCAATTCCTTTCCTCCACCCAACTAATTTCTAACCTCTCATAGCGTCGAAGATTTACTACTGAGAATGGCTAGATCAGGTCAAATTCAACGTAAAGTTTCTGAAGATGAACTAGTATCCTTATTAAATCAAATTTCTCAACAAGAAAGTAAATCAAATAGTACAAAGATTGTATTTAATCGTAGGGATAGTGAAGATGAAGACGACTTTTCCACGTCAAAGCAAGTTAATCGTAAATTTGATGATGATGATGACGATTTTTTTGATTAAATTTGTTAAAATTTTGTACGCTTATAATAAGGCTTACATCTAAAAATCTCTTGTAGTTAAAAATAATTTATATTATCTTAATATATGTTTGCATTTAAGAGTATAACCTTATGTGAGATAAAGTATATGCAAGGGCTGGGCCCTGCATAGCATAACCATGTGGCCAATAAAGTATATAACTTAACTTCAAAATATTCAAGAATGTCATCTGACTTTTCAAAAGTGAAATCTTTATCATATGATTTCATAGAGGTATTGCCAAGCAACACTGAACGCTTTATCTATTCAATACTATCTACCTTTACAATGGCGCCTTCCATAAAATCAGCTTTTATTCACTTTTATACTTTTACTGGTTGTAAATTCAATCCTCCAACTCCACAGTGTCCACCCATTTACCACCATCCTTAACTACAACCTTATACAAATATACTAATTTATTTATTAACTATTTATTCACTTATTTACCTACCTCTCTTTCCCAGCTCATCTCCGCCATGCCTAAAACGAGGTTACTTCAAACCCTTACCCATAATATTATTTTTATATCCACAAAATTTACCGTAACTTCTCCACATCGCATCTCCTTTCAAATCACATCTCATTAATCTTAATATCTAAACAAAATGCCACCAGTATCACAAATTCCTATGGGACAAGGTCAAGAACCTTCTTATTATGAAAAATTTAAAATGGGTGCCATGATGGGAGTAAGTAAAGCATCAAAACATCACCCAATTTTCATTTCCTGGCGCTAACGTTAACCTTTTTTAGTCTACTGTTGGAGCTGTTATTGGTCTTCTTTTTGGTACCGTTGCTATTTTCCAACATGGACCTGGTCCTAATGGTGTCATGAGAAGTCTTGGACAATACATGCTTGGTTCCGCCGCTACTTTTGGGTAAGTTGTCTTGTCCTCTACGGTGCCTCCGGCGGCCGGGCTCTGCCCGGACCCGTTGTTCCTCGCTTCGCGAGGATTATCTCAGGTGGTACAGCTACTAATGTACGCTAGTATGTTCATGTCAATTGGTTCTATTATCAGATCTGAATCAGATTCTCCTCGAAACCCTTTGGAATGGCAAATGGCTTACGCTAAAGCTCGTATTGTTGCAAGAGAACAATTCGAAAAGGAAAGCAAGAATAACTAAATTAAATTATATATAAACATATATTCCAAATGTACATAATATTTCGTATCGAACTTTTATTGCGTTAAGCGCAAAGCATAGATTTATGATCCTGTGCTACTAAATTGTGAGTAGCGAGGTTGAGATCTAGCGATTCACTTTGTTATACATTAAAATCGCATAGAAATTCCACCTAGGCGTTATCCGCTAAGATGAATTGAAAGCGTGTGTTCTTCTTCAGCTAATAACTAAAGGGCCGTTCTCTTCCCTTGTAACTTCCTTTTTGTAGAGATAAATGAAAGAGATTTTCGTCCCTTACCTACTGCGTTAATTTTCATATTCTGAAACTATAGTTGAAGTTAGCCGATGGCGCGTTTAAAGGGTTGGGAGATATACTTGAAAAATATATCTGTGAACCTAAAAGTGAAAATGGAGAAATGCAGATGTGAAAAAAAATATATATATTAAGGAAACACTTAGAATAAAGAAAAGAAGAGAACCAGCAATTAATTTAGAACTATTCAAAAATATCAAGCATATTTCTTTGCATATAATAATATAACCGAAACTGCTTCACCTTATATCATAATCACAATCATTTCATCCATATTATGACTGTTATATCTATCTCAAGACCTGGTAATCCTTATGGTTCTAAGTCCAATACTAATGATTTAAGTTATGAAGACGCAGATTCCGATTCTGATATCTCCATGAGAGAATTAGATGATAATGATGATTACAACCCTAATAGCTCCCTGGTTACTCCTGGTGAATTAATAACTGATGATACCATCTGGATGAGAGGTCATGGAACTTATGCTAATGATAATAATACATATTCATCTGTTGCTGGTACAATTACAAAAGTAAATAAATTACTAAGTGTTACTCCATTAAGAGGACGATATCAACCTGTGATAGGTGATCATGTAATTGGAAGAATAACAGATGTTGGTAATAAACGTTGGAAAGTGGATATTGGATCAAATCAAGATTCTGTTTTATTACTAGGATCTGTTAATCTCCCAGGGGGTGTTTTACGTAGAAAATCTGAAAGTGATGAATTACAGATGAGACAATTTTTAAAAGAAGGTGATTTACTTAACGCTGAAGTACAAGCATTATATTCCGATGGTGGAGCCTCC
The DNA here is from genome assembly GCA_030583405.1 of Sugiyamaella americana. Lineage (NCBI taxonomy): Eukaryota > Fungi > Ascomycota > Dipodascomycetes > Dipodascales > Trichomonascaceae > Sugiyamaella > Sugiyamaella americana. The sequence continues at coordinate 117,540 of JAJMID010000010.1, read as the reverse complement.
CTGCATACAAGATCTTTAAGATATGGAAAATTACGAAATGGAGAATTAGTCCAAGTTCCTTCTTCGTTAATTATAAGATTAAGAACTCATTTATATCGTTTACCGGGAGGTGTTGATATGATTTTAGGTATTAATGGATATATTTGGTTAAGTAAAAGTAGCAAAGAAGCAGCTGATGTTTCAATTACAAGATTAGAAGAATCATCAGGTTTAGAAATTTATTCTGATGTTAATGATCAAATATCGAACTCTGTTCGAGAAAACATTGCTCGTTATGCCAATTGTATTAAAGCCTTAGCATTTAAAGAAGTAGGACTCAATGAATCTCGACTTATAGCTGCTTATGAAGCCAGTTTATCATATGGAAATGCTGGTGAATTAATCGATGATGAAGTTAAAACAATTCTTGCTTATGAAGCATTAGCTAGTGATCGTGATGAATCGTAAACTCTTTACTATTTCCTCTTTCTGCCTCCGGCGGCCGGGCTCTGCCCGGACCCGTTGTTCCGAGCTCCGCTCGGAATGCCAAATCGCCGCGCGAGGAAGACATATATTAAAATATATAATGCTATTTACAGTACATTCCGAGCGAAGCTCGGAACAACGGGTCCGGGCGGAGCCCGGCCGCCGGAGGCAGTGGAGTTTAGGCAGAAGGTTTGAGGATGTAGAAATAGGTTGAACCGAAATGATAACGACCTTCTTCTACTATTTCAAGACCACTGTTTTCGATTATTTTTGCAATGTCGAGATTCCATCTACAGCCCCATTCTTTTGCTCGTTGTTCTGCTGTTCGATCCATACGATCATTTACAGATGCATATTTAGATCGTCCATGTTCAAGAAGGATTATTTGACCATTGGGTTTGAGAAGTTCACGGAAATTTTGTAATGCTTTATCAGGATCTTCATGTGAACAGAGACCAAAAGATTCAAAGATAGTATCGAATTTTTGTCCAGATTTGGATGCTATTGAAATGAGATCTTCTGCTCTTCCCTTGACATATTGAACGTTCTTGTAATCAGGGAATTTCTTCTCAAATTTTTCTTTAGTAACTTCTAACATTTCAGAAGAGCTATCCAAGTATGTAATTGAGTTGATTTTCTTGGGATTGATATATTTGATATTACGTCCTGTACCACATGATACTTCTAAGGCATCTCCCTTAACTGATTTCATCAATCTTCTACGAGTCCACCAGATGTAGGAAGTTAATTCTTCAAGCCATATTTTATCGTCATATTCTCTTGCTAGGGTTTGATATACTTCAGTTGTATCATGTGCCTGGACAATACCTGGTGAGTTTGTTGCAGGATTATTTGGATCAATTGGTTGATAAGGATTTGGTTCTCCAGTAGCACGATACTTTGTATCTTGAAGATATTGAAAACCAAAATAACCAGTAACCATATAAAATGCTAGAACGCTTAAAGCGAATCTTTTTCGAAGAACTGGATCATCATCTATCTTTTTCCATTGTAATTTTACTCTTTTAATCCAAGTAGGTGATTTAGTAACTGGGCGGATTTTTGGTTTGGTGTGAGATATAGGTGAAGTATGGAATTGATTTAAATAATTACGTTGAAGAAGTAATCTATTGTGACTTTTTAGACTATTAAGTCCAATATTAAACGAATTTTTCAAAAACATCAGTGTTGGTCTCGATTGTTTAGATCGCTCTAAGTTTAGTCTATAGTACCGTGCATTATCAATTTTTCACTTACGGCTATAAAAGATAAGCAATATTGGGAAGTGATAATCACTGGTGATAGAAAAATTAACTTTATCGGTGAAATTCATACTGTTAAGAGAGTAATAGATTGAATCTCTTTTATGAATCGATTTTTATTTTCAAAGGGATTTATAAATTCTTCATTTAATTCATTTATTAATCGGTTTAAAATGTCTAAAAGGGAAGCTAGAACTGATTTATTACGTCCGTTTAATGCTCCTGTTCATCGAGGAATGGTGGATTTGGATAAATCAGCATTTACAATAAGGATTCCTTTGGTGGTTGCTCAATTAAAAGATCAATCTTTCTTCACTCAGCTTGTTAAAGGTGGTAAATATGACTTTCTCCAACTTCAGGGAGTATCTAGGATAATTGAATTGAATGATTCAAAAGGGATTTTATTAAGTCATGAGATTGAAAAGGTAGATGAAGTAGAAAAGAAACTTTCTTCAAACACTTTAGAATTATTAAAAAAAGCTGGCGCTAGTTATTATCCATATTCATTAGATCTTAGTTATGATTATTGGAGAGCAGAAGAAATTCTTGAATCAATCTTGCCGGAAGATTTGTTGAGTGAAGTACCAAGTGGATTTACTGTAGTTGGTCATATAGCACATATGAATATTCGTGAAGAATACATGCCATATAGATTTATCATTGGCCAAGTAATTCTTGATAAGAATCCATTAGTTCAAACTGTTGTTAATAAGTTAGATTCAATTCATGCTGTTTATAGAACTTTTGATATGGAAGTTCTAGCAGGTAAAGAAGATTTCATGGTGGAACAAAGTGAATCAGGGTGTAGATTTAGATTTGATTTTAAACAAGTTTATTGGAATTCCAGATTACATACAGAGCATGCAAGATTAATATCCGAGTTTAAGAAGGGGGAAGCAGTATGTGATGTATTTGCCGGAGTGGGTCCATTTGCTGTACCAGCTGGGAAGAAAGGAGTTATTGTATTTGCTAATGATTTAAATCCTAATAGTTATGAATCAATGGTTGGTAATATTAAATTAAATAAAACTGATAGAACTGTATTTCCATATAATGAAGATGGAAGAGAATTTATAAAAAAGTCAACAAATCTATTAAATGATTTTAGAAAGAAGAATGAATTTATTGAAATTCCTCCAAAACGTATATCCAGGTCAAAGCCAGAAACTTCATTACCAGAGAAGTTAACTGTACCAAGGTATTTCACACATTATGTTATGAATCTACCTGATTCAGCAATAGAATTTTTAGATGGTTTTAAAGGGTTGTATAGAGATGAAGAATTAAAGAAGGAAGTATTTGGTGATAAACCTATTGAATTACCACTTATTCATGTTCATTGTTTTTATAAACATAATCCAGATATTCCTGAACCAGAGAATGAAGTTATCCATGAAGATTTGCGTAAGAGAATTAGTAATGCATTTGATTTTGAAATATCAGTTAAGGAATTATCATTTCACAAAGTAAGAAAAGTAGCACCAACTAAAACAATGTACTGTATTTCATTTCAATTACCAATAGAAGTAGCATTAACAAAGTAATAAGGGGGATTATTTATATACTTGGTTGGGGAGTTAGGATTCGAGTTCTATATAATCGAGTATATATAACGAACTGTAAAGTAGTTTATCGCAATTAATATATTATTTATATACTTAAATCTATAATCATTATGTCATTTAATGCAATTAAAATGGATATACATTATCTTCCATATGTTGATGAGGACTTTTTATTCTTTCCAAGTCATCATCATCATATTTTTTTGGAGTTGATGTTAGGATAGATGAGGTTATATCTGGAGGTAAGGGATGGTTTAGATCTGAGGTTGAATCGGATGCTAAATCGGAAGCTGAGTTGGGAGTTGAATTGGCAGTTTTATCAGTAATTATATGTGGTGGTATACCAAGGTTTAGATTGTCTATATTCTGATTTAGATTTAAATTATTACTTGTGTCATCAGATGGTAATATCATATCATCTTTTGGAAATCCTTCTTGTGATTTCCAATTTTGTGAGGTTAACATTCTATCAGATAATGATTTATGAAGGGAATGTCCAGATTCTTCTATATAGAAGGAATCATTTTGATGAGATTGATTGATTGAAGGAGTTTGAGATTGAGAAGGAGAATGAATATTCACAGTTTGATCGAGATCACTATCATGGTCATTATCACTATCGTATTCATGGCCATGATCATCATCAGTATCATCATCACTAACATGCGAATTTTTTCTGTTGTTTATTTTTATAGTATCATTTTCATCATCTTTTGGTTGAGGTAATATTGAATTAGTAGGTAAAATAGAGAATATTTGTTGATTCTTACGAGATGAAGAAGTTTCTGATCGTTTTAGGTTAGGGGTTGTTGGCGCAGTCCTATTAGTACCACCAGAAAAGCTACTATTATTACCACCATCTACTGCTTTACTTGCTCCACTCCCAGCTATTAATCCATAGATAGAGAATTTACTTGCATTTTCATCATTTTCCTCTTCTTCTTCTCCTTCCCCTTCTCCTTCTATACTAAATGGATCAGGACATGAAGAAATTAAATCCTCCAACCCACCACCAGACCACCCCTTTCTTGCTATTCCTTCATAAATTTCAATCTGAGCTCTTACAATACTTGCAGCATATTGTAAAATTTCATTTGAATTAGCCTCTGTTGATTCATATAGTGATTGAAAATAAGAATATTTTAATCTATCAATATCATCCACTAATGATGTCAATTCGAGTAATGAATTCCTATATTCAGCAAGATTACGAATTCTCTTATAAGCCATCTTCTGAGTTTCTAATTCACGTCGTTTTAAATTACGAGTCTTCTCTCTTAATTGTAACTTGAAATCTTGTTCATTCTCTTTTGTTAATTGTTTAAAAGATTCCAATTGCTTCTTAACAGGAATTTCAAAAGCAGATGTGATGGATTTTGCTAAAATTTGTTGATGATTTGCTACAAGATAATGTAAACCTCCTGCTGATTGTAAACCATCAGATGATGAGCCAGCACCTTTACATCTTGAACATGCTTCTAACGATTGACCGAAATCTGCTGATGCTTTTGCCATTACCAGAATAGCTTCTTTATATTTAGCTGCTGAATCTAATAATGTTTGATAAGTATTAATAGTATTTGTAATTTCATTTGAGGTGATTAAAGCTGGTAAGTCTGGATGATTATTAGCTACATTGGCAGCAAATGAAGAGGCCAGAGTAGAGTCAACTGTTTGTAAAGATGCTAAAGATGGTTTTCTAAAGAGATTTGTAAATCTCCAAGAATTGTCTTGAGGTAAACCAGGTGGAGGAGTTGGAGTTGGAGTTGATCTTGAACCTATACCTACCATAGAAGGACCTGATGCTGAACCTCTAGCTGAACTTGGACCAGAACCAGAACCAGAACCAGGAGCTCCAGATGCAACACCAATAAATCCTCCTAATCTATTTCTATTTACAGCTGCTTCAAATGATACATTGGAATTATTCCTAGAATGATTATATGGTAATCTCTCTCTTTGATCATCATTAGTTCCACTAAAAGCAGGACTTTGTAATCCAGGATTGACAAAAGAATAGAATTCACTTAAATGTTGAGGAGGATGAGGAGGTGACGAACTACTTGAAAACGCGTCATTTGACATGGTGTAATATGATATTATATTGTCACTTGGATTATTTAAATCTTTCTTTACTGTTGTATCTCTTATCTCTTATATCTTATCTTCTCTTTCTTTATCATTTAACTGAATTTAAACGCGTATAATACAACCCACAATTATCAAAACTTATTCCTATAAACTTGAACTTCTAGCTTTCTTCACATGTAAACCCCTTTTCCTCACTTTTAAAATATATTTCATTTCCTTCTTTTATCGAATATCCCAACTGAGTCACGTGTTTGAATCCGCCGGAAGGAAGTAAACATATTCATAGTATAATTTATTAGTTTAATTACAAATAATACTAGAACCGTCATATAAAAGAACTATTAATGTTAATATTCTCAACAATATCTCACCAGGTTGATATAACTTTGTATTAAATGTGGTGATATTGTGCTCGGGTTTAATAGCAATATGCGGAATGCATCAAAAGATAAGATAAGAAGTAAGACGGTCATAGGCAACTCACGTTTATATAAATTAAGCTGTCTTATAAGGTATAGCGCTTCACCTCAATCGCCTACCAGAGGTACGAGTTTGTAAGAACAGTACAAAGTTCATTACAACCATTAGTTCACCAGCTTACCTCCGCTCTAAACTCACCGATACCTGTAATATATACTCGAATATTAGAGTTTTGATTAATAACAGAGAACAATCTTCGATCGTGCTACACTATAGCTATTTATAGACTCTAATTGATAGAACTCTTTATAACTCTGTACAGCCCACCAAGGAGTCTTTGTCATTCATAAGCTTTTCGATATCAATAAACCTAATATTATGAACTTTTATTCGGATTTAACAACTCATTTAGATTAAATTTTACTTTTGCTCAAAAAAAGTTTTCAAATCTCTTCGAAGATTACACTCTGATGGCATTAAGCCTAGCATTGCACCTGCATTTGACTCAATCTCGGAAGATATTAATGCCACTGCGATTATACATAAAATATACATACTTGCGTATTGAATATAGATATTATTTCTTTTGATAACTTTATCTTCTTCGTGGTATTTCCCTATTCCGCGCGAAGCGGGGAACAACGGGTCCGAGCAGAGCCCGGCCGCCGGAGGCAAAGCATGTTCACCATAGTATTTAGCTTTAGCTGGTTAACCTTAACTTGCATTGGTTGTGTGATCGTTTCTAAATAGGGCCAATCGTCTATTCTAAACTTGCATTATCTTTTAATTCGACTATCCCGAAAAGAGATAATCAAAAGAATGATCGTTTTTCTTTTAGATTAACATCTTGTCCAGAGAAACTTGAGAGTATAGCGAGTAGAATGAAGACTGTGGTTGCCAAGAGTTAGTGAAATGAGTTAATTATTATGTTATTAATGTTGTGGATTGTATAGCAATTAACATTAATTATAGGATAAACTTACAGTTTAGTTTTTCCACATGCAATTTTAATTATAACTACTGCAGAATCAGGACGTACCGACAGCGGTTCCCAACATACTTTTACATAATTAAGAATAAATAGATATTTATATTATAGAATAGTTAAATATAAAGGTCTATAATCTATTGTAACTCAAATAAACTCTTATATTAATATTCATTTACCCCATATTTACCTTATCTAAGATCACGCGCACTGATAAGAAACCAACCCTAACATCCGAAAGACCTGAGCCCAACAAAGGTTAATGATCACAAGACGGTGCAGGAGTCGTGCCGTTAATCTATAAATTGTCTTGATATCCACTTTTATCAACAGTATATATTTTTGCATATAATTTTTTTGAAAGTAGTGTATAATAAGTTATAGATTGTATTATAGGTGAGTGATAGTATGAGTTGATGGTGAGGAAGGTTGGTTAGGAATGGATCAGAGTAGTATGGGGGGAGCGGGGGGTTGATTTAGGTCTGATTAAGTGGGTAAGAGATAGTGTATTGAAATAGTAATAAATGATAACAATATATTGAATTTAATTCCATTTATCATTTCATTATTAGGTGGGTTTGTTGATTTTTATATCATTTGATATCGAAAGCATTATATTTTGCTATTCTTCCTTCATTCTCTTCTTCTCGTTATCATCTCTTTGAAAATTTTTTTACCTGCATGGAAGAGGATCTACAGACTCGAAGCTCAATCTTTAATTAAAGTTACATATGCAGATATAATTAATCCCCCCATAAGAAACTTCCATACCCATTATAATCAGTATCTTTAATTGTAAACATGTGTTGGAATTGATTTTGAATATTATTTATTAATTAATCGTGAACTTAAGCTAACTATTTAGATATATTTGTAGTCCTAACCCTTGATTTAAGAAACCAGCAATAGCGAAAGAGAATTCAAATAGCAACTTAATAATCCAAAACTTATTCCTTCATCTTACCAATATATTATTGACATAACCATAAAAGTGGCCTCATCCATGACTCCTGTATTAACTACCACCACTTCCAAACCAAAGTTTCGTAGAGGGCACTCTAGCGAATCAATCAATGGCACCAAAGAAAATATTGAAGATGAAACTCCTAATGTAAAATTCTTTCTTGATAACCGTCTCCCAGTTGAATATTTCAAACAAGATATTGTAAACTTAACTCATGTATTACATATTTCCAGATGGAAAAGAGTTGAAATTTCTATGGCAAATGATATAATTGTTTCTCGTATTTCAGGAGCATTAACCAATGCAGTATATTCAGTTGATCCACCGCCATATCTTAAAGAACAAATCAAAAAGAATTATAAATCTGATGGTACTAATAGAACCTATCATTCAAAAGTTCCACAAAGATTATTATTAAGAGTTTATGGACCACAAGTGGCACATATTATCGATAGAGAAAAGGAATTATCAACAGTAGCAAGACTTTCAGCGAGAAACATTGGACCCCGACTCTTAGGAACATTTCAAAATGGTAGATTTGAACAATTTCTAAATGCAAAACCATTAACAAAAGAAGATATTCGCGTTCCAGATGTCAGTATTCAAATTGCTAAAAGAATGAGAGAATTACATGACAATATTGAATTATTAGATGATGAACGATCAAAAGGACCTGGTGTTTGGTTATCTATAGAAAAATGGATGGTTAGAGCTATTGAAAAATTAAATGAATTAGAGAATAAGATTCCTGGAGGAAGTTCAAAGTTATTACAATGTAACAACTGGCAAGAATTTTGGGATATGATTAACAAATATAAGAAATGGGTTACCAATAAATATGGGCAAGAAAATATCATTAAGAACCTTGTATTTGCACACAATGATACACAATATGGAAATATATTAAGAATTGAACCACCAAAAGGATCACCATTATTAGTCCCTCAAAACGAACATCGACAATTAATAGTAATTGATTTTGAATATTCAAGTGGAAATCCAAAAGGATTTGATATCAGCAACCACTTTTGTGAATGGATGTCTGACTATCATGCCCAACAATCCTATCATATTCATAATGATCGATATCCAAGCATAAAAGAACGTATGAATCTTATAGAAGGATATGTTGAACATGGATACGATAGTTTTGATGATGAAGAAAAGATGCAAAAAGAAGCAGAAGAACTCTTACAAGAATCAATCGATTGGAGACCAGCAGTAAGTGCATATTGGTGCATTTGGGGAATAGTACAAGCAGTAATTGATAAAGATGAAGATTTACTTCTTCGTGAACAAAAAGATGTTGAAAATGGATCATATAAGTTCGAATCTGGTAGCCCAAACAATAAGAAACCATTATCATCATCCCCTACCATTGATCAAGAAATAGAAGAAGAGGAAGAAGAATTATTTGATTACGTTGCATATTCAACCGAAAAGGCACAACTTTTCTGGACCGACATGATTAATCTCGGGTTACTAGATGCCTCCGAATACAAAGGACAATTAAAGCCACTACCAATGTTTGAATAAACATCTATATATTTATATATATAACAAGATAAACGACGAAATGCCCTACACCATCCCCACCACATGCCTCCGGCGGCCGGGCTCTGCCCGGACCCGTTGTCCGAGCTGCGCTCGGAATATGTATATTCCTGTTGGAGAGAAATCTATATAATCTACTTGACGGCACTTATCTTGAATAACTATCAAAACTGTCAGGTTTATGGTATATCTTCGCATAGCAATTGCCAATTGAAGTGCTAAATCTCGTAATTCCGAGCGTAGCTCGGACAACGGGTCCGGGCAGAGCCCGGCCGCCGGAGGCATATGAGATTAAGAGGAAGTAATGTATTTATAAAACAATATGAAATGCTTAAGGGACATGGAAATATAATTAGAGAAGAAGCATCTTTCTTGGATCTTCAATGAGTTCTTTAACAGTTTTGAGGAAAGTTACTGCTTCTCTACCATCAAGAAGTCTATGATCATATGTAAGAGCAAGATACATCATTGGACGTGAAACAACTTGACCATTGACAACAACAGCACGGTCTTTGACTCCGTGGAGACCGAGAACGGCTGACTGTGGCATGTTGATAATTGGTGTACCGTAGAGAGATCCAAAAACACCTCCGTTGGAGATAGTGAAAGTACCACCAGCCATATCTTCAAGAGTGAGTTTACCATCACGTGCCTTAGCACCAAGAGAAGCAATTTCTTGTTCAATACCAAGAACACTAAGTGATTCAGCATTTCTTACAACTGGAGTAACAAGACCTTTTGGTGTTGCAACTGCTACGGAAATATCAACATATTCCTTATAAACAATGGTATCACCACCATTTGGTCCTTCAATAGCAGCGTTAACAGCAGGAATATCCTTCATAGCAAGAACAGATGCTTTAGCAAAAGCACCCATAAAACCAAATTTAATACCAGTCTTCTTAAGAACTTCATCCTTATAAAGCTTTCTCATTTCGAGAAGTGCAGACATATCAACTTCGTTGAAGGTAGTAAGAGAAGCAGCAGTATTTTGTGATTCCTTAAGACGCTCAGCAATTCTAAGTCTCATTCTATTCATTTTAACTCTACGTTCTTCACGTAAACCAGCAGATGGTTTAGCTTCTTCTGGTTGAGGAGTTGATTTAGCAGCTGGTTTTGGAGTAGGAGCTGGAGTAGAAGCTGGAGCAGAAGCTGGGGCAGCAGCTGGGGCAGCAGCAGCTGGAGCTGCAGATTCTTCTTTAGCAGGTTCAGCTGGTTTTGATTCTTCTTTTGATTCTTCTTTTGGAGCAGATGATTCTTCCTTCTTAGGAGCACCGCCCTCACCAGGTTCAATCTTAAATAATGGTTGACCAACAGTAACATTATCTTCAGGATTAGCTAAGAATTCAGTTAAAGTACCAGCAAAAGGAGCATTTACACTAACATCAATTTTATCAGTTTCAATAGTGGCAACTTCTTCATCTTGTTCAACATAATCACCAATTTCTTTTTCAAACCCTTTAAGAGTACCTTCAGTGATAGATTCAGCCATATCTGGGACCTTTACGATCTCAGCTAGATAAGTTAGTAAACAACATCCTCGCAGACGACCAACGGGTCCGGGCAGAGCCCGGTCGCCGGAGGCAAAGAAAAAAACCACTCTCTACTTACCATAACCTCTTGTTTGCAAAATTGATACTGAAGGAAGAGTTGGTCTTTTACTTGAAATAGAACGAATTTGCTGAGTTTGACGAAGAGTAGAACGTGTAGCAATAGAAGCTACTGAACGAACAGTAGTTCTTTGAGATAATCGTAAAGATAATTTTAAAGAATTTTTCAGCATTTTTGATGAAATTAAAGATCAATTGTAATGAAATTGATTGATTGATATTCGTTCAAATGATTTCAAATAAGCGGGTTTGTTTTAAAAACTGAAATAAGAAATTCCTTAAGCCGTTATATAAAGAGAGGGTAAATTGGGGCATCAAGAGCATGTGCAGGAGTGGGACAAGCGGAAGAGTGGATATAAAGGTCTTATGATGAGGGGGGAAGAGGGGGAGTGATGATAACGGTTTATTAGGTAAGGAGGAAGGGGAAGAGGTGAAGTTAAATTTTAATTGAATAGATATAATCAATCTAATTATTTATTATATTAATAAAAATTCCTAATTGTCAGTTGTTAATCTACTTTGCTATTCCATCCATTGTTAATCTCAGGGTCCTGTCGGTTAATCCTTCTTTGCATTCCCTTGCATTTTCCGCCGAATCGGACGTACAAATTTGCTTTAAACAGATGTTATGATTGGCTGACAATGCAATCAGTATTATAACCTAAACCGAAGAGCTCAACATCCGAAAAGTATCCGGAGAAACTGTTATGTTAAGAAATGAAAAGGGATTGGCCGCGGAGTTGGGATAAGGAATGTAAAAGATGTAAATGGTGGTTTGTAAGGAGAATATAGGAAATTGCTGGCATGGTAATGGTATGGATGAGTTGAAGAGGAGTATAGAGCGCGCTCTATAAAAGTTGCTATCATCAACTGTTAACGTAAGATAGCTATAAATATATTAATATAGGAGGACATATAAACTCTATATTAGTAAGGAATTACAAAGTTTTCTCTTATCTTGTTGAGTTTTGTCTGCTTTGCTGACATCCAAAATACGTAAAGTTAATGATAACTAACACGAAAATACTTACAAGCAATTATGCAGGGACATAACCCCACAACGAGCTGAGTTCCGTAAAGCGGACCGTCGAGATAGCCGGAACTAATTCTAGTATCAAAGCCTGGCAACAACTTATACCTACTATTAGTTAGAAGGTGAAAAAGATTAAATGTTTAACATTATTGATATATGAAATGTTTTATTATTGCCATTGAAGAAATGAATGGATTATACTTTCCAGTTAGAAGTAAGGGAGGAAATTTTCATCCTTAAGGGAATAGTAAACTTATCCTTAGCCGTATTTTCATTCGTAGCGTCCCCCTTAAGGGGAGGTACTTCCTTAAGGGATCTTAAAGTTATCTATTAGCGTTACTGCCCGTAAGGCGGTAACGTTATGTACGTTAACCTTAAGCCATTCCGCGACGTCCCTCATGAATAGCTAAGTTTACTGCTCCCTATCTTTTGTTAACAGTGGATTTGAACCCAGCGTGTCTTAATTACAGTAAAATATGCTTATAAGCTAACTAACACGCTCAAAAAATGAGATAAACTCAAACATTAGACCTAACCCTGTAAATTAACGGTAGTAAATTAAAGCCCCTGATCCACAACACAACTAACCTCTTAAGCTTAACCTTATATTTTCGGAATAATTAATAAGGTGATATAACCTAGCCTTAGTTTAAGGTAGATATGTTTAAGGAATCGATGAGTATAAATAATTGAATAAGATAGAAGTATGTTTGGAACAATATATAAAAAGGGAGGTGGTAATGGTACACGATACTATAATACGACTACCCGGCTGGAGGCGGAGTTGGTTCAAATTATAACATTACTGTATAAAAAGGGAGAGGAGTGTGCTATATAAGTTAACTACAACGGCCAGAAAGAGCAGATTGATGTTACATTCGAGAAACATAATAGAATGTTAAGTAGGAGGACTGAATTGAATATATTGACGTTATTTAATACAACGCCTTTCAATTAAACTATTCAGCGTGCTAAATTAATATATATATATCATACTAATTGCTCCCTTCCCCTTACTGAAGAAAACGGTTACTTTACACAGTTGTTACCCCGTTTACACTGTACCTACTACTATAGTGCGTATTACATCCAAGTTATTCATGAGGGAGCGGGAATATTAGAAACCCTAACCTTCTGCCCCGGTTCAATTAATATAATTAAGATTATATAAATTTCCGCACACACCTGTAACCGTTTTTGTTAGCGAATGCCCACAAAAACCCTTTAATCACCGAACTAAATAAACAAATAGATAAGAACTCGATCCTATTTATAAGGTAGATTATAAAATCCCCAATACAAATATTAAAGTATTCTAATTATCTCTCGTATTATAATAGTATTTAATGAAACAAAAGATAAAGAAGAAGCTTTCAATCGAGGCGAAGTGCATTCTTTTAAATAGTTCAGATCAAGGAAAGGTCACAGATAGAAAAAGAAAGTATATAGAAATTAACACGTAATAGACAAGCCATTAAGTAAAAAGAATAAAAGAATAGAAATCAAAGCCAATAAACATCGGTATTACCGGTGTTAGCAAATAAAGTACCATAAGAGATTATTCTCTTATGACACCAACGGGGAATTCGGTAGGATTCCCACATTCATCCCGGCCGCTACCGCGCATCACTTCAACCATCATAATAGATGTACAACACTAATTAACATAGCCGTAGTAACTTAAATCAACTCGAATCAATTCAAATCAACGCTAAAGTTTGTGAAATTATTTATTTACATAGTCTTTTTTGTAACTGTTTTATTAAGTAGAAGATAATATAATTGATATTAACTGGTAAAAGATTAACAATAATAACTCCCCGGTCCAATTGAGGAGTGAATAAATGGTATTAGATCCATATTCATATGTTGCCCCGTCACGGGTGAAAGCTCTCTTATGTCCATTAGGTCAGATAAAAAAGTCAGTGTTTTTACAATATGCAGATCGATTATCAAAAGCTTGCGAAGTTAGATTAGTGGATGTTACACCAGATGGGAGATCAGATAGGGGTAAGTTAACCTGTTGAAATAACTCCTACCGGCAATTAACTAACAATATAGCCATGTTTAGCCCTCTTGGCTATCCCAATGGAAAAGTTGTATATGATTTTTCACTCTCTGGTGGTGATGAACAATACTATTCAATGTATGATTTAGAACCTTACCGACAAACTCTGGTTGCTTTTGGTTTGGTTTCTCATAAAGATAATTGTGATCATGAAGGATATGGGGAATGGTTAGAAGAAAGATTAAAAATGCTAAAAAAGGAATATCCAAATTGTATTATGCATAAAGTATTGGTATTTGGTGTACCAGAAGAAGGGGTATTAAGAACTGATTCAAAGCATATATTTGGAATCTTATCTTCATCTTCTAAAGTTTCAAGTTTTACAAGTTTAGAAACAGCATTATGTGATATTACTAGTGATTTCTTAGCAGAATTAGCAGTTTATGTTATTTCTAGACAAATGGGAAGTTTTAAAAGTCCAGGAATTAAAGCTTTAGATGGAATTCCTAATAAAAAGGGTAAAGGCGATAATGATAAAGAAAATGTTCCTGATAAACCATATAATTCATATTTAAGAAGAGGTTTAATAAGACAAAATTCTGCTTCAATCCATTCTCCTAGTATTAGTAGTTCAAATCAATCAATTTCTATTTCTAAAACTGGTTCTATTTCTTTAGGCCTATCAGATAGAACAAAGTCAAAACAAAATGGTAGAATGTTAAAATTCCTTGGTAACATGTACTTATTAGCAGGAAGATTATCTGATGCTTTAAAAGAGTTTACGGAAGCAGCAAATATTTTAAAATCTACTTATGATCATTTATGGTATGGGTCAGCATTAGAAGGAATTGGTATTTGTCTTGTATTACAAGCATTTCTTGAAGTGCCGATAACTATTCCTGTTATTGCATTAACTGCTACTTTAAGAGGAAATCATACCCATACAAATAGTATTAATAGTGGGTATGTAAGTAGTGGATATGGTAGTGGATATGGCAGTGGACATGGCAGTCGAAATGAATCCACTTCATCTATAAATGCTACTCCACCTCCTACCTCCCCTTCTCCTTCACCAGAAAATAGTTTTTCGTTTACTTCAAATACTGATGAATCTCCAAAACTAAATGACTTTTTACCAGATCTTACTGAAGCAATTCTTCGATTTTATACAAGATCTCCTACTTCAAATGAAGATAATGTACCACAAATTATTTATTGTGAAACTATTTTAAGATTTATTAAATTACTTGTATTATCTAGACAAGGAGGAGGGTGGAATGGAGCAGTTTTATCTGCTATTGTAAGAGGTACTTCATTACAATTAAATATTACTATTGATAGTCCTTCAACTACAAAAATTGCTAGTTGGTGTAATCGAGTATATTCAAGTGGATTAACTAATCTACCAATGTCTTTACAAGTAAAAGTTTACAGTGGTTTAGCTAGTATATATGGTTCTATTGGGTTACAACGTAAAAGAGCATTTATTTTAAGAGAAATGGTATTAAAATTAGTCAACAGTTCCCAAATTAATACCTTACAATTGCTAGATAAAAGTCAAAGAGGGTTGATTGAATTTTTAGATAATATTTGTAAAGTATTTGCTGGTGGAGAAGTAACTTCAGTAGGTAGTGGTTGGTTAGATTTACGAATGTCATTTCTTAGATCATGTATATTAATTTGTGAAGAAAGTAATCATCATCAAGGAGTTGTGTATTTTGTTGGATTAGTATTTTCAACAATGGCTGATTCATTAAGTAAAGATGATCAATTAAGAATGTTTTCAAGTTTATATAAAGCAATTGAATTATCAAGAAAGAGTGAACGAGGACCTATTGTAGGGAAATATTGGGATCCTTATATCCTTCGGGATATAAAATTATTACCATCAACAATAGTTACTCCTAATAGATTTTCCAAAAAACCACTTGGTGATGTGAAAAATGATAATGTATTTCTTTATAATCCATTTCAAAAAGTTAAAGATAATTCAGAACAAGTATTAATTCAAGGAGAAAGAACAGAATTTACACTAAAACTTCAAAATCCATTTGAATTTGAAGTTCATTTAAATGAGATTAGTTTATTAACTGAAAATGTTGAATTAGTAAATGCAAAAATATCCAATGTTTTCATTCCTGGGTCTTCAGTTCATGATTTATTCATTGTTACATACCCCAAATCAGCAGGAGATTTAATAATTACTGGATGTAGGATTCAAGTTTCTGGTTGCAAATCTGAAATTTATTTATTATCTGATCAAGGATTACCTAAATTAGAAATCAAATTAAAGAAATTTGGTATTAATTCTGGTAAAGTTGATAATTTACCAGTTATTACCCGACAATTAAAATATTTAGTCATACCATCTCAACCATTATTATCATTAAAAAATCATTTATCAATTGAACAAAATTGGTTAATGATACTTGAAGGAGAGAAGAAGGAATTTTCAATTAATTTACGAAATCAATCAGATACTCTTTCCACACTTGTTAATTTCAGTTTTATTGATTCAACTGTCGAACCATTACAAAATACTCTATATGATAAAGAGCTACCATTAAATGAAGTTTATGAATGTGAATATTTTCTTTACAAACGAAAAGCATTAAGTATAATTAAAAGCCCCCAAATCAATCCTCATGAAGTTGGTCAATATGATTTCCAAGTTTCTGGGAAACGAGGGTTAACAAGTGCAGTAATAAATCTTGATTATGGAGTAGAAATAGTAAACGAAGAAGAATCTACTTGGACAAGAAGAATTTCAATTCCTGTTAATATAACTGTAAATTCGTCAATTGAATTATCTGCTTGCGATGTAATACCTTTACCAGAATATAAAAGTGAAGATCATCCATTAACGAAAATTGAAGGATTACTTCAACCATTAGAAAAGAATTGTAAATATTTTATTCTTGTATTGGATTTAAGAAATGCATGGCAACAACCTATAGAAGTTACACTATGGAGTAAAGCAGGTGACGATAAATTATCACAAATAACTCAAATCATTCATTCATCTCGTACCAATCGATTCTTAATACCAATAAAATGGAATCTCCCCGATGAAGATTTCCTTAATAAACCAATTCCAAGCATCAGTCGTAGGCAATATGTAGTAGATCAAAATATGAATTCAGAACAGATTAAGTTTATGAATGAAACATTTTGGTATCGTGAACATTTATTAAAATCAATTAATGGAGAATGGAAAGTAATTAATTCAAATAGAACTGGTACTGTTGAATTACGTGGTATAAGATTATCCCGTTGGATGGTAAACACTTTACGCACAGAACCAATTAAATTATCAATGAAAATGAAATCATGTAAACAAATCAACGAATTAACTTATCAAGCACTTGCTGATGATGAAAATGCAATTCTACAATGTACAATATTCAATGGTACCAATAAAACAATTGGTGGATTACTTAGATTAGTACCATCATTAAGATATGGTAATGAAGGACCAATAGAAGCAGATGAAATTCATAAAAAGATCATTTATAATGGCTTATTACAACGTCCAGTTATAAAGATCCCCCCAAATCAATCAATCAATATTGAACTTGGCATTATAATCCTATCAAGAGGTGAATATGAATGGACAAGTATATTTGAAGTTACAAGTGGATTGGATATTCAAAAACAATATAGTCAATTAGAACCATTGTATATTAAAGCAATATAGACAAACTTATCCACCATAATTCATCTGACTTTTGCCTCCGGCGGCCGGGCTCTGCCCGGACCCGTTGTCCGAGCGTAGCTCGGAATTTTTAGTACGTACGCGTCATGATGTTTTCAGTAACTCATCACAAGATGAATTAATAAGATAGAATATATATATAGAATGTATTTACTTATATATATATATATATTAAGCATAAAATGCTGCTATTAAGAAGGATGAGAAGAAACTAAACTTAAATGATGGTTTATCCAACATAAACTCTTTAATATTTAAATGATCTCGTCCCCATCCATAGATTCTTTGTACTAATGGTATATTGGATGTTTGAATAATCCCCCGACTTTCTAAAAATTGTATACCCAACAATCCAGTAGCAGTTAAAAATACCAGCAATTTACTAATTTTACCAACAATATATCCTACTAAAAGTCCACTAAAACTACCAATTGATAAATGCTGATAGTTTAATCTTCCATCAAATCTACTTCTACGAATTGTTAATGGTCGATTTTGAATATTATTTGTGTAAACAATTGGATCTACTGCTGTTTCATTAGCAATTTTAATTCGTCTCATTAAAAAGTGGCTGACCGATAAGCCAATGCCAACACCAGCAACTCTAGATGTTCTAAGGCCCATAGATAAAGGAAAGAATTTTGACATTATGACAGAACTTAATTAGTAAAACAAATTGGATGTGAAATAAAGACGAGATAAAAGCTGGTTCTGATGGTAATGACGATCGATATATTGCTCCGAAGAGTGTGGGGTAGTGCCCTGCGTTGCTTGCACAAGCCGTATAAATTCTTGCATCGAGGAACTCACACCAGCTGGTTTTGATAATGTATATAAGATGTAGATCAAGTTTGTTAAACAAACGGGAATTGATATGGCCACTGAGGGTTGATTAGTTCGTGCGTAAAAAAGATTAATTATTAACACAATTAACTTGAGCTACATTAACCTTGTTGACTTATGAAACTAAAATACATTATATTATATATCCGAGAGTTATAGCTTCCACCCCAACTCACGCAGCAGCCTAACCCTTATCTTTTAACCGTCAATTGCATACACTTCTCCTTTAAAAGAATTACTGCTGTTTAACGTACTTAGATAGGCCGTCACTTCACAAACCGACAAACCAGCTTATTAATAATGTCAACTATACCAGGTCCTTCAACACCTATTATACCAACTTCCAGACAACCAACAGGAATTCCAAGAACTCCTTCATCAACATTACCGCATCCTAATGTTGGAGGGCCAGGAATTGGACCAGCAAGTGGAACATTAAGTGCAAATACATCATCAACAACAGTATTTAGATCAGTATCCGGAAGTTTGCCAACATCCTCAACAAGTTCATTAATGATTTCAAGTAAACAAGCATCAAAGTATGATAAAAATCTTAATAGAAAACCATCAGAAGTATCCCTTTCAAGTTTTGCATTTATATTTTCCGAAGCAATTCAGTACATGCAAAGAAAATCTAGTGGAATTCAAGATTTTGAAAATCGATTAAATCAATTAGGCTATCATATTGGACAAAGAGCACTTGAACTTGTAACAGTAAGAGAAGGCAAAAATGCAAAAAGAGAAACCAAAATCTTATCGATACTACAATTCATACATACAACAATATGGAAAACATTATTTGGAAGACCAGCAGATGCGTTGGAAAGATCAGCGGATGCTACCAATGAATATATGATTATTGATTATGAACCGGTAATCACACAATTTATATCAGTTCCAAAAGAAATGTCGCAACTCAACTGCGCTGCGTTTGCAGCGGGAGCTATTGAAGCAGTTTTAGATGGATCACTATTCACTGCAACAGTTACAGCACATACAGTTGAAACAGATGACCATCCTCTTCGAACTGTTTTCCTAATAAAGTTCGACCCTTTAGTGATAGAACGTGAAAAATAGACTATTATTATTATATCATGAAGCACAATGCCTCCGGTGGCCGGGCTCTGCCCGGACCCGTTGTTCCTCGCTTCGCGAGGAAGTTATGTATAGGGTACATAATCCTAGAAATCCGAGCGTAGCTCGGAACAACGGGTCCGGGCAGAGCCCGGCCGCCGGAGGCATAAGCAAAGAGATCATTAAATAAGATAATTATACAGATATAGTAGTTTTAGATGTTGAATCAGTAATTGATCCAACAAGGAGATCTTCATCATCATCATATAGTTCATTATCAGGTGGTACCATTTGATCAAGTACTAATTTCATACTGTATGCATCTTCTCCATCAGCATAATAGCTATGTTCAATTTCAATAACTTCAAATTTAAGTGTGTCTCTATAAAGATGAATAGCAGCTTGGTTGGATTTACGAACATGTAAAGAGACATATTGTGCTCCATAACTCTCTACTAATGCTCTTAATGCTTGTTTAAGAAGTTTGGCTGCTATTCCCATCCTTCGATATGTTCTCATTACTGATAAACTTGTAATATGAGCATGAGGAACTGTATTTGGATCTGGTTCTGTACTATCATCTTCCATCTTGGCAAGAACATATCCTACTATTCTTTCATCACCTGATGATGTGGAGGTAGTTGCGACATATGATCCTTGAGGCCATGATAATGCATGGTATAAATAATATTTTAAAGTATAATTTTCTGGTAAATTTGTAAGATTAGCATTTTGCATACCTTGCAAATCATCAACTGTAGCTTGACGAATTTGAACCATTTTATTTCACCTTGGGCGTAAAGAGCTGTCAGGTACTTCGTGACTATTATTACTTGAAATTTCACCGCGGCGTGGACGACGGGTGCGGCGCAGATCAAGCTGGTGAACTGTTAGGTGGAGAAGTGTAAGATGAATAAGATGTTTTGTTATAATGATTTAATTAAAAATATGAAGTTAATAATTGTGGCCATACCAAATTTCATTTATCTAATTGGTAAAGAAACTCGAATTTCTATTTTCCATGGGCACCTCCTATTTACTCCTAAACTCTTAGAAATAACTGTCCTAACCCTTATCTGATCTCTCCACACTCACTTCGCACTGATTACCAAAAACCTCTAATTATGCAGCTGTCTATCCGTAAGCTCATCTCATACCACACTAATTTGTTTACTTTCTTCCGTTAGATCTATGGTCAGTTGAAAAATATGGCTACAACTATAGATAGGGTATTAACAAGATCAGGTCCTTTTACAATTGATGAATTTGTACCGGGATATGAGGTAAAAGAATTCCTTAATAATTTCAAAGTTTTGTAAGTTTATCTCAGGTTAACACTAGGTTCGCACCACAGTTACTAACTAACCGTAATCTAGAGTTATTGGAGCTGGTGGTCTTGGTTGTGAAATTTTGAAAAATTTAGCTTTATCAGGCTTTAAAGATATTCATGTAATTGATATGGATACAATCGATCTCTCAAATTTAAATAGACAATTTTTATTTCGAGAGAGTGATATTGGTAAAAGTAAAGCAATTGTTGCAGCAGAATTCATTATGAAAAGAATCAAAGATGTTAAAGTGACACCATTTTTTGGTAAAATTCAAGATAAAGATGATGATTATTATATGCAATTTGGATTGGTTATTTGTGGATTAGATAGTGTTGAAGCTCGTAGGTGGATTAATGCAACATTAGTTAATTTAGTTGATTCAGATAATCCTGAATCTTTAAAGCCATTAATTGATGGTGGTACTGAAGGATTTAAAGGTCAAGCAAGAGTTATTTTACCAACTATTACTTCATGTTATGAATGTTCTTTAGATATGTTAGCACAACAAGTTAATTATCCAATATGTACAATTGCAAATACTCCAAGAGTACCAGAACATTGTATTGAATGGGCAAGTGCTTTACAATGGCCTTTGGAATTTCCTGATCGGAAATTAGATACTGATTCACCAGATGATATTAAATGGGTTTATGAAAAGGCATTAGAAAGAGCAAACAAACATAATATCACTGGTGTTACTTATACATTAACACAAGGAGTTATCAAAAGAATTATACCAGCAATTGCATCAACAAACGCAATAATTGCTGCTTCGTGTTGTAATGAAGCATTTAAAATTGTTACATCATGCAATCCATACTTGAATAATTATATGATGTACACTGGTAATGATTCAGTTTACACATATACATTTGAGCATCAAAAGAAAGATGATTGTCCAGTTTGTGGTAGTAGAGCAAGTCCAATTACTATCGATGGCAACCAACTGTTAGAGGACTTTATTCTTTCACTTGCTGATAGACCAGAAACAAAATCTCCATCTCCATCAATCCGTACTTCAAGTAAATCACTTTATATGCGCAGTCCTCAAGCACTTGAAGAAGCTACCCGTGCCAATCTTATTAAACCACTTAAAGAATTATTTGATTCTGGAGACGAATTAGTCATTACAGATTCTGCCCTTCCTTTCAGTCTTCGACTTGTTGTTCACTTTAAGTAGCTTTATTTATTCTATTCATCTAATCTTCGTTCTTCTGCCTCCGGCGGCCGGGCTCTGCCCGGACCCGCTGTTCCTCGCAAAGCGAGGATTGTTAGGAACTTGTTATTGTATACTAACTTATCTTTAGCTGGATATACGAGAAGGGTAATAGGTGCAAATTACCTGTATGGATTAAAAGCAGTAACGTCTAGCACGAGCAGGAGCAGATTTCCCCCCACAGTTTACCTCAACAACCTACCACTAACTGAGTTATCTTTTGAGGAGAGAACTTCCAGATTATTAGCTTATTGAAGTAGCAGAGCTCTGTCATAAGGTGGGAAAGATGGTAATTATATAGTTAAAATAATAATATTAATATATAAGGACATTGAGCAATACAAAGTTTTTAAAAAAATGTTAAGATACAGGTGGGTTGATGATTTAGGGAATGTCCATCCGAGTAGATCAATTATAATCCTGTTACTTGATATTTTGATTATGAAAGCGGAAGTTGTATCAAGGAATGGTCTTCTGGAAACTCAAATATTAATGGTGGATTGATCTTGTAATAGTATATGGTCGTGGTAATGAGTTGTATCAGTTGCAATAGTGGTGGAAATAGTGGTTCATTTTGGCGATCTGAGAAGTCTTTCTCTATAGTAGTTTGCTGGTTCGGATAAATTTGTATTCTTTTAATCAGGGAATGGTCTCCTGATAATCCAATATTTAATAGTGAGTTGGTGTTGTAATAGTAGATACTCAAAATGAATTGTAGTAGTAGTAGTTGATTTTGTGAATTAGAATTTCTGTTTAATGTTGTTATTATCCTTATTAATTGAGTTCCATGATAGGTTGTACCTCCTAGTAGGTGGTAATTTGGAGATACCAAGTTACGTTTGAGTGTCCCATTGGATAGCTTGGTTCTGAAGGTGGAATGAAATTGGTTTTTACTTTTAGATTCATCTTGTAGTATAATAGTAGATGAAGAGTTATGATTTAATAATAATGGAGAAGATGTTGATATGATCTTTACTTTAAGAGTTCCTTTAGTAGTTCCTTTAGTAGTTCTTTTAGTTAATGACTTTGAATGATCGGATCTTTTTGTAACAATATGAACAGAATCAAAAATAATTGCTGGTGCTTCTTGATGTAAACTATAATTATCTTTGTTGATTTGTTGATAATCAATATCATAGAAGATATCATTATCACTGTCGTCGATATCACCGTCTTTGATATCACCACCATTGATATCACCGCCATTGATATCACCATCTTTGATATCATCACCATTGATATTGATATCACCATCTTTGATATCACCACCATTGATATCACCATCGCTGATATCAATTTCATCAATTTCATAGAAGATGTCATTATCACCGTCATTGATATCACCATCATCGATCTCATAACAATCGATATAATCTCCATAATCACCATTGTTAGTACCAATTTCATCAACACTATCAATATCATAATCAATATCATATTCATCAAGATCATAATCATCGCTATCATATTCGTCACTATCGTATTCATCGCTATCATCATCACATTTATAAATTTCACTTTCATCAATATCACAATCATGAATATCAATAGGATTTGCTAATGATGCTTTACATTCATCTAATGATAACGAGAGATCATCTTTCTTATCTTGTACACAGTAGAAAACAGAGTCAATTCGGAATACACCTAAAGTTGCAATATCATATGCAATATCCACATCACCATCAACAACACAAAGTGAAAATCTATCATCAAGAGCTGATAAACTTTCAAATTCCTTAATTCCATACGCTTCTTTCAAGTATTCATCAAAATACTGGTTAATATCTTCAAAAGCATGACCCATATAATTACCTCTAATTATTCCATCTTGAATAGCACTAAAAATGAATTTCAAAAGAATTCTAGTTTGATGTTTGATAGTAGCATCAGAACAGATATCACCAATATTAATTTGATTAGACTTTTGCGCTTTGGCTAATGATTTAGTCATGTAACTAAAAGCCATTTCGGCTGCTTTTTTCATCAAGTAATCAAACATTGTTCAATCTTTTTATAAGTTATAATTAAAGTGAAGGTGAAAATTAAAATGGAAGAGAAAAGAGAATGAGAAGAGGAAGTGGACAGCTTTTATAAGTAAACGCCACTTTAATAAAAGGTCTTTATTGTCATTACTCACATAATTATTATTCAGGAGATACTAGATTATGGAGATTCTCATTCTAAATTGTGTAATAATGTTGGTTATGGGATTCTGACATTCACTCCTGCAAGGTGCGCATAATATTTCTGAAATGCATTATGCCCACGATTAATTTCAACAAGGAAGCGGATAGAAACTTCTTATCTCACATAAACAATATAAATAATGAAAAGAAAAATGAATTAAAATGTAAAAAAAATCGATAATTAATCTACTCTAATGTATACATATGGGAGGGGGAAGTGAAGATCGTCAAATTTCCTGTAAAAATTAACGCTGAATAGACGTTCTGAATAATTCTATTCTTTCTAGAAACCTATATAAGTCAATATAAGATGGTTAATTAACCAAGTTTAATAATTTACCGTACTTTGATAGCACTGGTCTCTGGATCACTCCGGTTCCTCGATGCACCTTTATTATGGCGGTTTCCCCTGATATTGCCTATTGTGGAATAGTACAAGCGAGAAATTTTGTTTACTTGGTTAATACAGTAATAATACTACAAATATTAATGTTATTTTAAGATTATTTTCTACGTTTCTATTATTTAATGATAAATTTATTAGATATCTATTTACAATGTGCTAATAGTGCTGATAATGATGGTAATGATGTTAATGGTGTTAATGGTAATGGTGGTACACTGCAGCTGGTATCTTCATATCTTCCAGTTATTCTTATAAGGCAGTACATCGTCACCCCATAACGATCAAAACCAATAATAGCATAATTTATGTTGTGGAGATTAATTATTATGACAATAATGACAAAAATGGTAGTTTATTAGTTTGGTTTTTAATAAAAAGAGTTCACCTTCCCGTTTGCTTCTCTTTCTTTATTTTTTAATAAGATGCCCACTCGCTAAAAGAACCAGCTATTTATCCTCCAAGAAGCATCATTAAGTCTTTATGGAAGTTTAATATCAGATACGAAATCAAAAACTATTTTCACTATTACACCTTTATTTGTATGATAACAACTTTAACTGATATTTACCTCCATCTTAGATACACACTTTCATCAATTGGATCCGATTTAATATCGCCAGTTACCCAGCAGCACCCATACACATTTATCTAAATCATGGATATTACTATCATTAGCTATCTCTAGGCTATGTCAGACATTTGGTCACAAGCTTTCTTGTTCTGTTGTTCTCAAATCTCACCAATATCAATACTGTTAAACCAATAACTCTTAAAAGAAAGCTGAGTGATTTTCAGCTTTACTTCTTCTACTCCATGGTTACACTCTGTTCGTGCAATACACAGCTTCATCTGAAATTGCTACGTAAAAGAAGAAGTCAAAGAGAGGGAATCAAAATCGTGAAATCCAGATGCAAGTTGTCATTGGAGTATGGATTTGGATGCACATTCCCTTTTCCAAAAGCAATCCCTTCATAGCAACACTGGGAAACATCTACATATCACCAAGCGATTTGATTAACATTAATCGAAATTATTATTTTCCTTATTCATTGTTGTATTTATATCTATTAATTATATATAGTTTACTTCTTATAACTAACTCAATAATCACTCGCAACTGCGTCTCACGCGCCGCCGGGCTCTGTCCGGAACGCTTCTCTTTCCAAAGAGCTATATTACAATTTATTGATCTATATAACTGGATGGTATGTATAAAAAGGACTATATATACGTTTAAGCAGGGTAGAAATACCAGTAAATGTACTGCTCTGGTCCCTCTCCATTTGCATATATATTCAAATATATCACTATCTGCTTGGTATCACATGCAGTTGAATTCTAGCAATGATCAATGATGTTTTATCTACACGAGTATCTGAATGATGATGGGGATAGTGATGAGGGGGCAGTAATGGTCCAAGAAAGTATGTTGCTATATTCATCTCTAAGGTGCACATATACACTTGTTGAAGGAAATATATAATTATAAATCACCAAACAGCTACCTATAAAATATACTTCAGCACATATCAAATTTTCACCCTCTACTTCCCTTCTGTTATTTGCCTAGTCCATTCATCCCCAATATCTTCTATATCTGTCACTGATAATATTATAGTTAAAACCGGTACCAATTTGTTTACAGGCGATTGACTAAGATTATTGTATTGATAAATAGTACTACCTTTTTTAATTAATTCCCCTTTTATTAATTCAACAATTGACGTTAATTTCTGAGCTGTTGCTGATTTAAATTCATTTTCTTCAAATGGCCGATTAGACAATTGAACGGTTTTTTCTTCGTCCAAAAGTTTCAAAACTTTTTGTGAAATTATATTTGCATGATCGTTTTGTTTTAAATTGATAATAGTAGATTGAACCATAATGAATGATTGAATGAATGAATAAGAATAGTGTTTAATCACACTTGAAGATATTTTGTAGAAGTAAGTACTGTAGAACTTTATTTGGGTAAGGAGATTATTAGATTGACATGCTAATCAGATCAACTGATAGTGGTAAGGGCAATATCAATATTAATCTAAGGTAATTTGTAGAACGAAAGTGTTGTAATTCTAATCAATCTGGATTCACCTCACCTATCTGAAAGGATCTTAAATATCAGGATGTACTTGTACATAGTTTTACTTATTACAATCTTCATCGCCTCGTTAGAGATTGAATAGAAATATCTACTGCACATTCAGATACTCTTTCACTACCATTTTCAACACTACTTTTAATATTAATGAAACATCCTTTCACATCCTCATTTATCAATTGTACCAACTACATCATCAAAACCTTACTTAAATAATAAATATATATATATTCTTATTCTAACTACTTACATGCCTCCGGCGGCCGGGCTATGCCCGGACCCGTTGTTCTCGCTTCGCTCGAAAATCTCATCTCGTTAATACAATAAACAATAATAAATAAATACAATATAAAATACATAAATAATAAATAATCAGCTATAAATTCTGAGAATCTTAGAATTCCGTTCTATCTCTTGCTAATTGGGTTTTACGAATTTGTCTTGCAATTGCTAATGCTCTTCTTTGAACTTCTAATGAAGTAAAATCCGAAAATTCATTAAGAACATAAGTAGGGAGCATTGGTAACGCAGTTAAATCTTCAGCTTTATCTAATTCAAGATCTTCTACATAGACAGTAAGACGTTCCCAATCGTCTGATGTCCACCCCTTTTTAACCCCAGTAAATTGTGGTTGAGTTGGGGGTAATAATTCAGTATGTAATTTAGATGGATCGCTAATAAATGGACTACTTGAAAGGGTAGTATTATAGCTTGGTAGATGTTTATAAGGAGAATGAGGAGTATTGAATATTGAATCTGAATTAATACCTGAACTATTTCCATATCCATTTCCATTCATAACTGTAGGAGTGATAGGGGTTTCTTCCTTTCTTGATCTTTTTAAATCTCTTCTATGTTCAGATATCACTTCAATTGAACGAATAAATTCGCGTCTTTTCCTTCTTGCATTCTCAAATGAAAATGATGGTGTTGAAAGTAATGATTGATCAGGGTCAGGATTAGGAGAGATAGAGGTAGAAATTTCTTTATCATTATTATTATCACCTGCGTCGATTAGTGAATTTAACTCAGGAGGCGGATCTAATTCATCATCATCATCAGATATATAACTTGGATTAAGTAAATTGGTGTGTAAAGGAGGTGGGGTATCTAAACTATCATGGGTTGAAGTTGAAAGAGTTTTAGTAAGAAAAGAATTAGGTGTATTTAGATTTTCAGATGAGTTAGTTTTCTCCTCCTTAATTATGGATCCCTCATCTATGGTGCTTGACTTTGGTAAACTTATAATATCAGTTGGATCAGTAATCCATGTTCTTATACCATCATCATCGCTATCTTCTTGATATTGTACTTCATCTGGTGTTGATTTCATTGCTTGTAAAATCTTTTGTCGTTTGCGAGCTAGTGCTTTAGGTGTTAGCATTAATATTGGATTCAAAGCAGGAGAAATTCTAATTCCAGTTGATGGTGAAGTGGAGATTGAAGGGGCTTCAGGAGTTGTAGCAGTTGGTGGTGACATTGTTGCACTTATAGAAGTTGGTTTTGATAATGAAGTTTTATAAAAATGTTCATCTCCATCCCTTGATTTAAACATTGATAAATAGACTTTGTTATGAGATGATATCGCGTAAATATCAATTAAACTATTACTTGGTTTAATAGAATTAAAGTTCACCAAATGTTTCAGTTTTATGCTCACGATGGTGACAGCCGTACGCTTTATTGTATGGCGCATTCTAGTTAAGATAGAGAGTTATCCCGTCAAATTCTTCCAACTCTAACTTAGTCTTTAAGTTTAACTTAATCTTAGTTAATCTTAGTTAATCTAAGATAAAAGTTCATAAAACAGTACTAAGAACTAAAAAGTATTCGGTGAATCGTTATTCGTTAAGTTACCAATTGCTATAGAGTACTATGTACCACATACAATTCCTTAAACTACTTAAATAAATAGTTATATAAATATATAAATACATTAAACCATATCTATGTTTAATCTCTTAAATCTTTTGAAGCCTCGTCAAAAAGCTCAATTGTTCTATCATAGATTGATGTATCCAAGTTAGCTCTTAACTCACCATCAAATATTACTTCCCTTAATCTATGAATATATCCTAAACTATTAATATACTTCGAATTAATAACTGCACTGGTTAAAAATGTATCAATCTCTCCCGTTAATATTGTTGCTTTTCTATCAATCAAAGCCGTTAAATCTAAGCGATGCCAATTTTCAAAAAATTCATCCATGCCTTTTGTTGCTTCCAATAATAATATCCAGAAAATACCTTCTAGATCATGATAGAATCGATAAATTCCCGTATCATTTTTTGCTTCTAAAATATCTATACTCATATACGGGAAGTATTCTTCATATTCATCTTCGTCGTCTTCATTATCTTCATTATCTTCATCACCTTCATCACCTTCTTCATTCTCAGATTCTTCTTCTCCTTCTCTTTCTTCTTCTTCTTCTTCTTCTTCTTCTTCTTCTTCATAATCATCGTCTTCACTTTCCTCACTATCACTAGCTGTCTTCTTCGACAACTTATTCTTTAATTTCCTTTTAATGGAATCAACTCTTTTCTCTTCTTCCTCTTTTGTACTAGATAAATCAAAATCAATTAATAATCCTTCAATTCTATTTTCACCGATAGTAGCTAGGAGATTATCAGGACAAATATCACCATGAATTATATCGGCATTAAGATATAATTCTTTTAAAGCAACAGTAATATCTCTAAAACATGCAAATATTGTTGCTATATCTTTTAATCGAATAATTTGTGTATAACCAAATCCTTTTAATAATAATCTACATTGAACTCGATTAGAATTTAAATCGACATAATACTTATGAAGATATTCTTCACCATCAAATAAAAACTTTTGTTTTAAATCATTAGTACTTCTAACTTTATTAAATGCAACTAGTTTAGGTATAAAAGGAATTGAAAATCTTTCAGCATATTCATATACTTTTAATTCTTGATTATACTTGGACTTTTTATTATCCTCTTGCCAATATTCTTTAAGCAAAAATACCGATTTATCTGAATCTCTTTCAACAATCCTTATAATTGTATCTTTAGTAAAAATTCCATATTCATGCGTACGTCTTTCCTGAAGGACTTTTAATCTTCCTTGGCCAGGAAATTCTATATAAGTAACTAGACTAGACTTTCCATCTGAAGTAATTTCCTCTTCTTCCTCTATAGTATTATCAAACCCCATTTCTTCTGCTGTCAATAACCGATATTCCAACATAGCTTTAATAAATGACCATGGATCTCTTAATATATCAATTTCTTGCATTTCATACATCCTTGATCTATCAACGATATAACATCTCATTAAATTATTACAAAATGTAACAAAATGTATAAATATTCTACCCTTTTGATTAAGAAAAATCTTTTCAAGACAAGGAAGCGCATTTGTAACTGCAACTAAAGAATTTCGAACCCGTTTATCACTGTTTCTATCCCTTTTTGGTTTGAAATGGAATACATATGGAACTAAAAATTTGGACTTTGCGCTATATTCACTATCATTGTATTCTACATATAATGATTCACTTGTCCAAAGAAGGCGTATGTCATTACTTTCTGGTTCTTGGTTTTGAATATGATCAAATACTTTGGAAATCATATCATCTATCATTGGTTCATATTCTTCGGAAGAGCTTTTATTTAAAAAATCACTAAAAAGTTTAGTGAATTTCCCAGATAATGATAAATAACCTTCATCACGAAGAAATGAAATAATACCAACACGATCACTATCGCTTATTTTTGAAAAGACCTTATCATACATATCAGCAATTTCTGTAACAATACCATTGGTGGAAAGTTCTTCACGAAGGCTAAAAGATATAGGAGGGGGTGCTAACATTGGTTCAAATGAAACAGGATTGGTGAGTATTGCAATAGCTTGAGGAGTCTTCATACCATCCTCAGCAGAAGAGATATTGTTATTTAGAGTATGATTAGAATTAATAGATCCGCTACTAATTTTTCGTCTCTTATTTTGTAAGAAAACCTTTCCTGTAGAATGGTCAAAATGAGGCTTTTTGCGTTCATGTACATCATGAGTATTAATTCCATTGATATTTTCATTTTCACTTTTGTTTTCGTTTCTATTTCTATTCATATAATCATATTCATTTTCATTAATAGCATCATTATCATTATTAACCTTCTTTCTATAAGACCACATTGCTAACCTAAAAATCATCTTCCAAACTTTATAATTAGATCTTCTAATATTAATTAAAAGATCTTTTGTCAAACCATTAACCATGATATCATCCACATATTCATAATTTAATAGCATTTTCATTAATAAAGTTCCTCTCCATTTGAGTCTAAAGGGAATCTTATTTCCATTCAAAACAATATTATCAAATAATCTCTTAATAAACCGTTGACCCTGAATGGACTCTATAAATGAATCAAGATCATGATCAGGTAGAGGATATTCTTCAGCTGTAACATCAACAAGCTTAGCTATTGAAGTTGCTTTAAGATCATTTAGTAGTTGGTCATCCCTAGATATGTTTTCCTTAAATATAAAATCAATATAGTTCAAACAAGCTTTAGCCTCGTTTTGTGTCATTCTGAAAAGGTCAGAAGATATAAATCAGATTTTTTTCATTTACTTGAGTAACTGATAATAGTAGTGAATTGAGTATTAGAGAGTTAATTTCAAGTCACGTTCAATTGAAGTTTAACCGTAGAACTAAGGTGGGGATCATGTACGTAAAGTTGATAATGTCTAACGTCGGTAAGGAATGAGGTACGAGATACGGCTTAATGTTGGTGGTGATTGAGGTTTGAATAATAAATAAGTACCTAATCTTTATATTATGTTAGGTTACTACTTGTTACTTTTTGGATATATGAGGTTGTTATAACTTGGTCCTCACTAGTTTATACTTTTATTCTTTCGCGGCGCGAGGAACAACGGGTCCGGGCAGAGCCCGGCCGGCGGAGGCAAAGTGGTATTTTTATACAATAGTAGACGTAGTACTATATCGAGGTTAATTATATGGTGAAGAGTTTAGTCATTATAGATTAGCTTGGAATTAATACAATTCATAAATTCTTTTGTTAACTAACACTACCACTGGTATATATCATATTATCCTACTGGATCTTATTATTTACATTATATTGATTATTATACGGACCTCGTTAATACTCCTGTCAACCACGAGCTTGAGCTGCTACCTTCTCATGCTCTACCATACGGCTGTAATGTACCATCCAATCAAAAACCTTCATAGATCTATATACACTTTTCATGAAATTTCAACTTGAACATATTATAGAATTACCTAACTTCTACAAACAAGTCTAAAAATATAATTACAATGGGTGTTTACACTATTCTCGGTAGAACTTTCCAATCTTATCAAGTATGTTGCTTTACGGAGGAGATTGAATTTATACCAAAATCGTTACTCTTCATAGATGAGGGTTTTATCAAGTTTACTAACAACCATTATAGCTCAGTATGGCTACCTTTGGAGCTTTAACTGCTGGTATTATTTACGCCACCTCTGGTAAGAAGACTGCTACTACTCCACCAATCAATGCTGGCTCTTCCGAAGAAGAGAAATTCATTCTGTAAGTAACTTATCCAAATGGTTAGATTTAGATTTAGAGCATTACTAACATCCAGTGATTTCATCAAAGAACAAGAAGCTGCTGCTACCCCAGCTCCAAAGCACTAGATACAAGTTATAGTCGCATGTTATGTTTATAAAAATGGAAATTGATTCCTTTTAATGAGATAAAATAAGTTCCTACCTTTATTGCTTAAAATAACGGGATCCGGGCAGAGCCCGGTCGTTAGCATGGCAATCATGAAGAGAAAGATAAATAAAAAAAGAATTCTATTGTTTAAAAAGTACAGTATTAGAAAGAGGATCAGCAGCAAGAACTGCTTCACGACGTTTAATACGGTTTTGAAGAGCAGCATCAGAACGAGCTTTAGCAGAAGCTGCTTGTTGAGATTTAAGTTGTGCACGCACAACATTAGGAGAAACGAATTCCTTATTTTCATAAATAACTGGACCACCAAATGAACCTTCAAGAATTGTAATAAGGGTCATGACAAATCTTGGACCAATTTCAACTAAAGACAATTCAGTTTCACCATGATTTTTTCTATCTTCACTAGCATTAGCAGCAGCATTTTCAGAAATTTGATAATTACGAAACCAAATCTTATTATCAACAATACTTAATGTTACAACATGATCAACAAATGGTTTGGATTTTCTTGCTTTCGGTGGAACCCCGAATGAATGAAGTAGTAATTCTTTTACTAATTTATTATGAGGAGTTTCATCAAAAGTTTGATCAAATGATAAAATTGGTCTTGATCCTTTTAAGCAATTACCAGTAAAATTTAATTCATCCATAGTATGAATATTTTGAATATGAAATTTACAACTTGGTCCATTAGGGGCTTTTGACATCCATAAATATAAATCAGTGTGTTTTCTTGCTTCAAAATACATAATATTATTACAATTATATAATTCTGCAATTTCATTAAGTTGATAAAGCTTTGATTTAGTATCGAATTTTGGTTCTTTTCTACCATGTGGAAGCATACTAGCTAAATCATTTATTAAATGTCTATGTCTAAATGTTACTCCTCTTGAAGAGATTATTAAAACTCTTTGTTTATTCTTATAACTAGTTGTACTAGTATTTGATTCTTCATTATGAGAAGATTTTGAACTATCTTTCGATAAAGTTTTATAAATAGCAGACATTTTTGTTGATAATTTGAAAATGAACAAAAAAAAAAAAATTTATTTTGATCAAGTAAATAGATAGCGATAGTTGAAATTTTCAGTTAGTACGGCTAAATCTTTTTTTCATCCTTACCCAATGCAAGGGTTGGACCCTTTAAAGTCCCTGCACTAGAAATGCCTCCGGCGGCCGGGCGCTGCCCGGACCCGTTGTTCCTCGCTCCGCTCGGAAGGTTTATTATGCGCTAGGTGGATAATAGCTAGCCTGAATGAAATATTTGCGTTGATGTTTAAATATTTATATATATATATATATATAGTTGGCATAGATGCAAGATCAGTAAAAGAGATACAGCTATCGCTAAATCAGGGGATGTGCTGCTTATATCTTTCTTCGATTGAATATATTATATTATATATTATATATAAATATATAACAATTAAATAGAATATTTAAGTTACATATCTTTTACGCTGGTCTAATGCTAAGACTAAGTTAAAGGTATAGGAATCTGTTCATGTTTGTGTAAAAGAAGACTATTCTTGATTCGATAGACCATTAGGTAATATTCAGCAATATATGAGGTATTGAGATGCTCATCATTGGATTCTATTATTAACCTCCTTCAAGCGGTTTGCTTCTTTCTTTGCCATTTCAATTTCTGGTACTTCATCTTTTACCCATGTGCGAAGGTCTGTGAGCTTCTTCAAGAGATTCTCGCATGTTCCATCAGATTCATACCATACAGAATTGTACGTCTGCTAATTGATTTGCGATCCCATCACTTTCATTTATAGAACATAATACAATTGATTACAATATAATTTAACTCCAGCTACAATCTATGTACCATGCAAAGGATGCATGATATCAATTATCAGCTACTAGCTATACTAGCATATCTGTTATCCTTTAATAACTATAAGATAGTGTCTGTTTTAAATCAGGATCTGCTCTATTATAAGATGCAAATGTCTAATGGAAGTGTTCCAATAGTAATATTACTTATTTTTTATACCTAAAATGTAGTAACAGCCGATAATTATATAATAAAGTTAGTATGGATAAATTAGTTCAAATATGTACTTATATTGCTTCCGAGCGAAGCTCGGACAACGGGTCCGGGCAGCGCCCGGCCGCCGGAGGCATGTGTGAGAAAGGGAGATCTTTCTTTCATTTCTAAAATTGCTTAATTATTTTCAAAATTATAACTTTAAATCGCTTATATTTACATTGTCAGTAACAAATCCGAATCTTACATTTTACATCTGTATCGGATAAACTTAATTAGGTATGGATTCCGGTGATAATGCAATGCACCCCATAAACGTCTGCGGGGAGTTTCGGTATCTCCCCACAAACGACTATCAATTGAAAATTTAAGAATTATTTCGGTTACAATATAAAAGGTTATTTAAACGGTGGTGAAGGATGTAAATTAATTATCAATATCGTACAACTTTGATAATGTTTAAGCAAGCAGTTAAGAATGGCCTTAAATCTAAGGCAGCTGGTGATATTTCTTCAGTATTCCCTTCTTTAAGTGGTGCACCTTTTGTTCCTCTACCAGAAAGATTTGTCGATATCCAAAAAAAGATTATTTCTGGAAGAGAAGATAGTATAAAGAAATCATGGAATTCTTTGTTAACCAGTTTGGAAGAGGAGATTAAAAATGTATCTAATAACCCTGCTATTATACCTGAAATTGATTTTAACGAAATTAAACCTGATGGTACATTTCAATCTCATCACCAAGATTTAATTAAGAAAACAGGAGTTGCTGTGATTAAGAATGTTATTCCTCAGAAAGAAGCTCGTCAGTATAAGTTTGATTTGGATGAATTTATTGCTAAAAACCCTGGCATTAAAGGTTTTCCTAGTGAAAATCCAACTGTATTTGAACTTTATTGGACTAAAAGTCAATTAAAAGCTCGTTCACATCCAAATCTTTTAAAAACTCAAATTGCTCTTATGCAGTTGTGGTCTGGTAATAATGGGAACGATTTAATTTCTACCAAAAGTCCTTTATCTTATGCTGATAGGTTTCGTATAAGACCACCTGGAGATGCTAAATTTACTCTTGGGCCCCATGTTGATGGTGGATCAGTTGAACGATGGGAAGATGGTGAATATATTAAAGTATATGATAAGATTTTTAATGGAAATTGGGAAGATTATAATCCGTTTGATTATACTTATAGATTGAATGCTAAATCAGATCTTTATGAAGGAGCAAGTGCTTGTTCAATGTTGAGATTCTTTCAAGGTTGGGTTGCAATGTCAGAAACAGGACCAAATGAAGGTACTTTAAAAGTATGTCCAATGATTAAACATTCAACTGCTTATATGATGTTAAGACCATTTTTTGCTCCACCTTCTGCAATAGTTGATGAAAAATTTTATAATGAGACTGTTAATGATATTTCAAAAGATTGGAAATTTGTTGCTCCAACTCATGTACTTCCTAATGCTACAATGGGAGGTGCACAAGAATTAAATGATCTAACGCATCCTCATTTAAAACTTGATAAAACGATGATTTCAATTCCAAAAGTAAATCCTGGTGATTATGTCGTTTGGCATTGTGACGGAATTCATGCAGTTGAAAGTAGCCATAATGGCAAGGGTGATTCTTCAGTATTATACATTCCTGCTACTCCAACAACTAAAACGAACTTGGAATATTTACTTAAACAAAGAGAGACGTTTAGAAGGTTAATTCCTGGTCCAGATTTTCCTGGTGGAGAAGGGGAAAGTAACTTCATTGGA
Organism: Sugiyamaella americana; assembly: GCA_030583405.1. Lineage (NCBI taxonomy): Eukaryota > Fungi > Ascomycota > Dipodascomycetes > Dipodascales > Trichomonascaceae > Sugiyamaella > Sugiyamaella americana. The sequence continues at coordinate 81,205 of JAJMID010000010.1, read as the reverse complement.
CATGGTGAAGAAAGTGATATTGATAATGATTTAGGTAAGAAAGCAATGGGTCTTTAAAGGAAATAGTTTGTGGAATAATGTTTAAATATTAATATTACATTATACATACAATATCTATATATAAATCAGATTTGTGAGAATAAAACAAAAAAATAAATATTTTTTTTTCCATTAAATATATATAACGGTGGTCATAAGCGGATGAGAAAATTATAGGAAGTTAATACTATACTCCTGGGCATTTTCAATTTTTTGTTCAAAACATTTACTACTTGTTGGAATGATTGTACCATTCATACAAGATTAGAAACTTTAAGCTTCTTTCTCTTTGTTTCAGATTCATCATCTTCATCGTCTCCGTCTTCTTCTTCTTTAACATCACTTTCAACTTCATTCTTATCTTCAGATTCTTTCTCTTTATCTTCATGTTCAGAATCAGATAAACTTTCAAGAGTATTCAATTTTTCAATTAACTTTTGATTTTTACTTCTTAATGATTCTTCAGATTTCTCTAATTCGCCATTTTTCCTTTTATAAAGATCAATAACTAATTCCAATTCAGATACTCTTGTTCTTAAATTTTGAATTTCTGCTATTGGATCTTGAGGTATAGGAGCAACTGCAGCAGCAGCTTTAGCTCTAGCAGCTACTTCTTCAAGTGCCTTTTGAGAAATTGAATGAGGAGGGGTAGATGGATCGCTATGTTTACCTTCTTGGTTAGCAGCTAAATAAGGAGAAGCACAAGCAGCAGCAGATAATTGATCAAGAACTGATAATCCATTACTATCTTTCTCAGACGTGGATGAACCATTACGATTAGCAATTATAGGACTTGTTAAAGAACCAGGAGCACCAGATTGGTATTGACCAGGTGGAGGAAGATTGAAATATTGACGTTGACCATAACTTGCATCAAGTGGTGGTAAATTATTATTGTTAAATACTGTTTCTCCCTTTGGGGTTAAACCAGGGGAAGAATTATTTGATGAGCCACGTGATTTACCAGATCTTTTACGTTTAATTGAATCAGGAGCATGATGTGGATTATAACCAATTTGACTTGCTGGTGTATATCCATTTGAATTTTCTAAGTTTATTACTGGAGTGATTGTTGTACCTTGGGGAGTAACATTAATTCGAACTCTATTACGGGATTTAATAACATCAGTTTTAAGAGAAATAGGTCTTGGTCTACCATGAAGTTTTAAAAAGAGACCACAAGCATTACAAAGAACTTGGCCAGATTCATCTCTTCTCCATAAAGGAGTATTTTGAGTATGACAATTTTGACATTCAGTACCAGAACCATGATGTGAACCATGATGTCTACCATTACCAGAACCAGAACCAGGACCATGAATATGAGTTTTAGAATATTCATCATTACGAGGAGTTGAAGGGTCGATTAGTGGGTTTGTATTTGAGAATTGATAATGAGGTTGTTGGTGTTGTTGAGTTTGAGGAACACCCTGAGCTAAGGAAGAAAAATGTGGTAATTGAGGAAATGCTTGAGGTTCAGGTTGAGATTCAATAGATTCTTTTTCACTTTTCTTATCATCTTGTTTAGATTCTGGTTGATTGAGGTGTTGTTCTTTTTCTAAATTTTCTTCTTCTTTATCTCTGCTTTCTTCATCTTTTCCTTCTTGTTCTCCTTGTTCACCTTCTTGTTCTCCTTCTTGCTCACCTTCTTGCTCACCTTCTTGTTCACCTTCTTGTTCACCTTCTTCATCTACTTTCTCCTCCTTTTCCTTCTCCTCCTTTTCTTCTATAACTCCATCAACATTCTCCAAACTAACATCCTGTCCTTTATCATCATCCTTCAACTTATCACGCTTTGGTGATTTCAATACCTCCTTTGTATTAGACATATTATTAGTAGTTGAACTTTTTGTTACTGCAGCTAGCATATCATGAAAATAAATAAAAAATAATAATAATTAACTTTTATTCCTGATGGTCTTCTATAATTGTCAAGTACTGCTATCTAACTAACTATAGTTGCGTTGCTTTATCTTATCTTTTGATTTCTGTTATTGGATAATCTTAAATATGATAATTTATAGAGAAATAAATGAATTACGCGTTAATAATTATACCACTTGATCTTTTTATTCTATTCTGTAATAAATTCTTATAAAATACCAACAATTTTAATCAAATTTTTCCAAAATTTCAATCTTGGAATTTTTTTTTCAAATTTCTGTTACAAACGAGAATATCTTTTTAAAAGATAAAGAAATATTCTTTTAAAACGTCAAATAAATTACCAATTGAAATTACCTTCTAAGTGAATAATTTGTTTACAAGGTTAATTTGTATAATCGTTTAAAAACTTTTAATCTTTAAAAAATAAAAACAAAAATAAAAATTGTTAAAAGTTACCTTTGTATTTCTTATCCTCGAGCAGTTGTCAATAAGGTCTAATCTATTGAGATTGAAAAGATTTTTTGGAAAGTGCGATAAAGATTTTTGTTATCGGGCGGCGTTATCGTTCTCAATTATACGAATTAGATTGTAAATCCTGGACTACCTTTGATAACTTAGTGTAATGCAGCAAGATAGTGTGATTTATCCCAGTATTAATAGGGAAAGAGGGGTTATCGATATGGGTTGAGGTTTGATCAGGATATGATTGTGGTTTGGTAAATGTAAATGAGATAAGATAAGCAAATGACGAAGGGAGAAAGAGAAGATAAAGGAGGAGATAAAGGAGAAGATAAAGGAGGAGAAAAAGGAAGAGACAAAGATAAAGGACGAAAAAGAAATAAAATAAAACTATAGGAATTTATATAAATAAGAAATAAAATAAATTTGACAACTACACCAACAACATATAACTTAACTTAATCAAATGGAATATAAAACACGTTTATGTTTATCTTTTGAATATCAAATGTGTGTATCCGGCCTGTAACAATTTGCAATATTGTGTGGTGTGACCTTGGCCAGTTATGTAATGATGTAAATAATTAATAAATAACGTTAGAATTGTGCTGTATTAGTACTGGTGCTAAACGAAGTTGATTGTAGAAATTATAACAGTTTCAGTGGTAGAAACTTTACTCATAAAACAAGGGCTTGTTTTAACGTTATAGTTTGAGTTCAAGGTACCGTGACAGCGGTTTAATTAGGTTAAACCCAAACTAGTAGCGAGGGTCAATTGTTATCAGATAAGAGAATAATGGGCTGATGGGTGGTTGATGGGTTGGGACTAAATGTTAGAATAGCGAATAGTTTTATTAAATATACCGTTATATTTCACAATGTATTTTAAAAGTACGGCGTACAATTATATTACATAGTATAATCATGGGTCATGATTATAATGCTAATTATTATCTTGATATTGCACTCATACATCATCCATAGACTAAAATCTGAGTTTGAACCAGCAGCCGGTTTTTTATCTTATCTGACCCCGTTATAATCATGCTAGTCAATTCACTAACCTTATGTATTTTTACCTTTCCATTTTCCATTATATCTAAAAAGTATAAAATTATACAAATTAGCATAGTCATATTAAATTTATCTATTTAAAATTCTATATTTATTAGAAAATAGGGGGAAATATTGATATGAAATCCTTCATACTTCGATTAAGAAATACATACTGTATATTAATTGGCATCTAGATTGCTTTCCAGCCGTACGTTCTAAGACATTACACTCGATGATATATCATTAACTAACGCATGGAACAATTCCAACTAACAATAAAGGAAGTAGAGAAAAGTAAATTTAAGTATCAGTATATACGTGAATTAATTAATATTATATATATATTGATTAATAATCACTCTATATATATCCTATATCTATGTATATTTAACTAACTATAGCTATATAATTAAAGAGAGCTCGAGGATAGAATTACCGTTTCCACCATTTGGTGAGACAACAATCGTATAGTAGCCAAACTTGCTGCCCTTTCTATATCCTAAATGAAGAAATGAAGCACCAGATACTCTTCATTAAGTTAAATTGTTCATTCTTTCAACTAGGTGCGTTTTTCAACTAGGCGCGACCCAACTAGTTTACATGACGCGCACCATTAACCCCTTGATTAACTTACAACAAAGACCTATTAATACAGGCTCTTCGCCAAATCCTATCGCCAAATCATACAAAAAAAGCATTCAGTAACAATGACTTCAAAAATTCGTGAAAGAAAACGCTTAACTTTAAAAACTTACAATTATCAGCCTAACTCCGATATTAGAAGGGGGACATATTCACCATACGAAAGTTTTACAAAAAGAGGAGTTCAACCATGGGTAGATTTTCGGTTAAGAGTTTCTCGTTTGAAAAGAAAAAGATCGGATTTACCAGATTGGCCCAAAAGAACTCCCACCGAAGTCTATAAGTTGTTAGAGAGTGCGACTAGTTTTATGGGAAATGATTTAACAGACTATTGTCCACCAGAAGATAAGGAGAAAATTAATAAACATTGTATAACCACTGTTGAAGATTTTATTACTAATGCTCCTCCTAAAAGGCGTCCTAAATCACTAAGATTCTGTAATCTTACAATGGGCCATTCAGATTGGAATACTTACTTTCACCATTGTCCTTCTTATAGAAGAGATGTTCAAAGCGGTAAACGCTACTTGCAAACCCGAGAAGAGGCTGGAAAAGCCACTTTAGAAGAAGGGATAGCTACAATTAACTTGCTTTCACGTAAATTCCTTGAAATTGAACATCTTCAGGAACATGATATTAATCGGTTCATGGCTGAACTTGGTAGTAGCTCAGCTGGACCTGATGTAGCTGGAGTAGATGAACCGGCTGGACCTGTAGAGACTGGTACTGATGTACCTGCTGGACCTGAAGTAGCTGGACCGGGAGATGCTGGAGTAGATGAACCGGCTAGACCTGAAGTAGCTGGAGGAGATGAACCGGCTGGACCGGAAGATGTTGGAGTAGATGAACCGGCTGGGCTTGAAGTAGCTGGAGGAGATGAAGTGGCTGGACCACAACAGACTCAAGTTAAAGATAACTAAACTTGTTCATATGTATATAAGCTATAGATAGATAGATGGTTACTAGTGTTTGGTCAGAATAGTATCTTTAACCATGATCCACATTTCTTTATCCTATATACGGCTATTAACCTTTCTATATTAACCTTTTTACGGAGCAATGTCTTCATACCTATATATATAAATCTTCAGCTTATACTTGGTTTATATCTTTCCTATTTAAATAATAATAAATTACAGTTACTGACAATCACCTTACATAATCAAAATTCATTCTTTTATATAATCGTTCATCCACGGATCCGATCGATATACAAGTTTACTTTACTTCCAGGTATGGCTTCTACGCACCGTACGTTTTGGCTTGTATAACATACATTCTCAGGGGTAACTTCCTTACTTGGAAGCTTGCATCGAAGGCTACTTCTCGACCAACCCATACAAAGGATGATTAAACAACTATTAATATAATCAATATACACAGTCAAGTAACTATTGAAATCAAACCTCGCTTTCTTGACGATGATTCTCAAGTTGCTACTGATTTCCTCTGCATAGAACTTAATTGCTGTCTAATAACAGATATCACGTCATTCCTACTTTTCGCTTCCTCAACCATCGGTTGGCCAGCCACTTTGGCCAACGTATTGGTTAAAAATATAAAGATTTAAATTCAATTAACAAAATATATAAATATAAACGGTAACCTGTCCGTCCTGATTTTAAATTATAAAGATCAGAAAATACTAATTCACTGAAAATATATTGCCCTTTAATCCCGCCTGGATATTTCCTCATGTAATTCCCCACAAATCGGAACTTCCGAGATATGCAGTGATTTTCATCTCCGCTATTTACTCCGGTCGTTTCGTTTGATTACAAATATAATTGCTTACAAATTTATCCTATATATCTTATAAACCTAAGTTGTTTTCCATTATAAAATTTCAAATAACTACTTTTGCAAATATAGCTTGATCACCTAGTATTTCAATTACTGTGTACTCAATCATGTCTGATATTCCATCTTCTCACAAAGCCTACGTAGTTCATGGCCCTAAAGGCTCAGTTCAAACCATCCCTGTTCCAAAATTACGCTCTGGAGAAGCTCTTATTAAAACTGAAGCGGTTGCTATTAACCCTACTGATTGGAAGCATATCGATTTTCAATCTGGTATTGATGGTGCAGTTGTAGGTTGTGATGTTGCAGGTACTGTTGTCCAAATAGCTGATGATGTTACTGATTTAAAAGTTGGTGATGAAATATTTACGTTCGTTTCTGGTACATCATATTATACCCCTGAAAATGGTGCATTTGGTGAATATGCTCGTATTAAAGCTGATCGTACTCTTAAAGCTCCAGTAAAATTAACTCACACCAAAGAAGATTCTTTACCAGTTGGTCATATCACTACTTGGGAAGGGGCAGTTTCATTACCAGTTGGTATTTTTACCACCTTAATTGCATTTGTTCACTATGCTCATATTCCAATTGAATATAATCCAAAATTCAATGATCAATACTTTTTCGTTTGGGGCGGTGCGTCATCTCTCGGACAAGCAATTATCCAAATTGCCAAATATGTTGGATTCAAGGTCATTGTAACAGCTTCCAATCATAATTTTGGTATATTAAAAGAATTAGGAGTAGAAAAGTCTTTCGATTATCATGATAAGGATGTCCTAGAACAAATTAGTAAATATGCTGGAGATAATATTACTTATGCCTATGACGCTATAACTCAACCACCAACTACACTTGATACTTATTCACTCTTGTCAAAAACTCGTGAAAGTGTTTTGCTTACATCATTAAATTTTGATAAATCAACTGTTAGTGAGGTTAATCCAAAGGTAAGTAATATTTCATTTCCATTAGCATATTTAGCAATTGATGAAAAGAAGAAATTTGGCAGCGCTGGAGCTGTTCTTGAATCTCCCAAGGGATTATTTGAAGATGCGATCAAAGGAACAAAACGATTGAATGAAGTGTTAAAGGAAGATCCAAATTTCATTCGTCATATGCCAGTTAAAGTTGTAAAAGGAGGGTTAGATGGACTTGATGAAGCACTTGATATTGTTAGAACTGGTAAGAATTCTGGAGTTAAAATTGTAGTTCCATTGTAAGATATGATGTTTTATATAGTAATAATAAATATATGCACAAATAACATAGCATCGACAGCACAATTCCTCGCTTGCGAGGAACAACGGGTCCGGGCAGAGCCCGGCCGCCGGAGGCAATTCATTTGGTAATCATTCAATTATATTTATATTTACAAAAGCGTTTCTAATGCTAATTTTGTTCCTTCAACAATGGCAACATGTTCAGTAGAATGAACACGTTCAGTATAATCATCTAGTGATTCCTCTTTTACTAGAGGGATTTCTTTAACAAGTAATGGTTGGCCCTCGTCAACTTCAGTAATGACTTTGTGAATCATAACACCTGCCTTTGTGACTTCACCAGTTTGTCCTGCTTTCCAAGCCCTTTCGATTGCATTTATACCAGCAAAAGCACCGGGTAAAGCAGGATGAAGGTTTATAATAGGAACCTTTTCTTTCTCTAATTCAAGAAGGAACTCTCTTGATAAGATTAACATCCAACCGGCACATACAATAAGATCGGGTTTATTTTCTGGTTGAAGAATATATTTAGCAAGATCTAAGTTGAAAGTATTACGAGCTTGTTTACGAGCAGCTTTGTCTTCTTTTGGAATACCAGAAAAGTATTGGGTTTGTAAATCATGAACATAAGTTGGAATTGAGTCATTTGATGCTCTTGTTAAACCATAAGCAGTTGGCGATGAAGATATAACTTTTGTAATTTTAGCATCTAATTGTCCAGATTTAGTAGCATCAATAAGAGCCTGAAGGTTTGTTCCTGAGCCAGAGATAAGTACAAGAATTTTCGCCGTCATTATGAAATAATTATGAAATGATTATGAAAAATGATTATAGAATAGATTATACTATAGCTACATTTATCAAGATTCTTCTGACTCTACCTTCACGGCCTTTACATAATGCATTAGCCATTTTTTAAATTTTTCTTATCTTATCTTAGATCATAGCCGCGCATCTTAAGCCACGTAAAGTTACAAGTAAACATGAAATGATGATAATTAATTGGTAAATATTTGATATCTTGTATTGTTTTTCATATAAAATGCCAGATGATCTTTGGAAAGAATTGAAAAATTCTTCTAGTGAAAATGAATTATTATCAGTTTTGAAAAAAATTCATTCGTTTGATAAGAAAACAACCGATGAATTGGATGATATAATCTCATTCGCTAAACAAACTCAGGGACAAAATGTGAAAAAGTTAGAATCATTAAGAAATCAATTATCAAATGGATTAAATATTTCAAAAAGTTTGAATTCAACTTTATCAACTTCATCATTTATTGCATTAAGAATTTCTTCTAAAGTGAAAAACATTGATAAACAACACAATCGTATAAAGGAAGCATTAAAATATGTTGAAGATGTTCAATTATTAAAGACAAGTATCTTGGGAATTAAAGATGCTATGGATACAAGAGATTGGGAAAGAGCAGCTGTTTATGCTAGTAAAGCAAAAAAATTACCATTGGAATTGATTAATGGGGAGTTTGCAAAGTTTATGATTCCGACAAGTGAATTACCAAATTATCCAAATGATACTTTAAAAGAATTATGTGGTTTATTATGTTCATTATTTTTAAGGGAATTTGATAAAGCATCAAAGATAAAAGATATGGATAATGTTAGTAGATATTTTCGATTATTTCCCTTAATTGGAGAAGAAGACAAAGGATTGGAGGTATATGGGAAATTTATTTGTAGTATAATTACAATGCAAAGTAGACAATTAATTCAACAATCAACAGGATCCAATTCTTCAATGATTTATGCATTTGCAATTACAAAGTTATTTGAAAATATTGCATCAATTATTGAACAACATACACCAATAGTTGAAAGACATTATGGACATGGTAGAATGGTGAAGGTAGTGGATAATATTCAAGACGTTGCTGATAGTCAAGGAGGTTTAATTATTGATACATTTTGGGATGAAAGAAATCTTAATAAATTAGTTAATGATATTAAAAGTTATGCATATTCATATTTAGTTAGTAGTTTTACTAGAGTTGGTGGAGGTGGAGGAGGAGGAGGAGGGGTATTACGAAGTAGTAGTCCATCACTTGATCATGATATCAATCAACAACAGCAACAACAAGTTAGAAGGAGTGAAGATGAAGGAGTGGATTTAAAAGAAGTTGGTGGATTTGTAAATGAATTATCAATAATTTTAAATAGATGGAATTTATATTGTAGTTTCTTAGCAATAAGATGGGATACATTTTCAATTGATGAGATGAATACAACAAGTATATCGGTTGATAATGCAACAGCAAAATCTAATAAATCAACTGCTATAACTTCAATCTCTGCATCGTCAACAACTCTTCATATTCCTAATTTAATTCTTAATTCACGACTTAATAATAAGATTGACTCAACAATAATTCCAACATTAGAATCCCTTGCAGTATTTGTATTCCGGAGATCAGTTGAAAAGGCTTTTCAATTAGAAGAATTACCTGATATTACTCAAAAGTTCACTTATGAGACCCCTACCGTTACGTCAGTCGTTGATGATGTTGTATACATGTTAAATACATTAATAACCCAAATCATCTCTACTGGACAAACAGTTCTTATTAAAACATTACTTAGTAACTTTCGGAGAATTTTAGAATCAGACTTTGTTGGAATTATCCAAAGAAAACTTCGTGACGAAGCACCAAAGCAACAACTTCCAACTTCAACTCCAGCAAGAGTTTCTACTCCATTATCAAGAAAAGGACAATCAACACCTACTCCTAGTTTATTATCCAATCAATCAATACCTTCATTTGGAATTCCTGCTAGTGAAGAGAAACGGTTAAGAATTTTCCTTATCTATCTCAACAATCTAGCTGTTACTGCTGGATATATAGATCGCATTCTTAGATCTATGGATGTAGAAGGAAATTTACATTTTGAACATGATTCTGAAATAGTAATCGATTCTCTTACAGCATTGAGTACAAATTTCAAAGCTCGATGTAACGATCTTATCAATGATGGAATGCAAGTTATATCATCAACCATTATCAATGTAAGACTTCGTAACATATGTTCAATAATGTTTCGAGATGCTGATTACATGCTTTCACCAGATGAAACAAATGAAACAGATGAATCCAAAAACTACCACTCTATTAGTAGTAATTTCGCCAATGATTGGAACTTATTAATGTCTGGATTTACTTATACATTAGCACCAGAAAACTATAACAAACTTCAAACAATAGTTTCCTCTTCACTTTCAAGAATTATAGAAAAGTGGATTTGGTCATTGGAAGGAAAAGTGAACGAATTAGGAGCAATTCGTCTCGACAGAGATATTTCCAAAATCATCTCTATTCTTACCGAAGGGCGATATAAAGTCCGGGATAGATTTATCCGCGTTGCTCAAATCGTCATGATTATCGGTTTCGACGACACCGAAGATGAACAAGATATCGAATGGGTTCTCACTGACTCTGAACGCCAAAGAGCCCGTCAAATCCGTGTAGATCGTTAATGCATTACCCACCCTCTACCTACCCACCACTGCCTCCGGCGGCCGGGCTCTGCCCGGACCCGTTGTTCCTCGCTACGCGAGGAATTTAAGTATCGCTGCGGGATCATATTGATGGTGGTTCGCAATCGCGGTTGATGATATACAATGAATAATATATAGGAGTAGGTTTTATATGAGTAGCAACGGATCCAAACAGAGCTTGGCCGTTAGAGGGAAGGATGTTACAAATGATACAATGTTAAATAAATAAATAAATAAGTTTTAAACTACTTCTTGTTTTTTCCATACTGGTAGAGGGTCATATTCTCTACTTATGCGCATATTTTCTGTAATACCAATGAATCGTGGATGTCCCATACTACAATTAGGACCTTCAGGACAAAATCCGGTGAGATATTTAGGACACAAGACACGGGTAACATGACGACGAGGACATTCAGGTCCCAGTTTACAAAACCCTTTGTCATAATTTGGGCATGGTGGGATCTTCGATTGCGGATCCACGTGAAGATAAAGACAATCAGGAGATTGCGTACAATAGCCATTTCTTAAATTGTTAGTAATTCCGAGCGAAGCGAGGAACAACGGGTCCGGGCAGCGCCCGGCCGCCGGAGGCAAATGTACATACTTAGAGAAAAAGGTGCACTCAGGCATCTTACGAAGATTATACTCATGAAGAAACTCACAAGCATCACCTTTCTTACAAAGACCTCTTAGCCAATGTTTACAAACGATCTTATTTGAATATGTCGGTAAGATGTGTTTGTCAGGACATGATTTACCTCTAGGACATTGACCAGCAGCAAAAAATCTACACATAGGTGCATTTGGGTCCATTCCAAATCTGAATTCATTTTTAAGGAATTTATCAAATTTGAATTGGACTTTTGAAGTATCTGGATGTACTATATTTACAGGCATTACGGTGGGGATGTGAATTGGTAATGTGTGTTGGTAATGTGAATTGTAGAAGGTTTGATGTTGGTGAAGTTGGTGATGCTGATAAATATATATATCTGTGTGAGGTTAGGGTTGGATTGTTTATCGCACCCTAACCGTTATCAATAATTGATATTGATAAGATATCAAGTTAACATAGTTAAATAATCACTCATTTCATTCATTATTTAGATGTATATATAACTATATAGACGTAATCATTATTTATAAAGTTTGACTGTATTACAGTGTTGATGATTTTTCGTGTTTGGTTGTTCATATTGGTATTCCATTATTTCTCACTGAATGATGCACCTACCAGCTTCTTCTTGAACGGGATTTTGTTGTCGTTCAATTTCTGCCAGCAGAAGTTCAAACGCTCTATCTAGAAATGGGTTAGTTATTTGTGTAGGGGGTGGGGATGTTATAGCTGTTGCTTGAGATCAAACTTTGAGTTCTCATCATCAATTTTTACTTACTAATATTTTCATTATGTCGGGCAGATGTTTCAACAAATCCACACCCTAAATCTCTTGCTAATTTTCTACCTTCTTCTTCAGTAACTTGTCGTTGAATATGAAGATCTGATTTATTTCCAACAATAACAGCTGGAACTCTATCTGTTCCCTAAATTGACGTTAGTATAAAGTGAATATAGTAGAAACCAGTAAAACTTACCATATTATTAAGAATCTTATCTAATACAATTCGAATCATATCAAATGTTGATTTTGATGCAACTGAATATACTAATAAATAACCATGAATTCCTATTAAATGCTTTTGATTGATTATACTAAACTCATCCTGTCCTGCTGTATCAAGAATTTCAACAGAAAATTCTTGTCCTCGATATCGAATAGTTTTTGAAAATTGATTTTCTATTGTGGGGTAATAACTTTCTACAAAATGATCTTCAACATATTGTAGCGTCATAGAAGATTTCCCTAGAAGTTGTTAGTCGTAAGTTGATAAGATGAGACGAGAGATATAAATATTACTTTGCTTGTTTGTTCTGATAGAGATTATAGTATAGTGTAAGTGTTGATAGTTTAACATTAAGTCTAACAACATGTAGTTTCTTTACCAAATTCAACTTTCTTCTCGTTCACCCCCACCCACCACCACCACCTCCACCTCCACCTCCACCTCCACCTGCTCCTCCTTCGTTACTTACCAACTGCTCTTGATCCAACAACTGCTACCTTTCTTACTCGAGGCGGTCCTGGCGGCATTATTATTATGTATTTCTCTAATTTGATTATGTAATTCTTGCCTAAAACTTAACCCAGTTCAGATTCAATATTTATATACCAAATAAAATTTTACTGAAACAGTCGTTAGGTAATGAACTTTTTCTTGATTCTTTCTTATCTTTGAAAAATTTCCTAAGCTCTCTTTCAACCTTTTTTTTTTTCTCCGACAAATTGACTATAAAATTTACAACAAAATAAAAATAAAATAAAGTTGAAGAATACGAAAATAGCAGTACCGAAATAAATATGTCTTCCCCCGCAAGTTTTTTTATTTACTATACAATTTCCCTTATCTTCTCTTGTAAAGAGCCGTTTCGTTATGATGTCACTCTACGCAATGTCAGGCACCTAATTATCAAGAAAATCCCCAGCCTAAAGTTATGCTTAATGACGATCAAACGCAGTGTAATGATTATAATAACTTTAAGGTTACCGTTAGCTTAACGTGTATGATGAAATTAAAAATGGTGATTCGATGGGGGGGATAAAAGCGGGGTATGAGTGGGGCTACTTCTATATATACTCGATGTTAATATTGAGAGTAGTGAATTTGAAATGGCATATAGTCTGAGCAACAATTGTATTGGCTAGATATCCAATCTGTGATGCTCTTTTATGTTTGATATTCTCTTATCAGTTTTGCCAACTTAAATATACGTTCCGACTTTTTCCGTTATCTCTATGTTTATAAAGGATTAATTGATTTGTAGGTTAAATTTGACAGGCGCGTTATGTAGCTATTTTAAGGTTGACAGCGGTACATATAATTGTTTAATTGGTGGTTAACTGGCCGTGTTTATATCGATAACAGTGGAGTGCGTAGTGATAATGGTTGGACCCGGCTAATTGGATAATTAACTGCTAGTGAATGCGCCAAATGCATTAATATCTCCCAAACAACATTACATGAACGTTCATTGGTGCGATGGGACTAAGCATAGTGTCACCCTGTTAGTTTATCAAAGCTACAACAGCATAAAGAGATAAGAATTGGGAGGATTAAATGGTTAAGTAGTTGCATCGTGTAGTGCCTGTCTAGCTCGCTCAGCATATGGTTAATGAGGGGTGGAAAGTTTTTAATCAAAACAATAAAAGAGAAATATAAATTTTATATAGTAGTATATTCAAGTATATCCTATAACTAACTAAATATATGTGAAAATTTTCGCTTTTACTTGGCAACTTACTGCGATCCATAGGGGTCTTAATTGTACCCAGGGCCCGACGTCAGCCGCATCTTGAGAGTTCACCACAAGGCGGTAGAAACCTGTTCCTCGACTGTCCCTCCAAGATGTGTCTTTGGGTTCTTGGCTTCTTAGAAAGACGCAGATTTTAACCCGTGCTTACGTCTTCAGTAATATGTGCACGGAGAAGGAATCTGCTTTAGGCAATCCCCTCGAAGAATCCCGCTGGGAGATAGCTATGGTTAGCCTTGCTCACAGTTCACCTAAGTTATGTTAAACAAGAGTAGTTAAAATTAATAAATATACTTGATAATCTTGAGTCGAGTTCTTCACAAACATTTAACCCCTTCATCGTGCATTGGTCCTCTCCTGGCCAAGCCGAGCCCAGTCAAGAAAAAAGAGGAAACAAATCACACTTCTCAGAAGTTCAGTCCAAGAGGAACGGCATTCCCTTGGCTAGCATTAGGTAGTAATTACACACGGCTGAATGGAACATCATAATGTATGTACTACTAACAATAACCAGAACATACTACTACTGTCCCAGCACTAAGTCCTCACACTATCTGCGCTCTTATTTAATCAAGGAGACAGCACTCCTAACCTCGATATTCTCACTTAACACTCACCACGTTTATACATGCCACCTCCCATGCCTGCCATGCCAGTGTCGCGTGAGATCTACTACCCCAGTTAGCTATGACGATCTTTATTTCCTAATTAATTACCCTTAATTCTCTAAATTCTTTCTGAAATTCTCTGTATTTCAGGATGAAAATAAACTCTCCCGCAAGCTTTTTGGTTAAGTTAAAGCGTTATGCCGACGCCTAACCTAATGTGTATAGTTTATGTAGATCAACTGAGTCTGCCTCGTGGAACGCGAATAACAGCCAACTTTTTAGTTTTAAATATATTATTATGCTTATATAAGCTCCAAACTATATATGATACTGTAAAGAGACCCCTCTATATATTATAACGCTTTCCATGATTTCTTATCCGAATTAGTTTGCTAATAACATTAACAGCTACATTAATTATAGCACCTTGTTTTATGACTATCAGCTCCATTTTTGTGCTGTTAATTAAAGCTTATTTGTCTCATAACTGCAGCGGGCCGAAGCTTAACTAATATAGGACCTTAAATTAACGGGTATGCAGAGAGCAGCAGTTCATCAATTTCCTTACTTAGTTAGCTTTTAACCAAGATCCCTGTAATTATTGCATGCATATTCAGACAAAAAAATAAAGGACCATCATTCTAACCGAATTGTTCTGATGAACGGCTAAACGGGTGGGTATAAAGTTAACACGAATAACTGTTTAACTGTAATATTTGTGTGGTGGTAGATAACTCATGTCAGTGATGTATTATCTTGGGTTAGATCTATGTAGTTATATTTGTATAATGTTATAGTCACTTGCGACTCCCAGCTCTTATTGCCAAATTATATCGGTTGGTAAGAGAATTCATTTTATAAGTGCAGCCTCATATGTACAAATAGAGTTAGTCATGAGCCACTTAAAATAAGCTAAGCTAAGCTAAGCTTTATCAACGACACACAAAAAGGGATATGCAGGGTGCCGATTTATGCAGGCAGCCATACCGATTGCATAAGGCTATCCCTTGCCTTGAGACTGTGCTTCGTATATAGATAAATGGATGCTAAGCAGGATCGGAAATGTTGGTCAAAGCTTTAGGGGTAAACCGATGCAAATTCTAACTGGGATTAACCTAGCTGTTACATAACGAGGGTCCAGGGGATAAAGGTCGGAGGAGATCAGTACCTGTTCAATTACTTCTGGTACTCATAGGAATGGAGGTAAGTGGCCAGGGTAGAACGCGTTGGGGGTATAAGATCTTACAACCAAGTTAAATATAGCTTAAACTATATGGTAACCCTATGTATTTATATCTTGGTATATATCTAACTAAGGATCTGGGGTTTCAAGCTCAAAATTGGCTTTGGTCTCCATTTCTATATCTCAGTCCAATCTATTTTCATTTATATCCATTAATAATTACAGCCATATTTTTTTTACAATAACACCACAAAAACAACTATTTAACTCAGTACTCTATTATTATTAGATAATTTAAACTCTCTTCTGTTTTTATGACAACTTTTCCTCTATTGAAAGGTTCAACTGGTACTAATACTAATTACTAATAATATTTAAACATCCATATTCACTAAGGAAAACTTTAAATTAAATTAACTCACCAACCTAGCTTTCAATTTATCATGGCTCAAAGATTATCTAATTATGAACTCTTACGAGTTATTTCAATGATTTCAATTGTCTATCATCATTTCGGAGTTCATTCCTCTTTTGCCTACGATTATGATGACCATTCGTTTAGAAATATTCATCTTCAACTAATCACCAGCTTTGGTAAAGTTGGTGTTGATTTATTTATGATGTTAACTGGATACTTTCTAGCAGGTAAAGCAGCTAAAGTATCAACAGTAGTAAGAATTTGGCTTCAGTCATTTACTTATTCATGGGCATTTTATTTAATATTCTGGTTGTTGGGCAGAGAGATGGATTATGATGACAAAATTAATAGTTTATTTCCAGTTGTTCACTACGGTTATTGGTTCATAACCGCATATACTGGGGTGGTATTAATGTCACCAGCATATGGTAAAATGGCTGCTAATATGGTACATGCTGAATACGCTGGACTTCTCTTCGTATTCTTCCTCTATTTATGTGTATTAACTTATAATTTTGAATATGCATATAGTGATATCTTTTACTTCTCATTTCTCTATCTTATTGGTTCTTACTTGAAATTATTCCAATCTGCATATGCAAAAGTTAAAACATTAACCTACTTCATTATCCTGGTCATTTTATTAGTTTTAAATTTCACAGTTATCTACTACTTAAGCTACCATAGATATGAATGGGTGAATAATTACGGAGGTCCATGGTTCCTTATGATTCACAACAGTTCTCCATTAGCACTAAGCATTAGCGTGGTTACTTTCTTACTTG
The DNA here is from genome assembly GCA_030583405.1 of Sugiyamaella americana. Taxonomy (NCBI): domain Eukaryota; kingdom Fungi; phylum Ascomycota; class Dipodascomycetes; order Dipodascales; family Trichomonascaceae; genus Sugiyamaella; species Sugiyamaella americana. Next base: position 64,218 of record JAJMID010000010.1, on the reverse strand, counting down.
TTGGTAGGCTTGAATTTCATAGTCCAATTATTAACTTGGCTGCTGGTGTATCTTTAGGAATCTATCTAATCCATGAAAATAGATTTTTACGTTATGTTATCTGGATAGATTGGGTTAGAGGACATGATTATTATTGGGGTCCAGCTTTCGAATATTATTCGTACTCTTTGATCGCACCTCTATGTGTATACATCGCATGTGGAGCTATTGAATGGTGTAGACAAAAATTATTAACCAAATTGGAATCAAAATTAACTTTTTATATTGAAAATATCATAATTTCAATTGGAAATTTTATAGCGTATCATCTTCATCTAACCGAAGATACATTCACTGAATGCAAGGAAGAGGAAAGTTTGCTAGATAGCACTCTTCTATCCCCGGTATCTGTATAACTAATATATCGTCTTTTTGTATCTCTCTCCCTCTCCCTGTCGGCAACTGGGCGTTAAATAGCACAAATTGACCCCTTAAGGTGAAACTTAGTTATTTTTCAACCAATTTATTGTTTTATATAATAATCATACATTTATATATACAATCAGATAAGTATTATTAGATACAATTAACTTAATAGTTCCTTATTGGTGTAGGTATTCTTTCATTGTTATCACCCTTTACGTATAATTTCAAAAGGGGATTTCTCAGAAGGTGATTAGCACTCTCTTTTTACAGTGAATTTAGTCTTGTACAATAGAATAGAATCGCTCAAGCTACACCATTTAATTTCTTCTCCTTCACCAGCTTTCACCGTCAACCGCTCTTTGCGTACAAATTGTAACTGCCAGGAAAATATCCATCATATGTGCATATTATGCAATTAAAAGATCATTCAGCTACATAGTATCAGATGGCGCTCTTTGGAAACTAGTGAGAATAACGATGAATGTTCAAACAAAATTACAAAAGAATTCATAGTACAAATTATCGAGTAACCCTATTGTTTATCAAAGTCATTAGACGATGAAAAGATAGGTGTAATGTGGCTTCCAGCTGTTTATTGGTTAAGGTAGTTGAAATGAGGTAAGCCGTACAGTTGTGTAACGGTTTCATCCGTCCATGGAGAAGAATAATTAACTCGTTAAACCAAGCACGAAGCGGAGAAGGGAGCTGGTACAGTTATGCGTTTGTAATGAGAAAGCATCCAGATCAAAGAAACTCCGAGTTCCTCGCTTATGAAATATGTACATCTGCTGAGTTACTTCATAATCCTAATAATATACTCAAGATCAACAATCGGATAAACTTCCTCAATATAGTGATGGTTAATATTGTGGCCGTTGGGAGGTTAACCTCTAACCCTAAAACCACAAAAATAACGTAGCTTTTGTTAGTAAAACTGGAGCTTTACCTTCACATGAGCATTTTCTCGATATGCGAATTAATAGGAGTGTACTGCTCTGGCTGTAACGGTAACAGATGTTTGGTGTAACATATCTTCGCGAAGTTATTCGTGATATTGTCTTATGAATTTCATATAACAACATACTAATGAAAGTTTGCATATACCACCGTGATAAGGTGTCACGGAGCTTCCTCGCTTCGCGAGGAACAACGGGTCCGGGCAGAGCCCGGCCGCCGGAGGCTTTGTGTAACGTTCCAGATTACTGCGTCTTGTAAACTGCTAATCGTATAGCAACAAGATGTAAACATCCATACGAAGGAAGATTCCTATCATCAATAAACGTCAGTATTACGTAGATTTTATTAACGTTCGTACAACGGTTAGTAGACGAATAACTGAACCACTAATAACCCCGGCTGTTTGTGATGGTAAACACCGATTGGAATCGGATCGGATATAACTGAATCCGACCTAGTGGAGAAATTTAGATAAGATTTATAGTATAGAATATAGGAAGATATTTTATCGGGTTGGGGTATCAGTTAGAAATGGAATGAGCTGAGGTTGACTATTCTATGTTAGTGTTCCTTAAGTGGGTATGGTTCAACTAATGGATGGATAAGATAAGGTTGTGAGCAACAGTTCTTCCTATGATCCATGGTGATCGGAGAAATCGGAACTGTTGTTACTTTTGCTAACGAATAATGAAAAGCTTACTGTACATGTTAGTGTGTCATTGAGGGTGGCATGTGAACATAATGATAAGAATAGAGTTAGAAGCGTGGAATAGAGAAGAATATTCTAAGAGTCAATTAAAGAATAAATCTCAAAGATGTTAGATGATATGAAGTTGAAACATGCAGTATATCAAGACCATTATAATATGAAATAATATATACAAGTACAGAAACGGCCTGGATCGGATTATCGGGAAAATATTAATAATATTATATATCTATGTATATAAATGTGCAAGATGCAATATACCATATACAAAAAAGAAAAATCATAATATAACGTTAATACCATTATGTGAATAATTTTAAAGTCAATAAAGAAATTGCATTATTACTAAGTATTAGTTAAAAAGTAACTTTACTTGATATGGTGAAGTAATGGAAAAGTAAGGTGGTTGTACGAAATTATAGAAAAGTGTAGATAGATGTAATCGCATCTCAATATATAAATATAATAAAATTAAGAATAATACCTACAACGTCCACCCCTTCTAGGCCTCGTCACCTCATCCGCTCCTGTCTTCCCCATCTTCACCTTACATCATCTCATCACGGATTGTTCGGCATTCAACCTAATATGCCGTACCCGAATGCTGATTTCCTCTTACATGCAACGATCCGACGATCAACCATTTTAATGCACCCATTTATTAAGGTCTGCAGAACTGTAAACCCTGACATGAAAAACCTGCCGCGCGCAAATTCCAATTCCAGTAAAAAAAAACGAACTACAAAACGGCTATCACTATTGTTAATATGACAAAAGGAGCTTTTGCGGAGTATATATATATATAAAGGGATCCGAGATATGGAAATTAGAATTAGTAATTTAAAACACAAATAGAAATCATTTAGTTTTGAGGTAATTCTATCTATTAATCGAGGTTATTTTAATTTATTTGTTATTTATTGAATCGATAACAGGAATATTTTTACAAGTATTTCAAATCCAAAAACCATAACTTATATAATTCCAAGATTTCAAATCATAATATTCCTTAAATGAAAGTGGGGATATTAATAGAGAATATATGGGTTTAAGGGTTGTCAAGATAAAATAAAAATAAAGTATTACACGAGCATAAATATTAAATTATACTCTATCATTTGGTGCTTTTTATCTTGGAATATAATAAAATTAAAGAAAGCAGTTAGTTGAATCAATCATTTTTCAATATGAAATCAATTACAACAGGAGCCAGTTCATTCCGTATCTTATTCTTCTTAGGGTTCTTCCTTAATTTTCTCCCTTCATATTGTTACTCTTTACAATCATCATTAAATCATCGTCAACCTCCAACACCAAAACAATCACCAATTTCAATCACTACAACTAATGTTCAGGCCAATCATAAATTACCAATTGATGATACTTCTCCTGAGCAATTGGTTATAATTGCAACTCATAAAACTGATCTGAAATCGCCTCTATCATTGGATATAATTTCTCAAGCAGCCACTACGTTTATCTTCACATTTGACCTTGATAAATCTATTGATCTTGTTACTTTACCTGGTTTACCATTAAAATTATATCCAACTAGTGAATCAAAAATGTCAACTTTTGCTACTTTTTTACCACAAGATGCTGATGGTTACTTCTCTATTAATGGCGTTACTGATGATGACGATGAACAACAAAAGGAACCTTTATTATGGAATGAATATTCAAGCAATCTTTGTGGATCAGCAGTTGCAATTATTGAAACTCACCCTGAAAGTCAAGTTCGTACTGTTACCATTCAAACTTGGATTAATTTACAAAAGTTACCAGAAATTCGTATCGAATTGCCACATAAAATGAGCTCCTATCCAACTAAGTCAGCTTATGCTGAAATTCTTGGAAAAGCAGATTCTTCTTCAAGGTTACAACTCAATTCTCAATCACCGGCTAATCCCGATGATTGTTCAATTAAAAAGGCAATTCTTCACTACTATAGAGGAATTAAAACTGATTGTTCAGGATACACAACCGTTCAAGAAATTTCTGATTACATCCGTACTATGTTTCTTAGTGTCCTCTCCCCATTTGTTCTCCTTGGTATACTACTCATTTGTATTGCAATTTGTGTATTCACATGGTTACATGTTTTTTATTCTGAACAGGAAGAGGATGACTATGATGATTCATTTGTAGATGAAAAACATCGTATCTTTCTTGTTTAAGTAATCGTTTATTTGTTTTATTTGTTTATATGTATGTTTCACGTTTCTGTGCTATTTATTTTATTCTATTATATCAATGTATAGTGTTATGAAGATAGTTATGCCTCCGGCGGCCGGGCTCTGCCTGGACCCGTTGTTCCTCGTGGAGCGAGGAAAGTAGCTTGTACAATTCATTTATTAATATATTAAGCATCAACCTCCATTGAATGAGGTGTTGTTTCTACTACGTCTACTAATGAACGGATAGATTCGGCAAGAACAGCAGTGGTACCACGTGGGAAGCGATATGATTTTTCCTTTGTAGCTCTTTCATTTGGCTTGCGATAATTTCTATACAACTTAGCTGGCTTCTCTTCTTCCATTACACACATATCAACATTTGAACCAGAACCAAGATCATTCCAAATACCCGACTCAATTGCTTCTGCACATAATGCCATTGCTTCTTCTCTTTTAATATCTTTATGCCATTTAGCTTCAAGAACTGCCATGGCAGCCATTGAACCTGAACCAAGTGAAAGATAATAACCAACATCTGTTGAACCATGTGCATGAATGGAGAATAGCTTTGCGCCAGTTGGATCAACACCTGCTACAATAAGATAAGCACCAATATGACCTTGATATTTGAATAAATGTTGTTTGAGATGAGTTAAAACTGAAACAACCCTTGGTTGACGACCGGTACTAAGAGCATGAAGTTCAACATTAGACGATTCTAATTGAGTTACCATTTCAGTATCAGCAGCAGTACCAGCACCAGCACACCAAATATTAGGAGAAATTCTATGCAGTTTTTCACAATTCTTATCTGCAACTATATCACCACTGGTAGCTCTTGTATCAGCAGCAATTACAACCCCCCCATCGAATCTACAACCAACAATTGTAGTACCAGTAGAAGTGGCGGTTGGTAATGGAACACCGCGTTCTGCTAAGTATTGATTCCTTTTATGATTATCGAAACTTAATCCAGCCATTATAGAATTGAGTGTTTATATTGGTGTAATTTATAAATAATTTTCTGGTTCAAAAGTGGTTTCAAATCAATAATAATAGCAAATTATAAGCTTAACTAATACTCGTCGTTGCCATCGTTGATATTTAACATATAATCAATTTCTCCCGGTTATGCAACCAGCTAACCTCGATCTGAAAAATATTGTATGCAACGAGTACTGATGCCTCCGGCGGCTGGGCTCCGCCCAGACCCGTTGTTCCTCGCGTAGTGAGGAATTAATAAGACCGTACTCGCCATTCCTCGCGTAGCGAGGAACAACGGGTCCGGGCAGAGCCCGGCCGCCGGAGGCACAATCGCACGTAACGTACAAAGAGATATATTGACATATGTACTAAGTTATATCAAACAATGGTTAATGAGAACCAGCACCACGAGAAGCCTTTTCAAGAACAGTATCAAAAGCTACTTCAGAGTAATCAGTACCTTGAATTTCGGTTGAAACGCCATTGAGGGCGCGACGAAGAGCATCTTTAGAAGAGGCGATAAGCATACGACTTTTAACTGAAGCGGTATCTGGTGCCCAGATGTAGAATAAGATCTTGGATCTTTTGCCTTCACCAGATGCAAGTTCATATTCAAAATCATAAACTGCATAACGACATTCAGTTTCTGGTAAATCAGCAATGAAATCTTCGTAATTAGAAGAATCAGAAGTCTTTAAAACTTCAATCTTGGTTGAATCTTTGCTGATATTGTAAATAATATATCTGTAATTTTTTCCAAGCTTGAGCTTTTCAAAAGCAGGGATGACAGCGTCATCTAAAGCAACACTTGATTCATTGTTAGTATTTTGCCTCCGGCGGCCGGGCTCTGCCCGGACCGGTTGTTCCTCGCTACGCGAGGATTCCGCTTGAATGCGGAATTGATGGAATCATACCCAGATCTAGACTAGAGAAATGTTAGTTAATGTTTAATCGGTGAGTAGAGAGAAGTTTGAGTTTATTGGTATTTCTATATTCAATGATTGTTCTTACAATGATCGTGTTTTGTTTTCAATGTAAATTTTCAATGATATTTTCACAACTTTTCGCCTTATTATTCTCTTCTTTAATACCAATTAACATTCTTTACTTACCATTTTATTTTAACTTTCAATTTCACTGAAAAATACGTGTATAGTTTTTTCAAAACAATTCTAAGTAAGAGAAAAAACTGTTCCAACCTTTGGCAAATATGTGAAGTTGTTACCGTTTATGTACCTACTACGTACGTAAATTTCAAATATGGTCGGTAAATGTTTACCTCCACTTTTCAATTTGCGCCGTAATTGTTAGTCACAGCCGTGCTTAGTTGTTAACTAGAACAACCAGCCAGCCGCCAGTTATCAAATTTCAATGGTAAATCTCGGGCTTATCTTTGATGTTTGTTGTCCTAATTGGCGTGGCAAGTAGGTGCCGATGTGAGGTAGAGGAGGGTAATTATCAGGCCCGAGGTTAGGGTGGACAGGCGATGAAGGCTGATCTCCTCATTCTATCCCGTACGTACGTAATCGAGCGTTAAGTGAGCGACGGTCAGCGTAAGTAAGACAATAATGTCTTGGCTGCTATTTGGTAGTTGTGGATTTCTTTATGATTCACTATAGTTCTAGTTGGATTGTACAAGCTTTTTGGAAAAGTTATTGCCACTTGATGATAATTATTGCCACAACGTCAAATATAATAAATTTATATAATTGCCATTCGGACGATTCGGTAGGAAGAATTGAGGGAAAGTATATGTATACTGACTGTACAGAGTACAGTGAATTGTAGCATGGTACCTAAAAAGTTATTGTTAAGAGAATTGATGAATCATAACAATTCAATTTTAAGATCTAATCGAGTATTATACTTGAAAGTTGATTTATTCAGCTGTTCCGGTGGTAACTGTAATAACTATTAGCTTAATTAATTGATATACAGTGAATAGAGATTTAAACATATCTCATCTCACGAATCTTTATAAGATTATATAACTCAGCTACTACCATCCTTGAGATGATAATCTTAATAATCTTAAAATCGTTTAAATTTAAGTTATACTAATACTGTTAGGTAAGTTGATATAAACATCAATCGCAATGGCAGTTATATATCTTCTCGATGCGAGTACAGAGGCACATGTTTCAGCTCAGAATGTTCACCACGCAAAGTACATTAGATATTGATTTCCAATTCCATAGTCAATTCTAAATGTTTCAAACGACCTCATTATATAGCTTTGGACATGGGTCTGTGCATATTTGACAATGTAAGCGATCGGTGATCGAGCTTTTAAGTCTAAAGTTAAGTTTCACATAACCAGGGATTCCAAGTTTATCTATATATTATATCAATTCGATAAGAATTGCATTATCTTACATAATCTATATATCTTAATGAATATCTGTATTTATTCTATAAGTTAGCGTTATGTTTACAGGAACAGTTGTATTGCTACGGTGATATCTCTAAACAGGTAATTATATAGCACCTTACCTAGCGAAATGATCCTTATATTCGTTACTTGGATACTTCTAATAAGCGAAATATCGAGTTTAAAATTTCTTGAAATATATCCGCTCCCGCCTAAATCCATCATGCTTATGCTGACGGAATCAACTGATTGTCATCTACATCGTTCAATTTGTCCGCTTCCATCCTAGAACTTACAATTTACCTTCCTCTTCCTGAGAACATATGCTACCAATGTGACCTTGTATACTTCATAATACTCACTTTCAAATCGCACCATTGGAAGAAATCATATATCACTCTAATTCTCTAGTTCCTGGCGAAGCAAATCGTACCAACTTTGCAACATACAATTGACCCTTTTAGCAATTTAATACTCTACTATGTCTACTCACCCTCCTACTGGTGATTTCAATTCACTTTATATTCTATTGCACGATGCAAATATTTGTCACTCCCAATAGTACATTATATTAAATAAACTACTCTTCTCTTCTAACTATACATTTATAAATAAGTTATGGCTATCGACTATTAGCTAATTTCACTGCAACTTCCCATTCAATTGGATTCACTTGATGATTCAAGTACCCTCTTACTCCCTTTTAATACTCCAAATGTTATTAACGATAACCCAAGTACTTTCACTAATGGTCTTCCAAATTGAATGTAAAATAATGCCTTAAAAGGTTAGTTTCAGTTCCTGACCATGGCGTTCGGAGTCCGACCATGATTTGTCATGGTCGCTTAACAAAGAAACGGCAGTCATATGAGGGAATATATGGGGGTATTTCATAATATTATCAAATGTACTTACATGTTTTGAGGGCTCAGAGTTATTAGAAGAACTACTATACAATCTATTTGATTTTATTCTTTTACTGGCTAATAGAAATTGTCTATTGAATTTGGATGAGATCATTGTTTTCTGTGAAAAAAATGTAAGAAAGAAGAGAGAGAAGAGGAGGCAGAGAGATACTTGCATTAAACTAGAAAATCCTTTGAATCGCATTAAAGTCCGTTAAACGAATTGATTGGATCTACCGTTACCGTTTAGTTTGTTCATGAAGATCATCTCTTAAATACCTTATCGTACATTAAGTACCCCCACACGCTATTATGTGCAGGTCAGCAAGCGGTTACGAATCCTGCTCGAGGAATAGATGGGGGGAGGGTCGGATGCAAGTATTAATTACAAGGCAAGGGAGGGGCATTGGAGAGAATCTTTTTTTGTTTAATATATAGATAGATATAGATGATAAAAAGCTGATATTTGATTTATTTAACGTATATTATATAATCATTTCAAATTCAAGATAAAAGCGAATTGTAAGTAACTTAAATGTTAAGCACCAAAAGGGTTAAGTCGGCTTCATTATGAATAAACATTATGAAAACGTTGAGGAGGAATCTTTATTAAATAGTGAAAGTAATTCTGATGCAAGTAGTCCTCAACCTAAGCAATCTTTTCAACAAGGTGGTAATGGATCTTTTGATGGATTGTTAAATAATTTAAATGCTAGTAATACTTCATTTAAAGATGTTGAATCTGGACTTAATACAAAAACTAATCGATTAAAGTCTATTCGAGAGAAGTTAATAGAAATTAAGAATAGCTTAATATATCAAAATGTTGGTGTTAAATTAATGATCATTGCACAAGCATTTGGTTCTGGTATGGCAGCAACAACAAGGTTATTGGAAACTTCTACTGATCCACCTTTTAAACCAACTCAAGTTTTATTTGCAAGAATGGGTATTACATATATTTGTTGCGTAGCATACATGGTTATTAATAAGATTCCTGATCCAATATTAGGACCAAAAGGGGTTCGATTATTATTAACACTGAGAGGAGTGTTTGGATTCTTTGGTGTATTTGGATTCTATTATGCTTTAATATATTTAGAATTATCAGATGCAACAGTGATTGGATTTTTAAATCCTGTAGTAACTGGATTTCTAGCGTGGATTTTCTTGGGAGAAATCTTTGGATCTGTAGAGATTAAAGGGGGTCTTGTTTCGTTAATAGGTGTAGTAATAATTGCTAGACCATCATTTCTATTCTTAATTTTTAGTGGTAAAGATGAAGGTAATCCAGAAACAGTTGAAGCTGGTAAGCGACTTTTTGGAATAGTAATGTCTTTAGTAGGTGTATTAGCATCAGCATTAACCTTTGTTGTTATACGTAAAATTGGTGATAGAGCACATCCATTAATGTCTGTTTCATATTTTGCATTATGGTGCGTAATTGTTTCTTCTGGTGCACTTTTATTTATACCAGGAGAAACGTTTGTATTACCACAAACTGGTCAACAATGGGGGTTATTAATTGCATTAGGAATGTTTGGATTTATTTTTCAATTTATGTTAACAGCAGCTATACAAAGAGAGACTGCTGCAGTAGTAACATCTATTGGATATACATCTATATTATGGGCACTTTTATGGGAAAGATTATTATGGGGTAGTGTACCAGATTTATTATCATGGGTTGGAGGAACATTTATTCTTGGTAGTGCAATTTGGATGGCATATCAAAAGTATCATGGGAGAAATGACGATGTAGAAAAAGAGGAAGAGGAGGAGGAAGAGGAAGAAGAAGAGGAGATGCAGATATTTATAGAGTTAGAAGAAGATGAGAATGAAATGGAAGCAATACAATTTGATGATCATCAACAAGAATTATTAGAAATGCAAGTGTTTAGCGAACAAACTTCGAGTTCAAAAGGTTAAATTGTCTTAAGTAGATATATATTTATATATAGGTAAATGTTTAGTTTATTAAATTGAAAATTATTTTGTTAACTGTTTGCTGAAACAATTGCTTGGTTTTTATCTTGCATTATACTCATCTGTCCCTGCGTTAAAATTGCATCACAATTTCCACTGCGGCTTAGTTGCTTTCTTCACGTAATTACCAATTGAATCAATAGTAATTGAATTGACTATACTCTATCATGGATTGTCATAACGAAGATCACGATCATTCTGGCCATGGTCACGGACATGATCATGACCATGATCATGTTCCTCCTCCTGATACTAATGCTGTTCAATCCCTTTATCAACAAATCAATCATGATCATATTCTTACTCTCAATGAAAGTAGACCAGATAGTGGGAAAGAAATCTTCAAAGAATGGGACAAGAGATTAGATATTTCCAAAATACTGGAATCTGATGTTGATGAGCAATTATTAATTCATGTTCCATTCACTGGTTTAGTTCGTCTTCATTCTATTCTAATTCGATCTTCAAGTGATGAATTTGCTCCAAAGACAATTAAAATATTTAAAAATAGAGATGATTTAGATTTTCCTACAGCAACAGATCTGACTCCTACAGCAACTTTTATTCATCCATTTGGTGTTGGAGGTGATGACAATATTGAATTAGATGATCAGAATCGTAGTTTAGAAGAAGAGGGAATTGCTGAATACGCAGTGAATAGAGCACATTTTTCTAATCTTACTAGTATAACAATTTTTATTGAAGATAACCATGGAGAAGATACAACCAAATTGCTTTATATTGGATTAAGAGGTGAATGGTCAAAATTATCTCGAGCACCAGTTGTTGCAATGTATGAAGCAGCAGCCAATCCAAGAGATCATAAGAATCTTGTTCCTGGAGAACACTATGTAGCAGAAAATCCATAAACTAAGTTGATATATTTATAATTTATAGAAGTGAACTAGGCAGAGCCTAGTTTAACTGTGTGTAAACGTTTTTAAAAGAAAATTACAGATATTCATTAGATTCATAAATCATACAGAAAACAATAGCTTAACAAGAAATATAAATAAGGAAATTCTTATGAATATGATATTCTAGCGAAATTTCCACTAAGTGGGGCTGGAGCATATTGAACTCTTCTTCTTGGTGGATCAACACTTGGTGGTTGCGATCCTCTTCCTAATACTGGATCAGTATGAACTACTGGTGGTTGATTCTCTATAGCTCTTACAACTTGTCCTTGAGAAAAGAATAATCTTGCCAAGAAGGTTCTTGGACGACGAAGTTGATTTTCTGGTGGTAAATTAGCTTCAAGATCTCTACGATCAGCTTCATCAATTGTTGGATTTGAATTTCCATTTGCTGAATCATGAACATGGGCTTGTTCTGGAGAAGCAATATCACCATTTAGTTCTGAAGCAAGTGGATTATCTTGACGATACTTGGCAGAAGAGAAATCCATTTTACAAAGAGGACAACTTGCTCTTCTTGTAGTAAGCCAGGGGGTAATACATTCATCATGGAAAACATGATTACAACTAAGAGCACGAATATCATGTTCCGGTTCAATAGAATCAAGACAAATAGAGCAAAGATCACCAGATTCAGTTGATTCTGGAGGGATAAAAGTGGAATGCATATGATGAGGGTGAGAATCAGATTCAGCAGAGTCTTCTGATATGTTAGTATTGATTGTATTGAGGGAGTTGATGACGGTATCAGAGTTATCATTTGAAGGAGTAGTCGTAGAATTATCATGATCTTTTTCATCAGTTTCATTAGATTTATTTTCTTCTCCTTGTTGGTGAGCTTCTTCACTTTCATCAGCTTCAACAATTCGCACTAAAGATTGGGATTTATTTTTATGATATGAAGTTGAAATATAAGATGGAATTTCAGAATGAGGGTTACTATCATCTTGAGTTGTTTCAATAATACCAGAATTGTTATTATTATCATTATCATCATCACTATCAGTTTCATTAATTTCATCAGCAGCTTCATGATATATAACATTATCACTATCATCATCAGTAGGATTATCATTTTGATGTCTATCTCGATTATCATGCATCTCATCACCATTCTCACCATTACCATCACTATCACCCATATTAACATGTACTGATGCTACTTCAACCATTTCTATATCTTGCTCATGTATACTTGGTGCTCTTGATGCTGCTACAACTGCTGCATGAGATATACCCCCTTCTGCAGATAATCCTAATCTTTCTCGTTCTGCTCCCCATACCTTATATTTCATTACTGGGAATCTCTCGTTTAATTCTTCAAATTTCATCAATCTTCGTTCTCTACGTCTTCTACGACTAAAGTCAGTTGCTAATAATGGATTCATATAAAAACCAATATCATCTGGTCCACCAGTGAAGGAATCTTCATCAGGAATTTCTCCTCTAGCAATCATAGCATTTCTACGACGATTTCTAAAACAATATTTTAAACCAAGAACAACCCAGATGTTGGTGAAAACAATACCCAACCCGAGGGCTATAAAGTATAAGAATGGAGTTTGATCTGAATTACCATCACTTGACCCAGTAGGAGTTGCAGTAGGAGGTGACGATGTATCTGAAGATATACTGGTACTAAGAGTTGGAGTTGGTATTACTAAAGTAGTAGATGTTGCTAAACCAACTGATGTTGCTTCAACAGCTCTTTGAATTATGAATAAAGTAGTAGGTAATTGATTCATTGTGATTAAAATGAGATGAGAGAAAAATACAAAAATATTTCTATACCATCAGTTATACGCCGGAGATACTTTCCGGATATGTTTCTGTATATAAAAAATACAATTTATACCTCTATCACTTATAATTTACAATAATGAAATAGTAAACAAGTTGATGAAAGTTATTGAATATCACTGAATATCTCGTCAAGATTGACTAACCTGACCTTCCTTTGGGTTTAAATTCTGTCTTAAAAAATGAGGCAAATTTTAACTTTAACTTTGCTTCTTTTCCTTCTTTTCTTCCTGCCCTTTAAAATAAAGAGCAAATAATCAACCTTGTGTCTTTAAAAATATAATGACAATTGACAAAAATCTTACAAATCTCGTGAAAAATCTAAATTCAAACTTGAGATAACGATATTTAAACCAAATCTCCTAGCTTATCTATACAACTACGATAACGGCACTTAATTGCGTATTCTGATTTCTCAACTACGAATTATCCTAATCGTTTTTTATTATATTTATCTTATAATCAGATATTCTGATAGTCAACGAATATTATGAGCGGATTGGGGGCTGCTTATAAGGAACTTGTTTTCCTAAATATGCAACTATTCATGTATGCACCTGCAAAGTTAGGAAAGAAAGCTAAGTGCAGATTAAGTGGAGTTACGGAATAAAGTACCGATAATGGGGAAAGTAGGAAGAACAAACGTGAGAAGTGATGAGAAAGAGTGGGGAGAGAGAGGGTGAGTTGGGGTGTATATATAATGGATGAAGTAATAGTTGATGGTTGTAGAGTATAGCTAAAAAGAAACAGCTTTGAGCTTGGTTGTAAACTATACTTAACCATACCTCTAAACAGTTATAAACTCCTCTTTCCATATCACTTTAAATCGAGTGGAGATATCCAAAAAGAACAACACTGGTATTGAAAAGAAATTCTTTTATATTTATTTTCTTTTTGTTCCTTTAACGAATTCCATTAACGAATTACAATCCCATTAATTAGGTGAATCTAACGTGAAAGATATTTGTAATAGTACTTTTCTTTCCACTTCCCTAACAAGCGGCTAGACACAAATCACAAAGACCGTTTGAAATTACATTTGCTTTTTGCCTATATAGATCGATTAGATTAGTGAGTTTCGTAAAAGTGGGGGGGGGATCTTTCCGATGACGGGATATAAGACAAAAGAGATCCGATAGCCGCAGGTACATTTACACAGTATAGTTTTGGAGTTAACGATTGCTTGGATTCGGTTATTATTTCGACAATATAATATTAATTATAATAATTATAATAATTATATAAACATTTTCGCTTATAATCATATTAAAGTTATAACTAACTTGACCCCGGCCCCCTCACTAACGTAACCCCGCTATCCCCATATGGCCGGTACCCCGATTATCCCTTCCATCACTTCACCGTTAATTAACGTTAATCTCTATCTCCGTTGTCTATGCAAATATATTAAATCTTACATCAACTTTATATATAGCTCAGCCTCTGCCGTTTCTCGTATTTCTTACTGTTTATATAGGCGCATGTAACTATTCACCCGTGGATTTATGTATAGTAATTATAGCATAATACAAAAAAATAAGCCTCTTTTTTTTTCTCTCCTTACATCATTCCCTTGTCATTCGTATTCTTCCACTTTCGATATTACATTTGTTGCTAAGACTTTTTCCTTAACTCTTTCTTCCAAGAAGAAATATCGCCATCTATGTTTCTCGTCAAGAAACCTTTTCATCTCTTTTCAAGAACTAGTTTTCTTTTTCTCACTTCCTCCCCCACTGCACTCTAACATGTGAATACTCCTGCTTCTTAATTGCTTTGCCAATCCAACAGTGGTCAAGATCAGATGCTCACCTAAAGTTATCTAACTAAAACAGTGAATTAATATCTTTTACAGATAGGCGGACATATATGATAATGTGAAGTTTTTTCTTATCTTACCCGATTCATTACTTATCTGTATATTTGATCTGAACAGTATCTAGATTCCGAATTAGCAATCTCATTCAATATCGATATATCTCTCAATCTTTTCGTTTATTTATGTCATGTAACTCACACTATCCTCACATCATCATCATCACCAAACCATGACGCAGCCGAGCCGCAATACTACCATCATTGCAATGCCGAAAAATAATCCCGTCTTATCATTTCTCTTTCCCGTTACTTGAATCATCACCTCATCTCTTCACGTTTCTAACCTAAATTCTAAACTGATTGTCCACTCTAAGTCTAACCTAAATTTTTCTTCTTGATCAAGTCAAGTGATCCATTTGCCCACTCCAACTCGCCCACTAAATGTTAAAACAAGGGTTTATCTTTGAATCTGTTTAAACTATATCTTCTTTTCTAGGAGTTTTGTGGGGATGCCAAGATATTTTGATGGTTGACAACGATAACCAACCAGCCCAGATATTTTGACTGCTGCTCCTCTTCCTTACCCTCCTATTTCCCTGCATGTCCCTGCATACTCACTCACTGCACAGCGGCCTGGCTCTGCCCGGACCCGTTGTTCCTCGCTACGCGAGGAATGGCAGGTACACAGCTTTTCTTACAGTCGGTCTTATTAATTCCTCGCGTAGCGAGGAACAACGGGTCCGGGCAGAGCCCGGCCGCCGGAGGCTTGTGTCGTGAGTGAGTGTTCAATGTATAGCTATAAACTAACAACAACTAACCATCGTAAATCTTCAATATTATCACCTGGTCCCATACCATCCATTCTTCTACCTCCCATATTTCCTCCGTATCGAGACATTCTAGGATTCATATCCATTCTCATCATATCATCTTGCATCATTTGCATTTCTCGCTGCTGTTGTAGATACTGGTAATCTGGACCATAACCAGTGCCATAGCTTGGACCATAACTTGGACCATACCCTGCACCATACTCTGGACCATACCCTCCAGATCTTCTATAGAAATCTCTATCATTTCTTCTACCAACTTTCTCAAGCTCTCTTTCAGCTTTTCTAGTGGCCTTCTCCATCTCCCTTTCAGCTTTACGAATATCTTTGCTATCTCTACGATCATTTCTTCTAAAATTACCCAATCCACCACCTCTATTACCAAATCCTTCATCTAATCCATTTCTTAACATCATTCGTGCTTGACCTATTGAAGTGGGAAGTCTTGATAATCCACCAGATAGCCCTGACATTTGATTATTGGGAGGAGCATATGACCCATCAATGATTAATGGTGAAACATAGTAACTTAAAGTGGTCATACGGTCAGTACCGTAACTCTGTTGTAAAGAATATTCAGCAATATCATTAATAGTAATACCGTTACGAGATGCTGGATCTAAAACATTCAAAAGATCCTGAGTAGTACATACCATGATTTTTAATTTTCTCGGGTGGAATATTTGTTCATTGCATTTGTTTAAAAATAAATTCCTTTCATTCATCAAATTTCCATTAGAGTTACCTCTAGCTAGATCTGTAGCTATACTTCCTAGTTGTCTTAATCTTGAAAATGGAAGACCATCATCAACCATTGAATTATTGCTCTGTCTATAAAGAGTATTCAGCTCATCAACAATATCCATGAATTCGACACGAGAAAGATTGAAAGGTTGTAAAGCAGGTGAATAAGCTCTTGAAAATGGCGATCCAAAATTATTATTCATTTGAGGAATAACAATTGGCTTATGCAATAGACTATATGATTGAGTTGGGAATTGTCTATCATCAGCTCGTGGTTCATAGTCAGATACACTTTGTGAATAGTTATGACCTGATTGAATAATATCAGCATATCCAGGTGGAGGTAAAGTAGTAGACTCACTGGATTGATACCC
Source organism: Sugiyamaella americana (assembly GCA_030583405.1). Classification (NCBI taxonomy): domain Eukaryota; kingdom Fungi; phylum Ascomycota; class Dipodascomycetes; order Dipodascales; family Trichomonascaceae; genus Sugiyamaella; species Sugiyamaella americana. The sequence continues at coordinate 47,244 of JAJMID010000010.1, read as the reverse complement.
AGAATCTTGATGGTATTGCTTAGCAGATTTAATAGACATTATAGTTGAAATGGTTATATATTGTTGTATATCTTGATTAAAAAATAGTAATATATATTAAAATGAGAAGGACTCAGCAGATATACATCTATTTATATAGTACATTTTTTATTATATAATTTGTGGATAAAAGGGATGAAAATGTAAATTTCAAGTTCAATAAGGTTAACTTGACTTCGCCCACCGTACTTCATTAGGTTAAGAGGATCATCAACGGCAGCAACGAGATGAAGGCGATTACATAATCGCTTTTATCTACAGCAATCACTTCTACATTTAGCATATCACCGTTGCCAACAGTACCCTGAGCTAACGGTTATAGGCTAAGTAAGCATGGAGAGTCATCATCTCGAGAACGGTTAAGGCGAAGTGAGCACCTATATCTCAGATCCGTCTCTTCCATTAGCTCCATTTTTGAATTTTAAAAAATAACATCAACTAAAAGAATCATCTTCTGAGTTCATGATCGGTATCGAGTTTCAGCATTAGCTAAATCGCGCATTGCACTAAAGAGACCCTATTAATTAGATTAACATAGCCCAATCTCTCGCAGAGCCTCCCATAGGATATAATATCCTTATTTTCTGATGGCTCGCCTTACGTTTCCACGTTAACCTCTCAAGAGGATATAATTATGAGAGAAGTGTACCACCGAATTTCCCACTCACTTAAGTTGAAGGTCAGAACCTTTTTAGTATGTGAGTAAGCGCGATAGAACAACAGAAGAGGGTAACTAAGGTTTACCAGTTAAGATAAACTCCCGAATTACAACCTGCAAGAGTTTTAGAACTTCCTCAAGATCTTCTTCGTGAACCCTAAACCTGGTCACGTGATATTTGCAGGTATTGCTATAAATATGTTAATTTATTGTATAAGTATATAATTAAAATAGATTTCAATAACCATTAAGTAAGTTGAATTGGCCAGGCCATTGAATATTAATTATAGGCAGCTCAAGTGGTCATCTAAAGGATGTCAAGGAGTATACGGTAGCGATGTCCAACAGTTCTCCTACCGTCATTCATGTTATGGCATTTTGTTACCAACTAGCCATGTAACGGGGTCAAATATATAATTCAATGCCAGAGCCATTACATTTGTATATCTGAAATTATCTACACTATATCATGGATAAATCTCTAAATGTAAAACGTTTCTATATAACTAAATATATTATATATTGTAATAAGATCATACCAGTGGATCTCGAGAAACATTCCTACTTACATAGAGAAGGCTATTCTTGTCTGTTATATATTTTATATAGATAAAAATTTACTATAGTTTTCAATTACTTTAGAATATTTCATGAAGAGAAAGAATATATAGCAATCATACATATATAAAAAATGATAATATCATTTCATAATCTTCAACTAACAACAGCAACTACCTGATTCTCTAATTGTTCTATCAGTAACCTGGTCTGTTCCAAAGAAAGCATATCCAATTAGTGAACCTATAATAATAGAAAATATAATATAACCATTAAAGTACATTGCTAATAGCATTAGAATATAACTAACTCCAACAATTACGGCATAGATGACTGCTCTAATAATTATTTGTATAAAAGTCAAGGAAAATGAAGAAGTTGATAATCCGATATTAAATCTTGTAGTTATTCCTGGCTTCTTCTCGTCATTAGCTGTATGTAAGTTTTCTTCATGCTTATGACGAGCTTCCCAAGTCCTTAGCAAATACCGATCGTACTCACGATTCAATCTTCGGAGGAACTCTAAAGCAATTGCTAGACATACAATTCCAACACAAGAACCACCAAACATACCACGAGAGGTTATATGCCATGTTTCAGCAAGGAAGCAACTATCTATTACATTCCAATTCCATAACATGGATATTTTACATTTAGGCATAGAACCTGATCCTCCCATATCCATTCCCGACATGGCAGCAGCAGTAGAAGCAGCAGAACTAGCCATAGCACCAGATATAGACATTGATGAAGTTAATTTAGTAGCAGTAGCAGTGGCAGACACCATACCACCCATAGAGGTCATGTCCATGTTGGACATCGAGCTCATATCCATATTCATAATTAGCGAGTGATATCAATTAGACGAATGTTAAATGTTGATAGTTTAGCATTTGTTAAGCTTTTATAATGTTAAGAGAAAGATAGTTTGAGCATTTATCTGAGCAAAAAATGGTAGCTATTATACTTCCAGCTGAGAAAACCCTGAAGATCGCACCTGCATAATTTGCTCAATGAGTTAAAAAACCTTAATTTATTGTTTAAACCAGCTTTAAATATCAATTGTGGTGTGATTAAATTGATATGGGTTGCATAGGGGATAATAAGCTGATTGTATTTAGGTAATTTCGGCGCATATTCGGTAGATATTGCGCTTCCTTTTATTCATTAGATTTGGTGAAGTTAATCATATTCTAGAGTTTATACAAGCTGAATTAGTAAGAGTATTCTAGCTCTGCATTAATCTGATAAGAGGAAGATATAAGTAATAGCGATTTCACGACGTTGGCCTGCCCGCGTCGCTCTAACTTACATATATACATATATCTATAGAATTTAAAGTGAATATTCGATAATATCGAATATTATCACTCAATTACAACTACAAATATACTCGCCATTAACTTTTCTATTAAGTATATTACTCTATATACTATTTAAAGTGGGACTTAAACTTCTCTAACGTGCTTTTAGCATTTTCAGGTGTAAGATTCTTTTGAAGAATTGAATTGATATCATTCCAGGCTGATTCTGATAATTCACTACCTATTGAATCAACAGCTTCAGGTTCATCTTCCACTTTTGAACTCAAGTCAGGTGCTGAAATCATCGCAACAAATGAAACTTCGTCATCTGTAGCAACATCTCCAATTGATTTTGAATCACTAATTACTTTTCCCTTTACGAGCAACTTAACATTGGATGTAGAATAACCTCCATCAGCTAAAGGACCATCTGGATCTCCAATTAATCTCTCTTTAATACTTAAAACAGAATCCGATGATGGAATATCATCAAATTCAATTGTGAATCTTGGATTTCGAATTGATTTTAACGTTACTTTAACTGTGGAATCTGTAGTTTCTTCTATATTTGTTTTCTTTTTGGCTTGAGGCATAGGTGGTAATGACTATTAATGTTAGTTTTGAATTATCGTTACAAGATATTCCAACTTACTAAAATAGACCAGTTTTTGTCACCAACATAATTTCTTCCTAAAACTGGTTCTGGAACTTTAACATTAAGAAGATGTAGATAAGCTTTTGTAAAAGTTAAATCATCAACTGATGATTGAGATACACTCGTACTAGACATATTGAATATTCAATTGATCAATAAATAGGTATGAAGATGAAGAAGCTATCATGTTGTTAGGTGGTGAAGTTGGCCCTACGCAATAGTTTAGCCGCACCACCGTCTTTACTGAATGATAAAACTATGTACACACCAGCTCCATTGTAAGTTTCCAATACCCCAGGATATTTTAAGAATGTCTACAAATTTATATCTATATAATGTATTATATATAAAAGAAGAGAATAATTCCAAACTTTTACCTGAAATTTCATCTCTCAAAGCACATTGCTTCATTAACTAACGCTCACCTCCGTCCTACTATATAAACTTAAAATTTAATTATCTATTATTATATCTTTACATACGCAGTTGAATGTCATAAATAAGGGAGGAGAATAGCTCTTTGTTGAAAGGTACTCTCAATATGTAATTTTTTTTTAAACATGATCTAGAAAAGACCATCGATTTCACCATCTTCATTAACTTCTACATCCATGAAACCACTATGAGTAGGTAAACCAGGGATTGTCATAATCTCAGCTGCTAAAGCATAAAGGTATCCTGCACCAACAGATGCTCTAACATCACGAATAGGAACGGTGAACCCACTAGGACGTCCTTTCAAAGCAGGATCATGTGATAATGAATATTGAGTTTTAGCAACACAAATTGGTAAATTACCAAATCCTTGTCTAGTATAAGTTTCAACTTTAGATTTAGCAAGTTCACTAAGTTCAACCTTTTCTGCACCATACATTTCACGAGCAATGATATTAAGTTTCTCTTCAACAGATCTATCTTCAGCACTATATAATAATTTGAAATCACGGGCTTGAGATTTAGCAGCATCAATAACACCTTGTGCAAGATTTATAGCTCCTTTACCACCTTCAGCCCAATGGTTACTAACAATAGCATCTTCAGCACCAGCTTTAATAGCTTCTTCACGAATAACAGCATGTTCAGCATCAGTATCAGATTCAAATTTGTTAATTGCAACAACTACTGGAAGACCATATGATTTAGCATTTTCAATATGTTTAGCAAGATTAGCACATCCTTTACGAAGAAGTTCAGTATCTTCTTGAAGATAAACATCAGGAAGAGAAACACCAGGAGTAACATCCGGACCACCACCATGAAGTTTTAGTGCACGAACAGTAGCAACAATAACAACAACATCAGGAATTAATCCAGATGATCTACATTTAATATTAAAGAAACGTTCCCCACCCATAGTAAAATCAAATCCTGCTTCAGTTACAACATAACCAGCTCTATCTTCATCTTCATCTTCTTCAGTACCAGCAAGTTTAAGTGCAATCTTATCAGCTAATACAGAATTAGCACCAATACTGATATTAGCAAATGGACCAGCATGAACAAATACTGGGGTACCTTCTAATGTTTGCATTAAATTTGGTTTAATAGCATCTTTTAATAAAGCAGTTAAAGCACCACCACATCCAATATCATCACATGTAACTGGTTCACCACTTCTACTTGATGCAACAACCATTCTTCCTAATCGTTCTCTCATATCTTCAAGACTATTTGAAAGAGCAAGAATTGCCATACATTCACTTGCAACAGTAATATCAAATCCAGTTTCACGGGTTTGTCCCTTTTCAGTTGGTGCTTGTCCAATAGTAATACCACGAAGATGACGATCATTACAATCAACAACTCTTCTCCAAGTAATAGTTTCAGGATCAATATCAAGTCTTGCAAATTTAGAAATTTCTTCTTTTGTTAAATCATCAGGATTTGTTTTATCAATACCTAACTTTTTAAGTCTACGGAACATTACTGGTGAAAATTTACGAACTCCTCTTTTAGTTGGAACAAGTCTACGATAAAGTGGACCATCCTTTTGAGCATTTTCGTGAAAGATACGGGTATCAATTGCAGCAGCTAATAAATTTGTAGCAGCACCAATAGCATGAATATCACCAGTTAAATGCATATTAAATTCATCCATTGGAATAACTTGTGAATAACCACCACCAGCAGCACCTCCTTTAATACCAAAAGTTGGACCCATTGATGGTTGACGTACATTTGCAAATGCTAATTTATTTAAATGACCACCAAGTGATTGAACAAGACCAACAGTTGTTGTTGATTTACCTTCACCTAATGGAGTTGGAGTAATACCAGTAACAAGAATATATTTACCATTTTTACGATGTTTAAGACGATCAAGAATTTTTAATTGAACTTTTGCTTTATGAGCACCATATTGTTCTAATTCACCAGATAAAATACCAATTTCTTTAGCTACTTCAGTTATATGTTTTGGTTGTTGAGCACGAGAAATTGCAAAATCTGATGGTACTGGAGAAAGAACTTTTAATGGTAAAGGTTTAATACCTCTATTACTTTCTAATTTATAAAATCTTTTTGCTGATAAAAATACATTTTCTAAAAGCATTGCAACAGTCATTGGACCAACTCCACCTGGAACAGGAGTTAATAAAGATGCAACTTGAGAAGCAGATGAAAATTCAACATCACCAACAAGTCTTTGACCAGACTTTTTACTAGCATCAGGAATATAATTAGTACCAACATCAATGACAATAGCACCTGGCTTTAACCATTCACCTTTAACAAATTCTGGTTGACCAATGGCAGCAATAATAATATCACCAGTTTTAACAATTTCAGGAACATTTCTAGTTTTTGAATGAACAACAGTAACAGTTGCATCAGAATTTTTTAATAAATAAGAAACTGGATTACCTACAATATCGGATCTTCCTAATACAACAACAGATTTACCAGAAACATCAACATTTGATTGATTTAATAAAACCAATATTCCCTTTGGAGTACATGGAATAAACAATGGATTACCACCTCTTTTAGCTAATTCACCAATATTAACAGTACCAAATCCATCAACATCTTTTTCAGGAATAACAGTTTCAGTAACATTAGTTTCATGAATATGATCTGGTAAAGGTAATTGAACTAAAATACCATGAACAGAAGGGTCATCATTTAATGATTTAATTTGTTGAATTAATTCTGACTCAGTAATATCTTCTGGTAAACTTTTCAATTCACAAGTGATATTTGCTTCAACAGCAGCTTTTAATTTCATACGAACATAAGTAGAAGAATCTGGTCTATTACCAACTTGAATAATGACTAAAGATGGTTGAAATCTTGATCTTTTAGATTGTTCTTCTTTAATTTCAGCATTAATTGATGCACGAATTTCACGAGCAATGGAAGTACCATCGATAAGTTGAGCAACCATTTTAAGTAAATTGCGAATACTCTTGAATTAATTTTCTTCAAAAAATATCAATTTCAATATCAATTTCTGTTAGAAAATATCAATTGACAGGTTAGAGTCATGAGATTATGACTTCCGCAAATCAAAATTTAATCCTCGATCGGTTTAAAGGTGTGCTCGGGTTGCATGAGATGCAAGTAGATAGGATAAAGTTGTTATTGAGGTGGTAAGGTAGATATAATTCTACACTTACTATATAATATTATATAAACGAGGTTTTTACTGCCGGAGTTGAAGATCGAGGAGATTTGCATGTGAAAAATTTACGATAGGATGATATAGTGGGGATAATGTAAAGTAGCTAAGTGATTACGTTCCTCCATTTAGCCGTAACAGCGGAAAGAGCAGAAAATTGTAAAGTTAATGGTAACATTTTAAAGTTATAAACACGATTAAATACCCCGCAATTTGGTTAACTTGTCCTTATAAAGTTATATATTAGTATTACTATTAATTTAACAACAATTTAGCTAATCCTCTTAAAGGACTTGGGAAAATTTATCCCAACGTCGTTACTCGGGCCATATGAGACAATACTATATACGGAAGAGTACATGCATTATGTGGAAAATTCTAACTTCACCAGATTACGATTAATCTTCCACTAAGGGGTGATTTGATAATAAAAAATGGCAAAAAGGGAGCTTCAGCACCTTCTGTTCACACCTGGTCTCCCACGGTATTACTGATCAAGGCTCTCAGAGGCTTAAATATGATTGATCGGACGGGAAATCTTGTTTTACTCTGGATATGGCCGAAGCTGAAAGGTATAGTTGAAGTTGGTAGTTGAAGGAGTAGTGTAAGAAAATTTCCCGCCAATTTGGTTGAGTATTCAGCTCTGTCTACTAGAATTACATCAACGGTGGTAATAGTGAAAGAATAAAGGGGTATCTACACTAATAAACGACAAATAAGACTAATTGTGTCTAATGGTACATTGGTGCTTACCCGATTGTATGTAAATATGTAATTATTGTATAACGACAGTAGATTGCTTGAGAAAGAGAAAGATTCTTGAGATAATCACGCGTAATATGATTAAAGAATTATTTAGATAGAAAGGAAGGGGGAATCTAATAGATTTAAATATGTATATGGTACATATACTTACTCGATCAACCTTAGTATCTAGCTATCAATTTAAATAAAAATAGTTAAGGTAATGTTATTGATATATAGTACAAGCTATATAAAATATAAGCTTGAGTTCGAGCAAAATCACTTGCTAGATCAAACTTTAAAAAAATGTAGGAGGAACATGAATATGTCATCATAAGTTACTAAACATTATTTCTAACCGCTGATAACGCTCACGCTTAGTTTACGTTTTCTCCTCTTAACTTCTCATCTCATGACTGATATATAGATAGTTAAGTAGAACAACTACAAGAACCACTCCAATATAATATAAATCCTATATTGGAGATTCATTGAGTATCCACCTCTATTCCTAACTAACTTAACTCTTCTTTTCACTTTTCCTTTGCACAATCTTGCATCGAGCACGCATAACTGACAAACCCTAACTCTTATCTAAGATATGGGTAAGGAAATAAAAATATTTGTACATCACACATTCATCGCAATAAGCTAAACAAATATCAAATCAATAACCATGGGTAAAGGAAATAGTGCTAGATCTAAACCTCGTCGCCAGGAAACTTCTGCTAAAGAATCTAGAATAATTCAAAATGATTTTCCTGCTAAAATGGCCATGTGGGATTTTAATCATTGTGATCCTAAAAGATGCAGTGGTAAAAAATTAAGTAGGCTAGGTTTAATAAAATCATTAAGAGTTGGACAAAAATTTGGTGGAGTGGTTGTATCACCTAATGGTAAAGAACCAGTTTGTCCAGATGATAAAGATATTGTTGAACAACATGGTGCAGCAGTAGTTGAATGTTCATGGGCAAGAATTAATGAAATCCCCTTTAACAAAATTGGTGGTAAACATGAAAGATTATTACCTTATTTAGTAGCAGCAAATCCAGTTAATTATGGACGTCCTTGGAAGTTAAATTGTGTTGAAGCTTTAGCTGCTTGTTTTGCTATTACTGGACATTTGGATTGGGCAGAGCAGACATTAGCACATTTCTCTTGGGGTCATGCTTTTCTAGAAATTAATGAAGAACTTTTACAATTATATTCCCAATGTACTGATGGGGAATCAGTTAAACAAGCACAAGAAGAATGGTTAGATAGAATTCAAGAAGATGCTAGGGAAAGAGAAGAAGAAAAGAAGAATGGAGGATGGACTGTTGGAAGTGGTAAAGAGCATGGAAGACCAGGAGAGTTACCGCCCAGTGATTCAGATGAATATGATGAAGAGGAAGAAGAGGAGGAAGAGGAAGAACCAGCATATAATCCGTCATATGGTAGACCAGGAGAATTACCTCCTAGTGATTCTGACGAATATGATGAAGAGGAGGAGGAGGAAGAGGAAGAGGAAGATGAAACACCTGCATATAATCGCTCTTATGAACGTTTAGGAAACCTACCTCCAAGTGAATCAGAGAGCGAAAATGACAAACATCTTCCAATAAAAAAATTAACTATTAATGATAAATAGAAAGTTCATGCATTGTATTTCTTATATATTTATATGTATATATATAGATTAATTTATTTTTAACCAAAAAATCGACTTTTAAATGATGCTTTGAAAACTCCTGTTTTTGCATCTTTTACCATATTATCAAAACCACTCATAAATTCTGAAGTACTTTGACCAATATCATTAAAAGTATTTTGAACACCACTAAAAGCACCACCTTCATCATCATCTCTTCTATTAAAACTTTCTCTTGATGAAGAAGATGATTGTTTTTTCAATCTTACTAATCGTTCTTGTTCTTTTTGCGCTTTTTCTCTTTCAAGCATAGATTTTGATTTTGGTCTTCTAGGTCCTCCAATTAAGTTATCTAGATCTTCAATAGAAAGATATTGTTTTCCTTTAACCCATTGTATAGTTCTAAAATGTTAGTAAATCTAGAATATATATGGATTAATATAACTTACGAAATAGTTGGACGAGGTGGGTTTATTTTCATAACATCATATAAAGCATCAGTAGCAATTTCATCTAATTTAACTCCACGACCCCAGATTCTAATTAAAGCACCACTTGTTTTATCTTGACGAAGAATAATATCACCAGTACGAGTGATAACTGATTGCGAAGAACTACCTACGTTAGTATTCATACATAATAGATATAATATCGATTAACTTACTATTGAGCATCAATTGGCATTGGTAAATCCTTTGTACAAATATCACGCATACTAGGAATTGCCATTATTTTAAGTTGAGATTTATCAGTAAGACATGTTAAAGCAAAAGAATCATTTTCACGAAGAAATGAAGTGCCAGCTGCTGTACATATGAAATTAAAATATTTATGAGTTACTTTAGAATTTGGTTGCCGGAAAACTCTTCCTTCACTTTTAGTAATAGCTATTATAGCACCAGGTATTACTATTCCAGATGCAAGTTTAGAAAGATTTTCTGGTTCAGCAACTGCTGTTGTACCAGTTGCCATATCAATTGGTGTTAAATGAATTATTGGATCTGACCCAACATTTAAATAGCCAACTGGATCAACAATATATCCATTTTGAGAAGGAACAATTTTAAATGTATAAACATTACCAGCAGATGTACCTACTGAAAGTACAATAGAAGAATATCCATCATCACCAAGAGCATAAAGACCAAATTCAATAGTTGTTGGATATTCAGTTGTACCTGATGGACTAGGACTTGATGTAAAAGATGTTCTTGTTTTGCGTCTACTAAGAACAGAACTAGTAGCATGAAAACAATTTTCTTGATAAATCACTGCTGGTACTCTTCTATCAATTACAACAAGTCTACCACAAGCATAACCAATTGCAACAAATCCAATTTTTGAATTATTAAGAGAAGTTATACGAGAATTATCAACTTTTTGAACAAGAATTTGTGGTAAAAATCCTTCCTTAATATTTGCAGGAGCACGATAAGAAATATCTTTTAATAGAGAAGAATTATCATTCATATTAAGATTTGCTAAAGTAGAACTTAACTGATTCTTATTTCTTTTAAAATCAAATAAAATTACTTCACCATTTTCAACAGCAACGGCTAATTCAGCAACTTCAGCTGCCAAAGAAATATGAGTTACAGTTGTTCTATTCTGCGATTGAAGAGCATTTTGACAACTAACCTCCATTGCTCTTGAATCTTCCAACTCTCCATGAGAAGCATCCCATAATTTCACTGTACCATCTCTATGACCAGTACATAGTGCAGTTCTATGTTGAAAACTACGTAAATGACGTCTTGCTGGTGCACCACCATTGAATATTGATTTATCTGAATTAGGAGTAGCATTCATCATTCCGACCCATTGATTTCTTGGTACAACTGATACTGATATACAACTAACATATGGATTTATCCATGCCAATGAAGGTGGTAATAAAGTTGGATCAGTTACAATCATTCCATCAAAATAATTCATCGTAAGTAATTCACCAGTACTTAATAGTATAATAATATGAGATGGTGCTTGATTTCCTTTATAATAAGGAGATTGAGTTGAAGATACCATAATAAAATCAATTACATCAACCCCTTCTGGTAATGGATAAATTTTATGCCTCTTTGGATTGCTATAATGAACGCCCATATTTTGATAAGAAGTTATAGCAATTGAAGGAGTGGGACCAAAATCCAACATTGATAAACCTTTTGTGAATCCCATATCAACAGAACCACCAGCAACAATAATAGAAGTATCTTCAGGATTTGTAGTACAATTCCAAGTTACCTTTATAATTTGATCTCTAACACCACCAGTTGTATCATTTGCTAATCTTTTTGGAATATTTACAGAATTATCCATTATTGTTCTTGCTTGTAATAGATTACCTTCGGTACCATCCCAAAATACTAATGAACCATCAATATGAGTAGACAATATATGATGACCATTTGGATGCCAAATAGCACTTAAAAATTGAGGATTTCGGTATTGATTTATAGAAGAAGGATTTAATTCACCACCTGGAGCACCGGGAGGTAATTCATAGCGGAGATTAAATACAATCTCACTTTTAGCAATTGAAAATACAACAGCAGTATCTCTATAACAAACAAGAACAGTACCAACATCTCTAGGATGTATTTCAATGCCTAAAACAGGAGACATACGGAATTTAGTGTTAACACTCTTCTGTAAATTACCAATTCTAAAAGGAGATTGACAACCTCTATCAACATCATAAACAATAATTTGACCATTTTCCAAACCAATAAATAGCCAATCCAAGGCAGGATCTGATTCAACAGCACTAACAGCACCAGCACAAGTATAAGTGTAGAGAAGTTCCTTTGATTCTAAAGAGTATACTCTAACAGTAGACTCGAAATCAACACTAACTAAATAATAACCTTTAATAAACTTAACCCACTTAATAGGAGAAGCAGAAGATCCTTCACCAAAGACCACTTCAACATTATGTTGACCAAAAACATGAACAGTTCCTGTTCCAGTACCAATTGCTAATAAACTTTGTACCGGATCAAAAGCTAAAGAGCTGACATTTCCACTCATACCATATCTAGCAAGCTATAAGAGTTAGATAAATTCAATTCCCGCGAAGCGGGACAACGGGTCCGGGCAGCGCCCGGCCGCCGGAGGCAGTTAGAAATGGTGAAAACGACAAGCAGCCGATTATTCCGTCAACATACATCATCAATCTTGAAGAGGTTTTCATTTAATGCACTAGAGAAATCATGTTCACCAATATTTTTAATCTTAGAAAGTACAGAAGTCATGTTTAATTATTATTTGATTAAACTGGTCGAAGAGTGATATAGGCTATCATAGATCAATTCTTAAGGAAGTAAATATAGAGGAGAATTATGTTTATTTACGGGTGGTGATTGTACTGATTGTGCATCGATGTGAGGTGAGATTGTGTAGCGCGCAAGTTGGGATGATTCCGTAACGCAGGCAGTGTAGAGTGTGGTTTTAGCACGTTATAAAGTGTTGGAAGTAGAACGTTCGCGCTTAGTAAAATATTGAAGAATGAAATTAGATAGAAGCGAAACACTCTGAGGAGAACTTGATGGTTACTGGCTTAAGTGATCGACATTTACTTTACGGTTAAACTGAGTTTGGTATAAGTAGAACTTCCTCGCGCAGCGAGGACCAACGGGTCCGGGCAGAGCCCGGCCGCCGGAGGCATGGGTTTTGTTCTAAGTATTAAAGTATATAATTGTATAGAAATAGTTTAACAGATGGTTAGTTTCAATATAATTTATATAAAATATATAAAATAATTCTGTCCAGGCTCTTTCTTACGGTAAGCTTTATTGTATTTACTATATAAATTCAATACTTTATTATAATATTATAGAGCCATTGATATTGTGGATTTGTGATTTGGCTATGGTATGATATCTAAAGTATGCTATTGGAGTAGCAATAGGATAAATAATGAAATAGTTAATAGAATAATAACTGTAGTATACACCTTTTTCATTACTAGGTCTCCAATTGATATACACAATTGGATAACAATCTAAATAGTTATAGATACAATTAACCTAATTTATCACTTGTATATAAAAATTAGATTCAAATGTTCTTCCTTTAACTCCTCATCACTGATAACAGTAGCGCGTAATTACATGATTTTATACTTGGTGAAAGTTTTATACAAAATTAACAGAAGATATCTCGACCTTAACTAGGAGAGAATGTGCTCTTGGATATCCATTATCAACATCTAGCTGAAGTAATTTCCATGCACGATACGACTCATTCGATCAGTATATAAAGTAGCAATTCTATATCAGAATGAATCTCTCTTCAAATATTTCAATATTCATTGTCAAACTAACGTAAGAGATGATCTTATTATTAAGCTGCCCAGAATTTTCAGAATGCTTAACTTAATATATTAATGTCATTGCGTAGATAGTATTAGGCTATATATTCCACCATTAGCGTAGATAGTGATAGACTATATATACCACCCTGAGATGGTTATCAGGAAGAAAATCATTCCAAGCCCTCCACCCCCCTCAATTGACCTATCCTCCATTTTACTTCGTGTTTTCGTGTTTACTTCAACCCATACATGCACTTACAACTCCTAACTCTTTTCACATTTTACTGATTTTAAATTAAAATTCTTCTCTTTATTTTCATATATTTCACTTTCTCAATGTAATCTTTCACAATGTCTCAGGATCTCATTACTTCTATGTTTGATTTAGCAGTTAAAATGATTAAAACAAATAATTATGAAGGATTACAACCGTTGGTGTTGGCAAGAACTTTAACAAACAAATCCAATGATAATGAAGAGATTTTACAAAAGATTGATGCTCTTATTCAGAATCTATTTAGAAAACGGGTATTTTTCAATGATCACACTCTTTTAAAATATTTATTTACATCAAAAGATGTAGTAATTGAATCAGAGGAAAATACCAAGCTCTTAGATGATATTGACAAGGTAATCAGAAGAATTATTGCAAGATATCTTACCGAATGCATGACCAATTTACCATCGAGCAGCAAATCCAAATCCAGCAGTTATTCCTTGGATGATTTTATTGAAATATTTCTCACTGAAGAAAAGTTTAATTTATTCCTTCCATTACTCAAGATAAGAGTTTCTATTAGCAGTTCAGAATCAAGCCTCAAATTAGTTCAAACTATTGATGATGGTATTAGTAAGTTTTTTCAATCAATTGGTGTTAAACAAATCACAACCAAGGTTATTAAAGATTTAATTGATGCTAAAATTATAGTAAGTGATTCTGATAAAAATGAAATTATTTTTGATATTATCGATAGTGCTATAATGGATGTCATTCAACTACTTACTAATGATAACACTGCAAATTCATTAGAAAATCTATTGATATTAAGAAATTCAGAAATCAATTCAGATATTTTACTCATCATTGATCAAGCTATAAAAAAATTCACTAGAATAGATCCATTTGATCGACTCCCTAGTGAAATCATACATGAAATTTTCTCCCATCTTGGAACCTGGGAATATACACAACACCAAGCAGTATCTAAAAATTGGTGTGACTATTTAAAAACCGATTTCTTACTTTGGAGTTCAAAAAAATACAATGAAGAATGGTCAACAACCAAGCTCATCAAAATATTGGAAATGGCAAATAAAGGTTATAACCCAGTGATATCTCTTAATCTCAGTAACTTTAAAGATCCTCAAGCTCATAATGAGTGTCTAAGAATGATTGCAAATCCTGGTGATCACAACGAATTGCCTGGAAATATAACAATAAGAGAATTTATTTGCAGAATTGCATATTCTGCTACTTTTCCGACTTTAGAATTTTTAAACCGTCACCCCAAGTTGGAAGTTCTCAATATCAAATTTCCATATGGCTTTCTATTTCAATCTGGTGCTTTTACAGGTGATATCCCACATGCTTCTTTGAAAAGATTGAAACTAGATTGTCTATCGGGGGTTGAAACTAGTTTGTTGGTTAATTGCATTCAAAATTGTTTTAATTTAGAATATGTAGACTTTGCCTGTAGCATTGATTGGGATATGGTGGAGTTTACTAGGCTAGCTTCAAGATTGAAAGGGTTCAATATATCTGGTCGAAATATTACATTAAATAGTAATCTTATCTGGCCAAAACAACTCACTGCTTTATCCATAAAGAATAAATGGGAAGGCTTTCACTTGGTTAAAGGGCAATTACAGCAATTGGAAATACTAAGGATTTATTCATTAGATGAATTCGATATTCTCACATTTTTAGAGAATAACAATGTAGGAAGCAATCTTGTCTTCCTTTCCTTACATTTCCATAGCTGGCGCTATCTAAGAAATCTCAGAGTCATCCTTAAAAGATGTCCAAATTTAAGAATCATGGCGTTTTCATGTATTCGAGACCAAGGTTTTCATAAAATTTTGGTTGAATTGATAATGGATTGCTGCCCTAAGTTGGAAGAAATATGCACTGGGTTATCTATTGTGCAACATGCCAAAGCAATCATTCCAATGTGTTATAAGAGAGGTTTGAAATCAATTAATTTTCAATATAAGTGTGATTATGAAACGGCAAAAGCCTGTGCAGAATTATTACTTGGTAATGATTCAATCATAACTAATAATGATGATTCAGAATTTTTCGATATAGTAGATAGAGTTTAGTAAGGAAAGTACTATAACCTTATAGGTGTTGATAGAGAACGAGAAAGTAGTAAAGCGGGTTATAAAATTATAAAATTGTAATAAAAAATTTAGCTATATATATTTCAATCTAAATAAAAAGTTCCGATATAGAGTATCTCGTTTATGTTACTTAAGCTGAGAAGAATAACATAATGTTATACATCTAGAAACTAATACTACACATACATACAATTTATTCCGTGAGAAAGTTACTCTAGCTGCTGACAAAAAAATTCAAAAAAGGTCGCACCCGGAGTCGAACCGGGATTCCCAGAATCAAAATCTGATGTGATAACCGCTACACCATGCAACCATTTTTTTGATATGGAAATCTTTCACTTTAATCTATAGCTGTTTTTCACAATTTTTCAGGTTTAGGGTTAGGGTATATTTGATTAATGATTGAATTTGGTTTTTGCTCTTATAAAGTACGTCTTCAATTTATCCGGCTGTATATGTAAATGTATAATTATTATATAAAGACAATAAATCGATTGGAAATTTATTGATAATATTAATTGTTAACCTTTATATCTCAATAAGTGAGATATATATTTATGAACTCTTATATAAAGCACTTGGAAAGATTATGATATATATTCTCGATCTCATATATATATATATATAAGATACATTTTGATGGAATAGTATATATTATGGGCCAGTATAACTGATATCATAATCAGCTATGGAATAATAGGTAAATGCAGAGCTCACAATCAACTTTATCTACAGACGTAGAGTTTAGCTAAAAATATCTATATTTATTGTAAATAAATAAGTATCATCTCTTTTCAACTGTTAATAGTACTTAATACTATTAGAGCTCTTAAGATTCACTTCGTTTATAAGTTATATCACCCTATATTATAACATTTTATATTCCAATAACTCTACGCTAAGTTTCAAATGAATCCTACCAGTACGCCATCCAAAGTTGTTTCTAAAATTCAATCATTACTTGGTCATGATAATACTCACAATCGTAGCAGTTTCCCAAATACATATGAAGTAGGGAATAATCAGTACTTTGTACCATTTAAAGGTAGTGCCATTTACAATGGAGTAAATGCATATGTTTTAGACAATTATGAGTCGACGCCACTAATCGGTTCCACTATTTACTTACAAGCAGTTAATTCTTATATTTTAACGGTTATTATTGAAGGAATTCAATCACCCAGTTCTGCTCATGATAAAGCTACCATAGTTAATGGTCATATCTTTAAAGAGTATTCTGGAAAGAGAGTTAAAAAGGTTATAAAGCAGATGAAGAAAAATGCAATTTTTTTTCTTAATTGTGAATTTAGAATTCACCATATACATATTTTTCAAATTGAAAGATTATTGAAAGAAGAAAAACCCAGGCAAATCAGTGGATTATATAGAATTGATGCCGAGATTTATTGGGTAGAATTTGTCACTAATACAACCACTCACTTCCGTAGACCAATAAGAATAAATTTTGAGACAAATATTTCTAATTCTGTTAATAGTCAAGATTTAGTAGTAGATTATATTTCAGCTATAACCCAGATTGATATTAGAAGGCTGAAGTTGAAAGTAGAAGGGATGGTTGCTAATGAGGAGTTAGAAGATGGAGAGGGAGAAGGGGGAAGCAGGTGGGGAGATTAAGCTATGATTTTCAAACAGAACGGAAAGCATAGCAGGTGAGGAGTTTCAAGTACGAATTTTAATTGAAGTATAGAAGCTGCAATAATATATGTAGAAGAATGAATACTGAACCTGAGGAGATGATGATGAACAGGCGTTATAAATAATAACCTTAAATAATAATGGTACCATTATTATAAACGATGATACACTTTGCGTGAAGTCGATTTGGACGGAGGGGTGGGTAACAATGTGCGCCAGCGTAAGGTGGGTGATGCAGTAACGATGGGCGCCGGCGTAGATGGGTGGGTGCAAGGCAAACCGCTGACTGCGGGATTGCTGCTTAGCTCTGTAATAGCAGCTACGATAAGCTACTACCTACCACTTAATTCTTCTTAGATAACAACTTTATATAATTCATTTATATATTTATAGATTTATTTACAGATTTTGCACTTTAATAAGGTTCCCTCGTTCCCTCGTTCCTCCTCCCTCGTTCCTCCTCCCTCGTTCCTCCTCCCGACATTAACTTACCGCTACCGCCGTTACAGTAATACTAATTTGGCAAGCCATCTTTTATCTATGCATCCCTGAAGATCGCCTCCCTCGCCTGAGGCAAATAAATACACACCCTAACCACTATCAATGGCAACCGGATAGTTGAATAACATTATTCAAAAAGTTCATGGCAGAGATAACGTGAATCAACAGAGATCGGGATTATTTAATTAACTTTTTTTAAATGATTAACGAATATATTTTGTTAATTAAACTACCATTATGATTCAAAATAAATCTTTAGATAATGATTCTTATAATTACCATTTAATTAATCCCTTCTTAAACTCAGTATTTGCTAGGAATAACTCAATATCAGGAAAGTTGAAGGAATTAAGAGCTAATTTATCTAATTCAAATAATTATACATTTATTGTTCCAAATACAAAAGTTTTGGAATGGTCGGTTGATAAAGAGACATTGTTACCCTACAGAGATTTATTTCTACAAGATGATTATTTATTAAGTCATATTATTCAAGTAAGTCAAACATCTCAATTATCTAGGAACAACCAGAGAGCAAGATATTATTCAACTTGTAATAATAAGACGATTATTATTAAGGATGGTTATATTCATAGTCATAAGGGGTTTAATAAGTATGTTCGCTCAAAGATTATAAGAGAGTATATTTTATATCCATCATGTGATTTTTTAAACAATACTGCTCAGTTTTTGGTGTACGAGGTGGAGGTACCATTAATAGGAATTGCTATTAGAAGTGTTGAAGTTAGTGCTACTTTATCCAGTAAATATGAATTAGCAACGCCAGGTGTAGGTGTAGGGAAGGACAGTAAAGAGAAGGGGATTAAAATTAAGAATGTTTTTAATGGATCTAGTATGATGAATAAACCTAATGATGGATTGATTGGCGACTCTCATGATATTGATCTTGAAAGATTATTATCATCTAATGCTATTCTAAATAAGCAAATTCTTATCCCTTTTTTAGCTCTTATAGAGGAATTTGATTGTTGTATAGCAACATCTGAAGATGAATTGTTATGTATGTTTGATTCAATTTTTGAAGAATCTTTACAAGTGTTTAAACGACATGATTCAACCTTTCAACAATTAATTAAAGATGATTATAGTTATGAAGATATTACGAATAGTATATATACATTTATTGAAACAAATTTATCTGATCAACTTTGGAATAAATTAATAGAAATTAGACAACAAGCAGATTCGAATTTAACTTCTCTTATTAATACAATAAAGTATATTGATATTTCACAAATAGGATTACCTGAGGAATTTACAATAAAGCAATTATTTTATTTAGATAAAAAGGTATGGAAAGCAACAAAAGAGTTGGGTAGACTAGGTGAATTATATTGTGCAGAAGAGAAGATTGAAGTTATTTTATCAGTTATTCATATATTAAGTAGTAAAGAAGATGATGAAGAGGTTTTCATAGCAAATACAAAGGAAGCTGAAGAGGAAGAGGAAGATGAATCTACTAAGTCAACTTCTGATAAGCCATCTATAGATTCTACTGATAATCACCTTTCTGTAGATTCTAATGAACATCCAAGTGGAATTGTTACTCCAACACTTACAACATTATCTAAATTTCCAAACTCCCCATTATCTCCTATATTTCCAACTCCTTTAATATCTCCTAGTATAAATGCCGATATTTTAGTTAGTCTACTACTATTAGTAGTATTAAGATCAAACCTAGCAAATCTCGATTCTCATCTCTTTTATGTAAGAAATTTCACCTATAAAGATTCAGATTCTGGTCAATTAGGATATGCTTTATTAACATTAGAAGGAGTTCTGTTTCATATTGTTAATGAAAATAAAATAATATCTCCTTTATCAGATGAAAACTTCAAATTATGGCAATTTATTCAACAAAATAATCAATCATCATCACCAGCTAATTATTTAAATACTCTATCAAAAGAGCATCCATCATGGAAATCAATTGTTCGTAGTAGAACTCCAACTGGTGAATCATGTTTAATGTTAGCAATTCAATATAAAAACATTAATGCATTACAATCTCTCCTTGAATTACAAGAAGATAATAAAAAACTCTTCTCCAATACTTATTTATTAAATGATTCATCTGAAAATGGTACGACTTTACTAATAGCAGCTGTTCAAACTGAAGATGAAAAAATTATTTCTTCAATTCACAATATAATCTCATGTTTAAAACCATCAATCATAAGGAAATATTTGTCACTTACAGATAATTGGAAACGTTCAGTAGGTCATTACTTCTTCCATGCTCCTTGGTTAATTGAACAACTTGGTCATTTGATATGTTGGGAACAAAGAGATCAAAATGGTCAAACCCCTCTCTTTGCTTTATGTAGAAGTTATGATCATAATGATTATGATTCGCTCATTAATAGAGGATTTAAAGCATGGAGTAAGAGCATTACATTACAGCGGCCACAAGAAAAACCAAGTATTCTTGATCATATTGATAATAAAGGCAATACATTATTACATATTGTTAAAGATAAAAAAGCAGTTGAACAAGTTTTATATTATAATGTTGATGTTAATTGGCCGAATGAAAAGGGGTTGACTCCATTAATGGTATATAGTAAATTTTCACGTCTTAGTGCTATCTTATCACTATCTCAACACCCATTGATTGATCTTGAAAGAACTGACTTCCGATCTTTAAATGCTCTTGATTTAGCTAAAGAAATGCAAACGTTAACTATTCTTGATGGTAAGTAAAACAATCACTTAATCAATCAACACCCATACTAACTACTGTAGAAATTCTTGCATTTTCAAAAGAACCAATAAATGGAAGAGTTACAGTTATCACCCGAGTTTCATTTGTAAATGGAGAATTACATTATGTTATAAAATCAGGAATACCACCTAATTCATCATCTATAACTACAGTTAGAAGAACATTATCAGATTTTATGTTTTTACATAAATGGTTATCATATGAAAATCCAAACTCGTGGGTTCCTCAATTAATCATTCCAAGAAATCCATTCTCTGTTCCGACAATGGCGTCAAGACAAACTATTCATGAAATTGAACTACTATTAAACACCTTTCTAAGAGTATTAATTTCTCATCCAACGTTTGGACAACATGAACTATTATGGGAATTTATATTAGTACAAGATATGTCTCAGCAACAATGTATTGATAGAAGTAGACGAAAACTTGAAAGCAGAAAAGAATTCCAATATGAAGATTTCACTTTATATGGACCGGGAGATTTAGAAGCAATTGAGATATTTTTTGATCATGCGCGAAAAGAAACTGGTAAATTAGCAACATCATTAGCAAGATTAGCTAAAATCATTGGCCAATTAAGAAACATGCAAATTGATTTATCAGAAGCAGTAAAGATATTTGATAACCAGTTTTCACAAGTGGAATTTTTACAACCATTATACAACAAAGTATTACGAAAAGATTACATTTTATCACAAACAATCCAAGATCAATACATGTCTGTATTCAGTCTTGATATAACATACACCGCTAGCACCTCTGAAGCAGTATTATCAGCTCTTTCCAGACCAATTGGATTAATCCATCAATTAAAAGAACAAGACTCAATTCTCATTAATAGTAGAGCATTATTAGCTAAATTAACATCTAAAACCGGATGGCCATTAGGAATGTTTGAAGAAAAGAGAGAAAGAGAAATCCAAGCCACCCGCGAGAAAGTATATACCTCACAGTCTGAAGTAGAAAAGTTAAGTAATGATATCAAATACGCACATATTACACTAGCATCCGAACTTGGTGACTTTCATTCATCTCAAGGAGCTGAATTACATCGAATTATAGAAGCATTTACAAATGGAATGATCAAACAAGAAAAAGAACGACTGAATCGTCTTGAACGATTAACAGCAATATGTAAACGATTGCATTAATTTATTTATGTATTTTTACCCTCTTGCTTTGCCTCCGGCGGCCGGGCTCTGCCCGGACCCGTTGTTCCGAGCTGCGCTCGGAGGTTAATAATACGCGCGGAACAACGGGTCCGGGCAGAGCCCGGCCGCCGGAGGCAACAACAATCCGTCTATAAACTTCAAATTCGTTAAATAAATAAATTTTGCCTCAGATTATAAGTTTGTGAATTAGTTTGTTTCTACACTGAACAGACTGAATCCCATTATAATTCCCTGAGATGATCTCGAAAGATATCTACTTAGGAATAGCGAGATTCAAATTCTGTATATTTCAGATTTGCAGAATGTTAAGAATCATCAATGGCAATTTTGTTTATTAACGAATTTGAAGTTTGGAGACGTTGTTGGGTTATATATCTTTCATTAGAATGTCATTTCAAAGTCATTAGTAAAATATATAGAAAGAATGCAATGTTGAAATCTATTAAAACAATCTATTGTTCGGAACCAGCTCCAGCACCTGCACCACCAGCACCTCCCATGAATGATCTTGCCATATCTTGAAGAGCTGGATCACTCATAAGTTCGCTCATACTTGGCATTTGTCCTCCTTGTGCTCTTTCACGCATTCTCTGAAGAGTGGGGTTGTTCATAAGTCCAGAAAGTGCTGATGGATTAGACATAAGATTTTGTGCCATTTGACTGATGGTTGGATCACTCATCAATTGACTTAGATTTGGCATTCCTCCACTGAACATACTACCTAAATCAGGCAATCCACCACCAGTACTAGCAGTTGCTGCACTGGATTCACTACCAGTATCTTCAGTAACACTTCTATCTGTTGCACCAGTGCTTGGAACGCTTGCTTCAAGATCTTCTTCAACTCTCTTCTTTGCTGTTTCATAACCTTTCTTCATTCCTTCACTTGGTGAATCGCCTTCACATTTAATACCTTTTTCATATGCTTCCATTGCCCCTTGAGCATCACCAAGACTGTATAAAGCAAGTCCAAGACGTGAATAAGCCTTTGAGTATTTTGAATCAATTTCAATTGCTTTTCTAGCATCTTCAGCTGCTTCCTTGGATTTTCTTAATGAACTGTAAGCGGCAGATCTATTAGAATAATAAATAGCATTTTGGGGGTTTTTAGCAATAGCATCAGTATAAGAATTTACTGCATCATCAAATTTCTGTTGGGCCATAAATCTATTACCTTCAATTTTAAGCTTTTCGGCTTCTTTCTTATCATCTTCCGAGGTTACTGAAGGGGTAGATGGAGTAGCAGCAGATGTGGAAGTAGAACTGGCAGTTGTAGTAGTTGAACCTTCTGATTGGTACTTTTCAATTAATGTAGTTAATGATTCTTCACCAAGTAACTTCTTTTTGTCATCAAGGGAAACATTAAAAACTTCAGAAATACAATCTAAAGCAACTTGAACAGAGTCAACATCATCAGAAGAGATTGATCCATTTGAAATAGAATTATTAAGGAAATCTAAAATCCCAACTGCAACTGTTTGATTTAATTTTGATGACATTATTTAGGATAGTATATGAAAATTACTTCAGTGACAGTTGAGGTGGTGAGAGAGGTATTTATACGTTGGAGATTATTGTAAAGAGGAGCGTAGATCAACGTGGAAAAAGTGTACTTTGATGCCGAGCATGTTTCTAAATGGTTCTATTGATTGGGAGAATAGGGTTAATGTTAGAGAGGGAGGGGATATTTTGGCAGGTACAGTAACTGTGCGGTTAACGGTTAACGGAGGGGAGGGACTACAGCAGTACAGTACTTCAGATTTAATTTCATAGTGTTTAGCCCTAACCCTCATTCACCTTTGGCCATTTACCCCAGGTTAATTTTGATAAAATATTGTGATAAATTAATAGTAAATAAGATGATTGAATTTGCAGTAGTATTCTGCATCTATTGGTGTAATTTTTATATACAGAAGGTTAGAAATGGTATAGAAAGTGCTTCTTTCTTTACTTACGCAGTATAAGCAGGTATAATTGTATGTCGGAGTGTCAATGGCAATTAGGTCTAAGAGAGGGGAGGATTAATTGGAATAACGTATATTAAGGGAGTAGTTGGTAGGTGACGTTGGGAGGTGAGAAGCTAAGCCAAAGTGCGTACTTCAGATGTTAGATTGGAATTAACTGCATCGCATAGCATATCGATCTGCCATCGTCAATCTGATAATCTTGAGAGAGTAACATAAGAATTCCTCGCTTCAGCGAGGAACCACGGGTCCGGGCAGCGCCCGGCCGCCGGAGGCAAAGAGGAGAGAAGGACACATAAAACCCAATATATAATAAATAAAAACAAAAACAATAAAAAAGAGCCAACTACTAGCAATTAGTAACCTATTAAATAAAAATTTATAATGTTGGAAGATTATGGTTTAGCAAGAGACTCATCTAAGATCCATATAACACCATTGTCAACCTGTTTTGTTTTTAAAACATTTGCAACTATATCACCACTTTTAATAGCAAAGATTTTATCAGATAATTTACGATTAATGATTATATCATTACCACTTTCAGTTGTTAAATGAAATTCTTTATCATCATTTGAAGTGATTAAATCTTTTAGTAAAATATCATTATCATTATCACTACGAACTAAGTGTAAATGATGAGCAATAAATGACATGATGTTATGTCGAGCAATTCTATCTTTTTCTTCTTCAGGAGTATTATGATCATTATTTACTGGAGTTGGGAATTCCCATGGTTTTGATGATAAAGAACTGATAGCAGTATTTGAAGGAGCAAGTACAAGAGAAAATTCACTATTATCATTGAAGCGTGCTTCTAAAGAAGCGAAATCTCGAACATAAGAAGCAAAAATTGAAACTTCTCTATTAACAGCTAATTGAGTTCTTAATAAAGTAGGGCCTTGTTGAGGAGCTTCACCATTAGGCATATTATCAATAATTTGAGGGGTTGGAAAATCCTGAAAGATTACTTGTTCTTGTTCACTAGCCAAGTCTCGTTTATGATGGGATTTTAAAAGATCAGGATTAATAATAAAATCGTTTGGACTAAGGATACGATTTCCACCACCAATTACAAGTGAGGAAGATAAAAGAATAGACGCAGTGGAGATGGTGAAGTAGGATAATTTCATGAGTAAATGATGAAATGAACAAAAAGTTATGAGAAAAGGTGGTTGAAGTTGAAGGAAGACTTGAACCTGAATATTTAGTATCAAATACTAAATTGAAAAAAGGCTACCAAAAAGAATAGATATGCAAAATATAATTAAAAATTTAAGAAAAAGTTTTTAATCTGACTTTTACTTATATTATGGTTGCTTTTAAAGACGATGTACAATTTGAATTGAATTCACAAGCAGCTGAGATAATTCTTGAAACAAATAAATCTCTATTAAAGTGCATAAAGAAAGGAAACGAAAGGCTGATGTGTACCTGCTGCTGCTGCTGCTTTATGGTTAATTTCCGCCCTCAAAGTTTAAAACGTCCTCATCTTATTTTAATCAGGTGATAGTCACGTGAATATCTCAGAATAGCAAGCAATTAAGCAAGAAATCGTGCAAAGCCTCCGGCGGCCGGGCTCTGCCCGGACCCGTTGTTCCGAGCTTTGCTCGGAAATAAACAATTAACAATTAACTATTTCTAGTCTATGTTTATTATCTAGCGATCTCACTCACTAATTCCTCATTCCCTTTCTATGTGCTGTACAGTAACTACTTTACAGTACTCCCTCCTCCCTCAACCCCCCTTATTCCCCGCGTAAAGAATATACTCACAGTTAATAATGACAAAGACAAGATCGCGAGGAACAACGGGTCCGGGCAGAGCCCGGCCGCCGGAGGCAGAGGTGGTTTGTTTCTCATGCTGGAGCCGTGACGTCAGGCTCAGAGTTAATTTTAAAGTTAAAATTAAACAGTACATTACCCCCACATCGGTCTTTGCCCGGACCCCCAGTTTGATCTGGCGGTGCTTATCCAATATATGTAATTTCTGCTAGAATAAATATTAATTTCTAAATGCTAATCTCATCACCCTTCACCTTAACCGTTGATCATATATAATCACAACCTTAAAACTACTAGAGCCGCGCGCGCTTTTGTTCGAGATTTCTTTGAGCCGAAACCAAATTTCTATAATGCAGATATATTCAAGTTATCATTCTTGTTAACCTGATTTTATTTTGAACTACACTTTATTTTTTTTCATTTGATTTATTCTTTTCAGTTATTTTATTGTTTATAGAAGCTCGGTATAAATGGGCTTGATATATTATTAATCATTTTACAATCCTTTACGGATAATTATTGATCTTGTTAAGTGAACATTGTGCACACGAGCAATAACGCAATTTGGTATTTTTTTTCAATTCTCCAAAGCACTATATTATTGAATTTGGAATCTACCCTTAATCTTGTCTTTATTATTTGTCTTTCTTGCCAATCAATGATTCAACTTGAAAAGAATATTAATTAAGTAATTAAGTATTGATATATTGACATAATGGATAGACGTACAACTTTACGTCTACAGCAGGGACTTGGGTTAGACCCTGAATTTAATGGATTGGAGAATGTTGAATCAAATTCATCTGTTTCGGCACCAGTTTCTGTTCCTGTTACAACTCCGTCTGGTTCAAATTATGCTAGAAGGTCAACAAGAAAATCAATAAATCGCAATAATAATCTAATTAATACTTCTATGAGTACACCTGGCATGAATTCAATGAATGTTATTGATAATTCTTTTGATTCTAATCTTTCTTTTGCTGATAATGGAATCTATTTAAGTGATTTAGAAACGATGTCTTCTCAATTATCAAACATTCAAGGAAATTATCAAAGAAGAAGATCACAGCCTCATCAAAGTTCAATATCAAGTGGTGGATCTGGGTCTGGTGTTGTTAATTCAAATCCTCGTTATCAGTATGATTTATCGTTGGATTCTGATCAACCAGTTACTTCTCAACCATTATGGTCAATCTCATATAGTCCAATAGCCTCATCAATGGATGATCTTACAACTCCAGCTTATCAAAATCAATTAAGAAATAATAATAATAATAATAATAATAATGTTCGTCATAATTCTGGTGGAAATACCCCTGGTCATGAAACGGATTCATCTAATGATGAACCATTCCATGCTTTTGCTGGTGAAACTCAACATCAAAGAAGATCATTACTACTTCAACAACAACTTCCATTTGACCAACAACCTCAACAATTAAGATTACCTATGAATTATGAACCACCAAGAGGAAGATCAATAGAGCAGAGAGGTAGAAATCCCGTTCAACAGTATCAACAGCAACAACAACAGCAACAGCAGCAGCATCAACAACAACAGCAGCAACAACAACAACAGCAGCAGCAACAGCAACAGCAACAGCAACAGCAACAGCAACAGCAACAGCAACAGCAACAGCAACAGCAACAACAACAACAACAGCAACAACAACTACAACAACAATCCCAACAATCTATACCTCAACAACAACCTCTTTCACAAACACAATTCAATCAACGCACTCATGCACAATTCCATCGATCTCAACCAGGACAAAATCAACTATTATCTGTACCAGTTAGATCATCTTCAGTAGATTCTCGCAATGATCGTTCGTATATAAGATCTCATAATATTCTATCTGGTCATATTCATCAAAGACCACCTTCAACTAGACAACCATCACAAGAGCAACATTCTCTTTCAACTCCTTATTATGAAAGAGATATTTCATCATCAGATGATCAACCATCCGCAGAAGATCCAATTACAATTAGAAGAAGGAAATACAAACCTAAGTCATCAATACCACCTGATCTTAGTAGTTCAAATTTTGCTGAACAATGTGCAGCAGCTGCTATATCATCACGATTAAATCCGTATCGATTACATGTTGATGAGTATAATATATTGCGATCACATCTAAGTTATATACATGTTACAACCTATCTTAATATTCGTAATGGAATACTCCGATTATGGTTATCAAATCCAATTGTAAAAGTAACAATGTTTGAAGCAGCTGGGTGTGCTCGAGATGAACGATTCTATGGATTAGCAGAATTTGCTTATGAATGGTTAGTTAGAAATGGCTACATAAATTTTGGATGTTTAGAATATCCGCTTAATACAGTTGAACAACCACAAGATTTTGAACATCATATTAAACCAAGACCGACTATTGTTATTATTGGAGCAGGTATTGCTGGTTTAGGATGTGCTCGTCAATTAGATAGTCTTGCCCATCGGTATGCCCAATCATTCTCTGGTGAATATGAAGATATACCTCGGATAATTGTATTAGAAGGTAGAAGAAGAATTGGAGGACGTATTTATTCTGCACCTCTTAAAAGTGATCATAATTGTATGGTTGATTTAGGAGCTCATATAATTATGGGATACGGTGATGGTAACCCATTAGGAGTATTGGTACGTAGGCAATTAGGATTACCAATAGTAGGAATGGATCCGCCATCAGGAATTCATGATAGTATATCGAATAAACAAGTTGATGAAGCAACTGAAGATAGAGCACATAGATTATATAGTCATTTAATTAAAAAGATGACACAATTCAAAAATGTTATGCCAGAACCAAGTACAGTACATGGTGATGAAGTTTTAATGAGTGCAGCAAAAGATCCTAGTACAAGAGATGAATTTCAAGAAAGTCAAACAATAGCTAAATTAGAAGAAAATGGTGAATTACCAAAACCATATGAAGATCCAGGATTTATAGATGAGAATAGTGGGAAATATGCAACAGATGAATTAGAAACTCAAGAAGAATTTAAATTTTTAAAGAGCATTGGAATAGATTCTAAAAAGCTTAGTAGCAGAAAAACCATTCATGTAGCACCCGAGCCAACTGGTGAAATGTATCCATCACTTGGAGAAACACTTAGTGGATTATTAAACCAATTGAATGATTTAGCACAATTAACCCCAGAAGATATCCGATTAGTTAATTGGTATTTTGCAAATTTAGAATATTCTACTGGTACAAATTTAGATAATCTTAGTCTTTCCAGTTGGAATCAAGATGAAGGGCATGATTTTTCAGGACGCCATTCAGCAATCCGTAATGGATATATGTCACTCACCAGAGGACTTTATGTTTATCCCGAAAAATTAGATGTTAGATTTAAAACTAGTGTTAAAGTTATAGAATATCATGATGATTATTCAGATGTTTTTCTTGAAAATGGAGAAAAGATTCAAGCAGATCGAGTTATAGTTACAGTTCCACTAGGAGTATTAAAAGATAGAACGATTCAATTCATTCCCGATCTTCCCCAGTGGAAAACGGATAGTATAGAAAGATTAGGATTTGGAGTAATGAACAAAGTAAGTAAATTCCAAGCGTAGCTTGGAACAACGGGTTCGGGCAGCGCCCGACCGCCGGAGGCAAAACTAACATAGTAATAGGTTTGTTTAATATTTGAAGAGATTTTTTGGGATGAATCAAGAGATATATTTTGTATAGCACAAGGACCAGAAAACCCAAATAGTATGAAACAAGAAGACTTTAAATTAAATAGAGGAGAATTTTATATGTTTTGGAATTGTTCAAAAGCAGTAGGAAAACCATGTCTTGTTGGATTATTAACGGGAGATGCAGCAGTAAATGTTACTAATGATCCAGATGATATTATAGTAGAAAAGGCCAAATCAGCAGCAATGCAATTAGTTACCAAGGAATATAATAAATCAGTTAGAGTTGTTGAATCTGTTGTTACAAGATGGCAAATTGATCCATTTTCAAGAGGATCTTATTCTTATGTAGGATTAGAAGCAACTGGAGGAGATTTTGATGTTCTTGCTAGACCTATTGGACATTCAATGTTTTTCGCTGGTGAAGCAACATGTCGTACCCACCCTGGTACTGTTCATGGAGCATATATTTCAGGATTA
Source organism: Sugiyamaella americana (assembly GCA_030583405.1). Classification (NCBI taxonomy): domain Eukaryota; kingdom Fungi; phylum Ascomycota; class Dipodascomycetes; order Dipodascales; family Trichomonascaceae; genus Sugiyamaella; species Sugiyamaella americana. The sequence continues at coordinate 17,416 of JAJMID010000010.1, read as the reverse complement.
CGAGCAGCAGGGGAAGTATTAACAAGTTTAATTGGAGAAATTGAAATTCCATATCCATTAATTCCTCCTAAAGATGGAACTGGTAGTAGAAGTCATTATGGTACAGCAGTTTCAAGTCAAGTAAGTTCATCAATGGTAACACCAATCCCCTCAATTTCAAAGAATCTATCTCCATTAGGTGCACAATATGGTATAAGAGGAAATGAACATCATTCATCATCATTAAGAACTGCTATAGCAGATATACGTAATGGTAATAGTGATTTAGTTTCAGATGATTATTATGAAGATAGTAGCGATGGTGGAGGTGGCAATCTTTCTACTAAAAGACAAATAAATCCAACTAAATTAGAAGTCATTGAAAGCAATTTAAACAAGTTGCGTGAAGATAGAGTTCATCATGATAATGAAAAAATGCGTCATGATTTAATAATGGAACTTGGTGAAAGACCAATTAAACCTGAACGTCTTGGTGCTAATCCATTTTTAATTTTTCAAAAGGATTTCTGGGAAAAATGTCGTCAAGAAACTGATCTTGCAAAGCAAAATTCAAGCGGCGATGTTAATGCTAAAGCGGCACGTAATGAAGTTAGAGCTGCCCTTGGAAAAATGTGGAGAGAATTTCCTGAAGAAAAAAAGTTACCTTATCTTGAAGCAACGAAAAATATTAAACAAGAAAATAACAAGAAATCTGATGAATTCCGTAAAAAGCTTCGTCAATATGATGCTGAAGCTGAAGATTTCCGTCGGAGATGGAAAGAAGATCATGCTAGTCAACCTACTAGTGAAGAACAAAAGTTGGAACGTATCCTTGATGAAGCTAACCATTTGAATCGTAATAAAAAGCGAAAAAGATAGGGTTATTTATTTTAATCTTTTGTATTATATTAATTTATTTATATAATTAATCTCCCTCCACGCTGCCTCCGGCGGCCGGGCGCGGCCCGGACCCGTTGTTCCTCGCTTTGCGAGGAATTACAATGGATCTTATATTGTACTAGCAATTATCAAATAATTTATTTCATCTACTTAAAACTCAAGAGGGAGTGAAACAACATTATATATTATTACATGAACTTCTTACCATGGAATAGTTGTTTTATCATAATTATAAAACTTTCCATTATCTTCTTTGGTTAAACCTTCAGCAAGTTTAACAATATGAGAAGCGCTTTGTTCAGTGGTGAGAGCAGTGGATTCAAGATGCTTAGCAAGAGCAGCATCATGTTTAGCAACTGTTGCAATTAAACTATTACCAAGATCACTAGAAACAAGACCTGGATGAAATGGAACAATAATAAAATCTTTATCATCTAATTCATGACTGAGCTCCTTAGCTGTATAGTTAAGTGCTGCTTTAGATTGACCATAAGCATTGCTACTAACTGGAGTATAAGCACCTTTAGATCCAAGAGCACTACTGGTGAAGAGAACCTTACGAGTGTTACGTTTAAGTAAAGCAGGGTAGAGTGATTTGAAAAGAAAAATTGGTCCTAAAACATTGGTGTTATAAAGAGAAGTGAAATTTTCAGCTGGTGAATCAATAACAGATCCTAAAGTTTCACCAGCACCAGAATTTGCAAATAGTATATCAATACCATCAGAAGAAATCTTGTCAACTTCTTTAGCTAAATCAGCTGCGTCGGATAAAACATCGGCATCATATTTCACAACATGAACATTTGGGTGCTCCTTAATCCAACTTTGTAATTCAGTAGCTTTTTCTGGATTACGGGCAGTGGTTATAACAACGGAATTTGGTCGGTTGGTCAATTCCTTGACTACTGCAAGGCCGATACCACGATTACCACCGGAAATAACATAAACAGTATTAGACATTTTTGTGAAGGAAATTTTATAGAACTAAAAGAATAATTGCTTGAACTAGAAACTTTGTGCTTTTGAATAACATCGTTAAAGAGAAAACCTTGGACTATTTATACTAGAATGGTGATATATTACCTTAGCTTAGCTAACGGACGATTCGATATGGTCCGCGGTGAATACAGCCTAAAAAGGCAACACGAGTGTTTTAAATCCGACGTTAGTGGGGAAATTGCTTAGCCTGGCATCTGCTGCTGTTGTTCGTTCATGTTTGAGTAGAATGCCTCCGCGGTGATCAACGGGAAATGTTACCTAAACTTGACTAATTTTCTTGTGGTGATACCAAGGACAAAGATGAGCTACCCTTCTATAGTTAAGTACTATGGTTATTTGGAGGAATCGCCAACAAATTTTTGGTCCTCGGAGGAGGTTTTGATCGTCATTAAAGTAGAATCAGAAATTGTGCGTGCATTGGAATTTAGTGTATTTGTAGAATAAGAAATTCATTCCATCATGTTCGTATAAGATATTAGTATGTTGATCGATTTATAGGAATATTTTGGCTAAGTAGTATATTTCATGTCATATCTACTATCGCCATGGTCCATACGCGAGTATACCGATGGTGCTGTAGGTGGCTGTGAGCAAATCCAGATTGTTGATGCCGTGGTTCGTACGTACGTGATGGAGCAGTTCATAATTATACTTTTCTGTATTACTACTCCTTTTAGGTTTACATAATAATCTATCTCCTATACTTGCCACCGCCTGAAGAAACAGTCGAGGGCAGAGCCCTCTCGTTGTAATATTCTATAGTAAATATATAAGATAAAGAATAAATTAAATTATATGCAAAGTTCATTAAATTTTTCGTCGTTAATCAGAATCAGACATATCAATGTCTGAATCTGCTTCATCATCATCATCATCCATTTGATCTGAATCACTATCATCATTTTCATTGTCATTGTCATCATCGCTATTGTCAGATAAATCTTCAGCTACATCATCCCATTCTACATATAAATCGCTAATGTATTTACTAGCTCTAGAAAGTGCAAGAGGATCAAATGGAAAATATCCTTCTAAAGCAACAAATTCTTGGGTTTTAGACCAGAAAGTACTTCCAGCGCCAAAATACGAGGTTCCGCTATAACCACTAATAGGTGTTGTTAATGTACTATTACTACAACTATTAATAGTGCTGGTATTACCACTTCTAAATCCTCCAAGTCTATTTTGTTCAATGATTGTAAAACAATAAGCAACATTTTCCTTCTGTGCAATTTGAGCAAACATTGCAACTACTGTACGTTTACAATAACGTAAAGGATTGAATTTAGTTACAATAAGTCGTTGAAATAAATGATCTAAATCACATTCCCAATCAGATGAAGATGATTCAGGTTTGTTATCTTTTTCATTATCTTCACTTGTATCCTTTTTAAGCAATTCATGTCGGAAACAAAAGATATAAAATAGTGCTTGACAAACAGAATAAAACATTTTAAATCTCCCCATACCACCCATTACATTATCAACTTCGATTTCTCTTTCACGAATATAACGATCTAACCAACCAGTTAAGAAAGATACTACAAAGATAATTTGAGGACGAGAAAGTCCTTTTGCACGAGCAATGAATGACGAAATATATTGCATTGCTTTAATACGTTTTTCAATATTGTCTGATGGTGATAATGCTAATTCAATCATTGAAACAAGGAAAGCATCTAATAAATCAGGATGAGCGTGGCAAGTTCTAAAGATTAAATATTGAATTGATCTTGTTCTATGAGTTGGGAGGATAAATGTTTGAAAGTGATCTATTAAAGTGTTGAAAAGTTGGATTGTTTCTGGAGATGAAATTTGTTGAGGATTGAATTTTGTATCTAAATAGTTGAATAAATAACACATTATTAAATCTAATTTTTTACGAATTTCAAGAGTACTTGAGTCGATATCACCGACTTCATATTCGGATAAATCATGATCATCTTCATAATCATCTTCTTCTTCTTCAATCAATTTATTTTCAGATTCAAGTACAACACCATCTTCTTCTTCATCATCTTCATCATCATCCTCTTCCTCTTCATCATCGAGTTCTTCATATAATTCAACATCTAATTGAACACATTTTTCAAATATTAATGACCATACTGGTCTTTCTAATTCATGGCAATATTCAACAGTTTTGAGTAGGTTTTTTACATAATTAACATAACATTTTGTTCTTTCTGATTTATGAGGGAAATTTTTTATAAATATACTATTAATTGTATGCAAAGAAGTTGGAATGATTTTTAAAATATATCCAAGTACTGAATGATGAGAAGAAGTATTTTCAAGAATGAATTCAGCAACAATTCCATCAGCAACTTCAGACCACCATTTAGGTATACTACTTACTAGTACACCAAGAAATCTAATATAACAACTAATAAATTGTGTATCCTTATCTGACCATTTTAATCGAAGAATAGCCTCAATTAATGGTACACAAGCACGAGAATCCAATCTACTAACTTCACTAGTTAAGGTTTTAATGAGATATAATAATTGATCATTGGTCATTGATTCAGCTGATGATGGTGGTAATGATAACTGATTAACAATTTTAGTAATAGGTTCTAAATTTTTATTTGAAACTTCATCCAGAGCATTTTGAATGTATGCCTTATACATTGTTTCAGAGAAGCTTGAAGAGCCATTTGAAGATTTCAAAGCTGATTTTATACTACGTATCGAAGGGGAAGATGCCCTTGATAATGGTGGTGTATTATTTGTTGGTAGAGTCATTGAAGGGATAATAGTAGGCATCGTTGAAAAAAGATTAGGTTGATAGCATAAGGTGAGAGTAATGATTGTGTATGGATAAGAGATGGCGATTAATTAGCAAGAGTTCTTGTCTCTTTGAAAGAATGAATAGTTTTTGATTGTAACTCTATAATAGTTATAGTTATATATAAACAGATACAAACAAAGATGTTTGTCGTTTTCTAATACACTAAATTCTTAACTTGCCGTTTATAAGGAGAGATGAATTAATAAGCTTAAAATTCTTTATCAAGTTTAACAAAGTAATCCCTCTATGATAATGTTACTTTATTCACTTGTTGACTATTTCTCCAAAACGTTCTTCTATCTTTATTCTATTTCTGATCAAAAGTCAAGTTTAATTTTTCACAGACGTTAAAACTTGGAACGGAGTAAAAAACTTGTTAAATAAAAAAAAAAATTTAATCAGGAAATTTTCTTAGATTATCATTTCTTACCCTAGGCCTATGCAATATTTTTACATCTACACACGTGACAACCTTCTCTATTTTATAGTACACAAAGGATTAATGTGGGGGAGATAAATGTCAAAATCTTAGATTTAGATTGCGCTAATTTTCGTTAAACTTTGATATAGTGGGGAGAGATGGTGGTAGAGGTGAGTGAGTGAAATTTAAAGATAAGTTTAACTAGTTGGTTAGAGAAGGGTGAGGATAGGAGGTAGTATAGTAGTTTAGTATAGTATAAGAGGTTAGGGTTGGAATTAATATATGAATCGAATCTATGGTGTTATAACAGTGGGTCGAGGTTATTATAGTTGGATTAGGAGCCGTATGAGGAGGAGGAGGAGGTAGCTATATTAGAGTAGTTTAACGTTGGTTATTAGGTAGGTAATGACAATATAACGGTAGCCTGTAGACGGAATTAATTATACCTTTTATAACTAGTTTTATACAATCGAGTTAATATTGAAACATCTAAGAGCAGTGGCCGGAGAAGTTGATGTGCCCCATGCATTTTCTTCTCTAATACTATGCAATGAATAGCAGAGTAAGGTATAGAAATTCCGAGGTTCTTCCATAATAGATATTTCAAGTATATTTATAGATCTTTAATTGGTCAGTATTCTATATATACTTTTTATATTGTATACATTGTATATTAATATAATTGAGACGGAATTAAAATTTTATCGAACCATATATTTACTAAATTGTGTTCTTGATTACATACATATAGCTATACAGCTGTATAACTTCAATTAATCTATACACGTACATATACGCTATTATATATAGCTTAATTATATACATATATATAATTAACCAATTAATTAATTTTATTTCAGCATTAACATATTACATATATAATAAATTTCTTAATATTGCTGATTACTTATCCTAAACATATAGATGAACCTTCAATTCCATCGTTCGTAACGAAATTGAAACATCTGATGCAACTGGAGATACTTCTCAACTAATAAGCGAGCCATGGACAGTAATGCTCTAAGAGCTCATCTGTACTAAAACCATCTACCTATAGTGTTTTATATTCCAACTCTTAACTCTTGGAGCACGGTTGATGAGCATCTCCAATATGTACCTGGTTACAGTGTTCAAGACGAAAGAACTGGAAGCATACCACGTCACCGATATTTCTACTGGCAATACGATGGTAAGTACAAGTAAAAGGGTATGAAATATATTATATAGCTCGTATACATAGATATGATCAACTATAAAATTACAATTGCTTAAGCTCACTATATCCTCCATCTACTTATGATAACCATAAACCATCACTCATGACCATTGACCATCTATTAAGACTTTATCTAGTTCATTTGAACATCAATTAATATCATTACTTACTTAGTTTAACTCCTACAATGATCGTGATTGCATCAACATTGAGGGGTTTGAACCTCGATTACTTCACGTGTTGAAAGCTTATCTTCGTCAATCAATCAGTCTGTGCCGATAAGGCTAGCTTAACTTGCAGGTTCAAGCAGAAGATTGGCTCGATTTAGATGCATAACCACCCTGTTCCATGATAATCAATACCATGGAGGTTTCATCGATCTTACAATCCCACGTGGGGGTAGTAATAGATGGGGGTAGCAATTACTTCACCACTATCAATTTACCCGTAAACATGTCAAATTAGTAATCAGAAATATCTCAATTGGACTATATACTGAACGAGAGGGGAAATAAAATGTTGGAATTAAACTACAATCCTAGCTAGTGAAATAGAAATGAGAACGTCATCTATGCATGATTGCATGTACTAACGGTGTTACTCGAGTATTAAACTCCGAAACATAAAACCGTTTTTACATTCACAACTCCTAAGCTACAGTTAATATTTCCTAAACCATCCATCTGTGGCTAAGTTATATCTTCTCGAGCAACACCGCCTCTTGCACCCTATTTTTAACATGCAAGCTCACGACTTCCCCACTCGAAATGACGTTAACATATGCATGCAATTCGGTTTTATCTCCGACGGAGGATTAATAACCCCCATTATATTTTATCCGGTGTCGAATTGAAATGCGGAGATATGAATAATTGGCTGGTTAATGTGAAATATAAGTTATACCTTATAAAACAAAAAGAAAAGGTAACCCTTTGAAAAACTATATAAACAGAGAGAATCCGCTATCCCATTACCCCACTGTCTCCTTAGTCAATTAAATTATTATCTACTTAGTTGTCATAGAACAAAATTCAAAAATGTCCGTTACATTCAGCAATCTTGGAAATTCAGGTTTAAAAGGTTAGTATTTATCCTTCTTACAACTCCTAGACATATAAAACTAACAATCTTCTAGTCTCTAATATCATTCTCGGAGGAATGTCCTTTGGCAAAAAGCAATGGAATGATTGGGTTCTTGAAGATGAAGAAGAAGTCTTTGCTGTCTTAAAAAAGGCTTATGACGTTGGTATTAGAACTTGGGACACTGCAAATGTTTACTCACATGGTCATTCTGAAATTCTTATTGGAAAATTCTTAAAAAAATACAATATTCCTCGTTCAACAGTAGTAATTCTTACAAAGGTCTTTGGATTCACAAATGATGATCCAGTACTTCCTGATTCTGGTCCTGATGATATCAATCGTCCTAATAGACAAGGTTTATCTCGTAAACATATTTTTGATTCCGTTGCATCATCTGTTAAACGTCTTGGTACTTACATTGATGTTCTTCAAATTCATCGTTATGATAAAGATACTCCAATTGAAGAAACTTTAGAAGCATTGCACGATGTAATTAAATCAGGTGATGTTCGTTATATTGGTGCTTCTTCAATGTATGCTTATCAGTTTGCATCCTTTCAACACGCTGCTGAAAAGCATGGTTGGACCAAATTTATCTCCATGCAAAATCATTATTCAGCACTTTACCGTGAAGAAGAACGTGAAGTTATTCCTTACTGTAAAGAAACTGGCGTGGGTTTAATTCCTTGGGGTCCAGTAGCTGCCGGTGCTTTAACTCGTCCACTTAAGGACTTAACAACAACTGCCAGAGGTAAAAAAGAAGCTGAAAGTAAACGATTTGGTATTTCCGTAGCTGATCAAACCATTATCAATAGAGTTGAAGAACTTGCAAAGAAACACAACACTTCTATGACAACTGTTGCCACTGCATGGGCTATTGCTAAAGGAACCATTCCAATTATTGGTTTTAGTAAACCTTCTCGTGTTGATGATGCAATTGCTGCTCTTCACTTGAAACTTACTGACGAAGAAATTGACTATATTGATGAACCTTATGTTCCAAAAGGTATCCTTGGTCATGCTGTTCCAAAACCTAATCGTTAAATTAGTAGATATAATACAGTTATTCTTATTGACTTGTCCCCTCCTGCCTCCGGCGGCCGGGCTCCGCCCGGACCCGTTGTTCCTCGCTTCGCGAGGAGTGCAAATTATTCACATATATTACGTTGATATGGGAGTTTTTATATAGTTGCTGGTTAAGAGATAAAGAAAGTATTGTTTATAGCTTGCAAATAGCTTAATTCGAATCCCAAGAATCGAACTTACAATAGTTAGGCATCTCTCAGGGTCTAGGTAGATCTATGCATGCATTATCTTATCTCTTCTTTGCATGTATGCGTATATAATCTACTCTACCCCTATTGCCCAGCCCGGTCCACAAGTATTGCTCGTATTTCAATTTTTGCACATTGTAACTACAATAAGGCGAATGGCATATCCTTGGTGAATGTCATGAGAAGATAGTATGCGATCAATCTCATGAAATGTTGATGCAATCAACCATCATTTCCCAGGACGTTTTTTGAATCGCTGGAGAAGGGGAAATCCCGATCTACTTATATATAATTATACATCTCTATATTTAGATACAATCTTAAAGATCGAGTGGTACAGACAGAACCTGCCCACCAAATAAAGTGAAGAGAAATTTACAGAAAGAACGTGCATTTATTTACCAAAAAGAACGTTTTGTGGAGCAGCAGGAACACCAGAAGTTGGTGGGATGCCAGTGACATAAGCACGAGTGAGACCACCATCAACAAGGAAATCTTGACCGGTGATATAAGAAGCATCATCGGATGCTAAGAAAACTGCTGCTTTAGCTTGTTCAATTGCTTCACCAAATCTACCCATTGGTAAATGAACAGTACGACGGAATTTCTTTTCTTCAGTATCAAGGAAAGCTTGAAGAAGTGGTGTATTTAAAGGACCAGGACATAATGAATTAACACGGATTCCTGATTGAGCATAACAAACAGCAAGCTCACGAGTAATGGCTAATACAGCACCTTTTGAAGCAGTATAAGCAATTTGAGGAGTAGCAGCCCCCATAAGACCAACAAAGGATCCAGTATTGATAATAGAACCTTTAATTTTCTTATTAGCTAAAATTGAAGCAATTGCATGCTTGCAACCATAGAAAACCCCCTTAACATTAATATTTTGAGTTAAATCCCAGATTGAATCTTCAGTATTAAGAACCCCATCATCTTTAGGATGCATAATACCAGCATTATTAAACATAACATCAACACCACCCCAACTTTCAACATGATCTACAAGAGCTTTAACATCAGATTCCTTAGCGACATCAGCTTTAAGATATTCAATCTTAACTGAAGTTTCACCAACTGCTTCTTTAACCTGTTCAATTGCTTTCTTAAGAGCATCTTCGTTGATATCAGACATAAGAACATTAGCACCTTCTAAAGCGAATTGAACTGCTGATTCCAGACCAATTCCACTTTAATTTGTTAGTTTTTATTCTCACATGCTCCTCTGGCAGCCGGACTCAACCCAGACCCGTTGTTCTAAGTGTTCTATGTGATTAAACCTTCCTCGCTTCGCGAGGAACTACGGGTCCGGGCAGAGCCCGGCCGCCGGAGGCATTGTAGTTGAATCGTACCCAGCAGCACCAGTGATGATAGCATTTTTTCCTTGAAGACGGCCAACCATTTTGACTAGAGAGAATTTGAATTGATTCAATTGAGGGTGTTTGTATATAAGAGATGAACTGATGATAAAGTTTGTTAGATCGATAGTGAAATATATATTTTAACGGCGCGCGGTTATATTTTGGCCCGTGTATAGTTTGTTATCTTTTTGTGTGCATCTCCGTTTTCGGTTATCGATCCGGAGATAGCCAATATCATGATTCCACCGAGTATTCTACTGGAGGTATTTTTATATTAATTCTATTTTGGATAATGAGTGGGCGGTGATATAAATCTGACTGAACTATTCCTTTTTCTACATTGTGAGTGATTAAAGTTGGCTTCTTAGCTTTTGTTTGTTACTTACAGGTTTGAATCATGTGACTTATGAAATCGAGATAAGGATCTGAGTATATATTGCACTGTAATTTATAAGTTTTAAGCAAAAATATCAATTAGGTAGTGGTTTGTATTGATGTTGAAGATGTTAAACGGATGTAATAGTAATAATATAATAATTATTGTTAGTAATAAATCAATCCTAAAGTCAAGTAATGGTAGGTAGTTGACCCGTTTAAGGGGGTTTTAAACTGCATGAACGATTCCCATCGCTCGCTTTAACTTTTCCGACTAAGAATTGGGTTTATTAGCTAAGAGCAGCTGTTAAATCTTTATTTACGATAGCATTAGAGTAGACCTAATCCCCTGTGATAATACTTATATTTGTGGGGTAGTGTAGGGCACAGGACTATTAAGGTTCAACCAAAGGTAGTGCTTAACTCGGTTCTACTTAACCTAACCCTTATCTTATGATAAGAAGTGATAGTATGTCTATCTAACCAGCCCGGAATAACTAACGTGCTATCGAGTCATACTTTATATTTCAGTGGAGTTAATATTTTCTCAATTAAGTTACTCCTGTTGAGAATAGCAAACTGGTGTTAAGTTAAACCAACAACCACAATCGAGTAAATCCGAATCATCTACCCTGGATTTCTCCCGATTAATTTCAATGATCGTCGCATTATCATAGGCGGGTATATAAGCTGAGTAAATACATGAAAATTGTTGACATATTTAGCTAGTTAACATTGAAGATTAAGTACATAGAAGCATTTTAGATACCATCAACATTGACTCGGGTTTATTGATATTCATACACAGTTCTTAAACGATAAGGATTTAAAGACAAAATTAACTTATATTTTATTATTTAAATTATTCAAATTAAATCTATTCCATTATAAATTGCAAAATAATACAAAGATGACATCTTCAATTCGTGCAGAATGGACAAGAACTCTTGAAAAGGATCAAGCAGTCAAAGTAGCAGGAATTGATGCAGATGGAATTATTAGAGGAAAGATTATTTCAAAACAGAAGTTTCTCAGTGTAATTGAGGAAGGATTTGGATTTTGTAGGTAAGTAATTGCTGCTGCCGGCGTTGCGCAAGAAGTAGGTTTCATAATCATCAAATCAAATCAAAAACCTTTTACTAACGATTTCAAGTGTCATATTTGGGTGGGATATGCATGATAAAACTTATAATAAAGAATTAAAAGTTTCAAATGCTCAAAATGGTTATAGAGATTTAATTGCAAAAATTGATTTAACAAGTTTCCGAAGAATTCCATGGGAAAATCAAATCCCATTCTTTTTAGTTGACTTTTATGATTCAGAGACAAAACAACCAATTTCGCCATGTCCAAGATCACTATTAAAAGAAGTTTCAAAGAAATACAAAACTATATTAAACGCATTACCAACTGCTGGAGCAGAATTGGAATTCTTTCAATATAAGGAAACAGCACAATCAGTTCAAGATAAAAATGGACTTAATTTAACACCATTAACACCAGGTATGTTTGGTTATTCAGTTCAAAGACCCACTTTAAATCAAGATTATTATTATGATATTCTTAATAATTGTAGAGATTTTGATGTTGAACTAGAAGGTTGGCATACTGAAACGGGACCGGGAGTATTTGAAGCAGCTATTGCATATGGATCTGCTATTCATATGGCGGATAAAGCTTCATTATTCAAATTGGTTTGTAAATCGCTTGGACCAAAATATGGTATATTACCATGTTTCATGGCTAAACCAACTCAAGGATTACCAGGAAATTCTGGACATATTCATTTATCATTAATTGATATTAAAACTGGAAAGAATCTATTTTCAAGAGATACAAAAGATGAAAATGCACCTTGGCCAGATGTTTGTTATTTCAGTGAATTAGGACAATCATTTTTAGCTGGTGTTTTAGAAGGATTAGGAGATATCATGCCATTATTAGCCCCCAATATCAATTCTTATAAAAGATTAGTAGAGAATTTCTGGGCACCTATTTCCGTTAGTTGGGGATTAGAACATAGAATCGCATCTATTAGATTAATTTCACCATTTGAACCGTCATCAAAAGCAACAAGATTAGAAATCCGTACACCAGGAGCAGATGTTCATACTCATTATGCAATGGCAGCAATTTTAGCACTTGGTTTAAGAGGTATTGAAAAGAATCTCAAACTAACCATTCCACCAATGTCAAAAGAAGTAACAAGTACAGAAGGATTTGAAAAACTTCCTCGTTCCCTTTACCAAGCTACCCGTAGATTCTCTTCTCCAACAAGTTTAGCAAGAGAAGTACTTGGAGACGAATTCGTTGATCATTATGCTGGAACTCGATGGGAAGAAATCGATCTCTGGAACGATGCCGTAACAAATTGGGAAGTCACCAGATATATAGAAACTGCTTAATATACTCTCCCCACCTCCTCCCTCCCCACGGTGCCTCCGGCGGCCGGGCTCTGCCCGGACCCGTAGTTCCTCGCTACGCGAGGAATTATATAATCTACTGTTCCTCTTCTTATATATTATACGGTTGGTTTAGTTAATTACTCGCGTAGCGAGTAACTACGGGTCCGGGCAGAGCCCGGCCGCCGGAGGCACCGAGTAGCCGCGATAAAATGAAGCAAAAATGATGATCGAAGAAGATCTTCTCTCTACTTTACTTTACCAAGAACTAATTTGATTGTTATTTCAGTACATTCAAATCTGGTTTATTTGACAGTGGTTGTCGTCATTGCAGAACGTTATAGACGTTACCCAACCCCATGCTCATTGCATTTAATTCAAGACATTCGCCAGTAATACGCCGGGTATTGACGGATTACGGTGTAATTGTTCCTGCCAGGGTAAGGGGGTTGAGAGTTTTTCAGCCAACAATCTTAGCGCCGTTCGCGTATATGGGGTTATATAGTAGCTCGACATCGCTTATTTCTTGTTTCTCTTCTTCTTCTGCCCCTTCTTCTTATCCATTCTTAAAGTCTTCTAATACTAGTGATAAAAGAATTGAAGTTTCCAAAATGTCTGAACAATCAATTAAACAATTATTTTCTAAGTAAGTAGTGTAATTGTCTTTTGTTTCGCTGGTTATCGGACTCCGATCTTATCGATCTTCTGATAACGGGGTTATCTTCAGTACTAACATGCTAGAATTGATGAATTAAAACCTAAATTCATCAGTAGATTAGGTGAAGCTGTTGCTATTCCTTCAGTTTCTGCTGATGCTGAACATAGACCAAAGGTTGTTGAAATGGGTCAATGGTTAAAGACTCAACTTGAAAATTTAGGTGCTTATGATATTCAATTAAAAGAATTGGGTGTTCAAGAACATACTGATGGTTTACAATTACCTCCTGTTGTTTTAGCCAGATATGGTAAAGATCCAAAAGCTAAGAATGTTCTTATCTATGGTCATTATGATGTTCAACCTGCTTTAAAAGAAGATGGGTGGAATACTGAACCATTTGAATTGGTTGAAAAGGGTGATTGCTTATATGGCAGAGGCTCTACTGATGATAAGGGCCCAGTTATTAGTTGGTTAAACATTTTACAAGCTCATAATGAGTTAAAATTAGATATTCCTGTTAATTTAATCTTCTGTTTTGAAGGTATGGAAGAAAGCGGTTCTTTAGGTTTAGATGATTTAATTATTAGAGAAAAGGATTTATATTTTAAAGGTGTTGATGCAGTTTGTATTTCTGATAACTATTGGTTAGGTACTACTCACCCAGTTTTAACTTATGGTGTTAGAGGTTGTTCATATTATTCAATTACTATTGAAGGACCAGCTGCTGATTTACATTCTGGTTTATTTGGTGGCGTTGTTCATGAACCAATGATTGATTTATCTCATATTTTTGCTAAATTAACTGATCCACAAGGTAGAATTTTAATTCCTGGTATTAAAGAAATGGTTGCTCCTTTAACTCCTGAAGAAGATAAATTATATGATACAATTAACTTTGATTTAAAGGGATTTGAAGAAAATATTGGTTCTCAAACTGTTCTTCATGACAATGTTAAAGATGCTCTTCAAGCAAGATGGAGATATCCTTCATTATCAATTCACGGGGTTGAAGGTGCTTTTTATAACCCTGGCGCTAAGACTGTTATTCCTGCTAAGGTTATTGGTAAATTCTCAATCAGAACCGTACCAAATATTGATCCTCGTAAACTTGATGAAGTTGTATTCAAATACGTCAAGGATGTTTTTGCATCTCTTAATTCTAAAAACAAGCTCGATGTCGAACTTGTTCATGATGGTGATTACTGGGTATCTGATCCAAATAATTGGTCTTTCAGAGCTGCTCGTAAAGCAACTAAAGCTGTTTGGGGAGTTGAACCTGATCTTACTCGTGAAGGTGGTTCTATTCCAATTACTCTTTCTTTCCAAAATAATCTTAAAACCTCAGTAATTCTCCTTCCAATGGGTCGTGGTGATGATGGTGCTCATTCAACTAATGAAAAGATCAACATCTCTAATTATATTGAAGGAACTAAAACTTTAGGTTCATATTTACATTATTTATCTCAAGAAGAAAAAGATGCTTAAATCTTTGAAATATAGCTAGTTACTTCCCTTTCCTGCTTTTGCCTCCGGCGGCCGGGCTCTGCCCGGACCCGTTGTTCCGAGCTACGCTCGGATGCGGAGAAAGTATCCTATTAGAGATTAAAACCATTTATTATTCTACACGACTATGATATTAGCAGATGAAATTATTAGTAAAGCATTACAATTTGAATAAGCAATATTGGTCCATTTGTTGATATTAGAAAACCTGCTTCTCCGTCGGTTACTGCCATCCATAAAGTAATATTGATCCATTAGTTGGTGAAATGGTGATAAAAAGAGCATGAAAAGCTAGTGGAATTACTCAATTTATATACATTTGAGATATTGATTAACGATGAACGGGATAGAATTATGCTCAAGTTAACTCTTATGCATGTAGTAAACTTCTTTGAACAGCGATGGCTTAGAATGTCTTCGTAAAAGAGGTATAAAAGAGAAGCAATTAGTAGCATTAAAACATCAATTAATTCAAACTTATGCTCGTAAGCATATCCTTACATTATCGAATCTTGAAAAGTTAGGATTAATGTTTTGCTAGCTCACCGTCAATCCCTAATAACTTCCCTACTTTACGTAAATCTCTTAATCTAATAGTTGATCAAACTGATGAATCCTCAAGCAATGATGTATTCACGGCATACTCTGGGTATGCTCCTATAAGTATCGCCTAGTAGCGTACTTCATGTTCAATATCTTATGGTCGATTTCGGTCTGAGGCGGACATTCAAAGAAAAGATCTTGCTTTATCACAATTATCTAATTAATGACTAAGGATGTTGGTTATTAAATGTACCATGCTTACGATACACCTTGAATTATTACTGCTGGAATTGATAAATACAAACGTAATAAGAAAATACGGTTACCTAATAAGATTATTAACTGTAAGCTTATCTTAAAAGATAAGCTGAATGAGCTTATATTTTGATGAATAATACCACAATAGGAAATCTCAGGGGAAGAAATGCGGCTTCGGTAAGCGATTCCAATCAGTGAACGGAAATGATTCAAAGTTATACTCAACAACTTAAAGTTAGAGTAATTATCAATACAATAAAGATAATTAAGCTTCTTCTGTTCAAAGTGTTTATTTTATAGAATCACTGGTTTAACAGGCAGCCTCTTACTTGTCTCTATATCCATTGAACCTTAATAAAACTGTTCATAACCCAATCCTCTATACAACCACTGGTATCTATTAATTACATTAATAATAGGATACATTTTAACTCAATTATTCTTCAATTATTTCTTAAATTATTCGTATTTTACTGAACTTTCCCTTCACTTTGGTGAATGTAAAAACTATGGGCATGTTGCATAACTCCGAAGCTTAACTTATGCGCCTATCTCCCTGCATAAAGTAGGTCAACTGCGCCTGCATACTCGACCCCATAATTTTAAAGTAAAGATATATATTTCGTAAATATTTCCCACTTTTAATATATTTTTTTCTTACTTTTACATTTTACTATCAATTCTATGGCTTGGGATAATATGGATACTAACAATTATAGATGTAAGTAAACAACAGAGGAGAGTGACAGATAACTAACAAATTAGATAGGATTGGATCAATATGGAATGTAAGTATGAGATTGAACTGTAGGAAAGGGGAAGAAGGGTGGGCGTGATTAGGAGGAACACGGAATGATAATCCCCTTTCCTACAGTGGTAACTAACAAAATAGAGAAAATGGAACAATTGCTGGTAATAATAATGAACTGTAAGAAGGGAAGGGTGGGGGTGATAAGAAGTAACATCGAATGAAAGATCTCTTTTTACGGTGATGATTTAAGTTATTAACAGTTGTCGAGACTCATATAATTCAAACTTGGAGTTCAAGAAGTAAGTAACTAGTGGAGAAAGTAATTGAGAGATGACTAACAAATTAGGAATGAATCAATATTGGAAGGTAAGTATGGGATTGAACTGTAGGAAAGGGGATGAAGGGTGGGTGTGATGAGGAGGAACACGGAATGATAATCCCCTTTCCTACAGTGGTAACTAACAAAGTAGGGAAAATGGAACAATTGCTGGTAATAATAATGAACTGTGAGAAGGGAAGGGTGGGGGTGATAAGAAGTAACATCGAATGAAAGATCTCTTCTTATGGTGATGATTGAAGTTATTAACAGTTGTTGAGGTTCATATAATTCAGATTTGGAGTTCAAGAAGTAAGTAAACAACAGAGGAGAGTAAAAGATAACTAACAAATTAGATTAGATTGGATCAAGATGGATGGTAAGAGATTGAACTGTAGGAAAGGGGAAGAAGGGTGGGCGTGATTAGGAGGTACACGGAATGATAATCCCCTTTCCTACAGTAGTAACTAACAAAGTAGATAAGATTGGATCAATATGGAATGTAAGTATCAGATTGAACTGTAGGAAAGGGGAAGAAGGGTGGGCGTGATTAGGAGGTACACGGAATGATAATCCCCTTTCC
>JAJMID010000009.1:112391-217808 GCA_030583405.1 Sugiyamaella americana | reverse complement strand
AGGGGAGGGAGTGAGAGAGGGAAGTATGAAGGGGGAGGGGAGAAAGGGGTAGGAGGTGGGGTGGTGAAGGAAGAGGAGGAGGAGGAGGAGGAGGAGAAGAGGAAGAAGAAGAGGACGAGGACGAGGACGAGGACGTTCTTCCTTAACTTTGTCTATATAGGATATTTATTTATATTCTTTTATATTTATATTTTGTTTCATAAGCAATAGATCTTGTTATTGTCATCTATAAGTGCTTAACGGTAACTGAGGACAATAAGTGAGGCTGAAAGTAAAAAGTAATGGTCAGCTATCACTAAGCTCAATATGAGAGGAAGAGTAGCAAGCGTTTAAAGTAAAAAAATCAGGAAGATGTTAGCGTCTGGCGTTAACCGGTCCTAACGTTAATTAACGTATAACGTACGTATAACGTGTTAACGTTTAAAATTTTCGTTAATCGTTTAATAGGGGATAACGCTAAGAGTTAACGCTAAGATCGATGGATAGGAGTGGATGTGGATTAATGGCAATGGGAGGATTAAAGGGTGTACGCTTAATGTAAACTCCAAGTAAAGTAAGATATCTAAACAGTCAAGTTATAACAAAGTAACCATTCTATCGTACCTAAAAGACATTTAATATCCTACAGTTGATTACTTTAAAACATTTGATACAGTTTGTTTGATTAAATTCATTTAACATGACACACGCCAGTTGAGTTTTACTTATACTTGTTAACGTTATTATCGTGCACTGTACCTGGCAGAATTAATCTCAACCGTAAGCGAGTTACAACTGTTAAGATCGATCGATGATCAAAAATTATGTATAAATTGGTTATAGTTGGTAAGTTTAAAATTGGAGTACGTAATGTATATAAGTTACAGATATTTGTTTACGTAAATTACTACGATATAGTTATAAACGATTACGGATAATCGCTTTGGTTGATTACTTTCTAATTGCGAACCATACTTAAGTTTTGGCAGATTAAACGACGCTCACTATATTCAAATTAGGCAGTAGATAGGATTAAGACCGATAAGTATGACAGTGGGAGTTAGCTGCACTAACTCAACTGCATCGGGATGATGGAAGATAACCAATCCCCGGCGGTGGCCCATGATCCTATTGTTAATTACATTTCAATATAATCCTATAGTTACTATTTGTTTATTATTACTAGAGATATAGCAACTAAAAGGATTAACATCTCATCACAATCTAGCTAGTACCTGCTACCTGACCTGATCACCACCTTCAGCTATGCACAAGTATCACAGACCACTTTCTTTGTTATCTAAATCAAAATTCGAAAATCAAAGACATAAATCTAAGAAAAAGAAATACATCTCTGGTACAGTATCAAGACATAAATCTAAAAAATAGAAAATTTTTTCATTTGATAAAAAAAAATGGGGGGGGTAGGGATAGGATGAATGGGTAAATAGATTATATAATTGGGATAGTACGATAGCTTCATGTAACAATAGAAAAACCGTTCCTCCCGTCCGTTAAAGCTAAACTAGAGCTACTGCTAATGAAATTCTTTTAACGGGTGATAATTTTTAGTTTTTGAAGTTAACTAATGGCCATCTACTGAATTAAGCAAAGTACAGGCGCGTAAAATTAACAAGAGAGATAAATTTCTGTGCCTGCTTAATGCTTAATGCTTAGTTACGGGATAAAGTTACGTCGGGGTTATGATCGTCTACATAAAGTTACTCTCTCACTCAACAATCGGGCAGAGCTACCGGGCCAATTTCCTCATTTTGATGAATGTTCCAGGGGTGGGGGGTAAGAGTCAACGTCAAAGGTCAACGTTGGTTAAGTGAATAAAAGATGTAAAATGGGGTATATACTAATATATTCATAATTAACTATCTTGATTAGTGTTTAAAGTTAACAAGTGGGGTGCAGAGAGAATGTAAAGTTATTAAAATAATAAAAACGGACTGAACAATTCCGGTGGTAGCGAGTAGCGCGGCCCGCCGGGCTGAGGTGATACAGATAGACAGGCATGTAGAGGACAAAATATGCTTCGGTTTCGAAATATGCAGATCAAGACAGGTTATCAATCAAGATAGTGCATATAAACATAAGTAAAAATCGCTAATCGATCGGGTATTAAAAGACCGATTATGGTTAATTTTATAACCGAGTTATTACTCCCAACCTTGGAGTTAACCCCCACTTACATGTCTTTGACATATTCTCTTAACAGGTTGCCATTGTTCAAACCTAATTTTTTAACAAGGCGTAATACAAACGTTACGCTTAATTAAAATTACCAATGTTTCTCGGCCAGAAGTGTTTTACGGTTATGCCGGCTCAAAGCACGCCGCTTGGCATATGTGTACCGCAGATTTAATCTTGCCGGCCGTTATTCTAACGTTCCGGCGGATTTTGACGGAAATCTCATATCGATAAATTATTCAAAGGACAAAAATATTTTGAGTAATGGAAACAAAAGCAGTAATTTTCGATATTGAAGGTACTGTATGTCCTATTTCATTTGTTAAGGATATCTTATTTCCCTATGCAGCAAAGAAAATTCATTCATTAATTAATGAATTACCTAGGGAAACGTTTCCATTATCATCAACCAGTAATTCAACTCCTAAAACATTAATTGAATATCTTAATGACTTCCCATCTCAATATACTTTAACTTCTCAAACCCTGCTTGATCATATTGATCATCTAATTACTAATGATGTTAAAGCTTCCTATTTGAAATCCCTTCAAGGGTATTTATGGAAATCTGGTTATGAATCTGGTGAGATTAAAGCTCCAGTATATCCTGATGCAATCAATTATATCCAAAAATGGTCCAAATCTCTTCCTAATGATGGCGGTGTATATATCTATTCGTCAGGTTCAGTAGCTGCTCAAGTTTTGCTCTTTAAATATATTGAAAATGGCATTGATTTAACCCCTTTCTTAAAAGGTTACTATGATACAGTAAACGCTGGTCAAAAGACTGTTGCTGAATCTTACAAATCAATTGCATCTCAAATTCATCTGTCTCCGAAAGAAATCTTATTCTTCACCGATAATCCAAAAGAAATTGATGCTGCTCAAGAAGCAGGTTGGCAAACAATATTAGTTGTTCGTCCAGGAAATGCACCATTCGACGATTCCTACAAATCAAAAACTCCAATTGTCACCTCATTCGATCAAGTAGAACTTAAATAGACTCCTTTCCATTTCTATCTACCCCTCCGAGTATCGGGCAGAGCCTGATACTCGCCGTTGTTGCCAGCTCTGTTTGTACCGTATCAATTTAATTAAAGCAATTGAGTTGGAAAAATTTATCTCTACTTTGTTTTAGATGACTAATTCTATTCAATTATATATATATAGTTAGATAATAATTTTCTACATAATTGTTGGTACAAGCTAGATGATCCTTCTCTGCACTAACTTCCTGTCGAAATCACATTTCAACCTTTAAAGCTATTAAAAATAAATAATCCTTAATCTTGCTATATCAAAAAGAACTTTCGAATATCTTAAAACCTTCCAGCTCTCTTATACTTGTAAAACATTTCATCTAATTTCTCACAATAATAATCTGCAATGATCTGATTTATTATTCCAAAGCATATTAGAGTATCTAACAATTTCTCCAATTTGGATACATGATATGAGGATATAATATAAAAGAGCAGCAAAAAGAGCAGCAATTGTTGCAATAGAAGCACCATAACTTCAAGTTCAGCTCCATCAAAAACTGAAATCAATGATCAACAATCAGCAATATGCAGGGTTCTCTTCATAATATTGCATTGTGGAATTGATATCCTTAAGTGATAGAATCCAAATATTATCAACTGCTAATAACAACAAGATTCAAACTATTCAATTCAACTACTTCGTAGAGATTATATTCAACCTGATTCATGTTCTAATTAAATATCAATCTTGCGCTGCATCGCTATATGCTATTCTTACTATTGATGAAAATCTTTGTGTATAACTTACCAAAGAATATCTTAAAAGTTATCAATTTATTTCTATCGTAAGATTTCACTTCCTTTATCCATTTACTTATCTTTTCAATAAGACCTTAACCTTCCAAACTGATCATACTATCAAAACCACCCAAACCAACCCCTACCCTTAATTGAAAAATTTAATTTTCGTGTCTATTTCGTGTTTGGAAAGTGGCGTTTCCTGTGAAGTTACAATATAACCAACCAAAATGAGTAGAAGAAGAGGAGATAATCAAGTAAGGGGGCCAAATTCTGCATTAACAGAGTTTTTACGTTCCCAGGGTATTAATGCTAATGAAATTAGAAGAAGACATAATGAAAGAGAAGTTAGACATCGTGAAAGACAGGATGAGGAGATTGATGAAGAACAACAGGCTGAAGTGGAGGAAGAAGAGCAGATTCGTAGGGAACTAGGCGAAGAAGCAGAAGAGATTATTAAAGTAGCAAGAAGAAAGAGAAGAAGGGGAAGAGGTGTTGATGATGAGGAGGAGGAGGAGGATGAGGAGGATGAAGATTTCGTTGATGACCAAGCAGAAACATCATCTGTTCCAACTCGACGTAGTACCAGATCTAGAAGAAGATTAGAAAACAGAAGTGAAAATGAAAATGAAGATGATTTAGCTTTAGATGGTATGGATTTATGTGCCAAGTGTAATTGTAGATTTACTATTACTGTTTATACAGTTCAAAATGAAGAAGGTAAAAATTTATGTAGAAATTGTTCGTCTACATTAAAAACAAAGAAATCAGTTGATGCTACTCAATTAGCAATCAGAAGACAAAGAAAAAAAATTGCTGCGGCATTATTAGATGGTAAAGACTTGATGAATGTACCTTCTTTACAAGATCAATGTATTAAAATTATTGTAAAGTATATTGATGATGTTGAAGCTTTAGGTGATATTGGTACAGTTAATTTGAATAAAATCTCTCGTATTGTCACCCGCAATAGAAGATTAACTCCTCTTACATTAAAATTATTTCTTGATTCTTCAAAAACTAAATTAGAACTTTGGGATTGTTCTTCATTAACAGCTGATTCAATCAATTTAATTGGTTCATATTGTCCTAATTTAGAAACGTTATCCCTTGGTATGTGTGGTCAATTAACAAATGAAAATTTGAAATATTTTATTACCAATTTACCAAATCTAAAAAATTTATACTTAGATGGACCATTTCTTATCAATAAAGATAATTGGATAAGTTTCTTTTCAGAAATTGGTGAAAGATTACACCAATTTCATGTCAAATCAACCCATAGAATAGATGATGAAGTTATTGCAAATATTGTAACATGTTGTCCAAATTTAACCCATTTAACACTTAATAGATTACCGGCATTGAAAGGAGATGCTTCGATTCACATGTTGGCAGAATTAGGGAAATTAGAATATTTAGATTTATCGTATTTGGGAGAAGATTTTAATTTATATGGTTTAGGATCTATTAATAAGTTAAATGAGGGGGAAGATCTTGTAGAAGATAATGAAGATGGTGGTGATGTTGTTGATGGTGGCGCTGCACCTACAGATACTCCTGAAATTCCTAATTCTGGAAATGATGATATAGTTGTAAGTGATGATTCAATGTTAACAATTTTAAATCAGGTTGGTTCACAACTTAGAACTCTTATCGTTGATGGATCATGTGGTCTCAGTGATAAATTCATAAATGAAGGTATTAGACCATGTTGTGGTTCATTGAATATTCTTTCACTTTGTTTACTTGACCAACTTACTAATGAATCTATTGAAAAGCTTTTTACCAATTGGAAGATTAATGAAGGATTAGTTAAGTTATCTCTTAAAAGGTGTATTGGAGTATCTGATTCTGCTGTTAAAGCAATTATGAAACATAGTAAAAAGACGATTGTTGAACTTGATCTTAACTCTTTACAATTAGTAACCAAAGAATCACTTGCTTATCTTTATTCATGCCCAAACCTCACAACTCTTGATCTTGGATTTGTTCGTGCTACGGATGATAGTGTTATTGAATCTCTTGATAAATCCTGTCCTAATCTTAAAAGCATTGAAGTATATGGAGATACTCGAGTTACTGCTGCATGTCGTATATCTCCAGGGCGAAAGCTTATCGGACGCCAAAGTGACACAATTTAAACTATTGTATTAGTTGTTATTTTTATTATTTAATTATTGTATTACGATTTATTTAATTATATTATTTGCTTCCTTTAAATGAGTGTATTCACTGATAACGTTTCCGAGTATATATAGGGAGTTTTCCGCACTGCGGGCACATCCAACGCGCCTGGACAGAGCCCAGCCGCCGGAGGGAGGCAACGAAGTGACCTAAAGTACGATTCGTAACTAATTCATTAAATATAAATAATTAAGAATAAAAAATAAAGTGAGAATTATTTGAATTCGTCACTAACCTTCCTACGTTTTTTAGAAGGACCAGGATGTGTGGGAGGGATTTCGGAAGGAAGAGCTATATCTGATGGATTGATATTAGTTGGTGGGGTATCAATTGGTTCAATATTGAAGCCATTATCAATTGGATTAGCCATATCAAAACTGGGGGTTGCTGATGGATCGACGAGAAATTCATCGACATTGAAATGAGAATCTAAGGGAGGTCCATGATTAGTGCTGTTGTTATCTTCTTCATCATCTAGTGGTTCAGGTGGGCTAGCACTTGCCTCTTTAACGTAAGTAGGAACAATCTTTTGTATCCAATCTTGCACCTGTTGAAGGGAGGTGCCTTGGGATGCAATATGGCGTGAAATATCTTCGATATCTTTAGATGAATCGAGGATCTTTTCATTAAGAAATGATGGATTGAAGCTGGGGTTTTCATTATCTTCAGGATTTACAATATTGGGAAGGGTAGAGTCGTTATAAAGAGTGAAATCAGGAAGCTTTTGTGTAGAAGCATTGTTGGATGTGGAGGTGGTATTGTTGGATGTATTAGTAGTGTCATAAGGAGTTAATGCTAGGTTATTTGCATCTAACTGATTGATTTTGGTAGTTGATGGGGTGCTACTTTTCTTACCAGTTACAGCTGATAAACCTGATACCGATGGTGTTTGTCCAACACTTTCAGGAGATCCAATTTCAGTTATAGGGTCAATTACTGACGAATGTATTGACATTAGACGATCATGTAATGCATCAGCAGGAGTAGACTTATTATTATCAACTTCAACAATATTATTATTTGTTGTTTCACCAGGCATTAGTAAACGTTGACCTTGTTTCATTGGATTTATAATATCAGCTAATAATTTACCTTGATTGCCATAGATTGAAGCTAAGAATCTTAAAATACGATCCAAAGTTTCTGCATGTTTCTTATGACGTTCTTGAGATTGAAAATTTTCAGTCCATAAAAGCTCATTATCTTTTCTAATCCTATATAAATCCTGGCTAATAGATACCTGATTTTCTTTAATTGCATTCAATTCCTCAAAAATACGATGTAAATCAATTTCATCTTCATCATCACTACCTTTTGAACCTCTATTTCTAACTATATTATCAAGTAAATCCTCTCTATCACGAATAAAATTAGGAGATTGGAATTGCCATTTCTCTTCACTAGTTTGCATAGCACCAGAAGTAACATCCTGAACTTTATGCCACCCATACATATTCAATTGACGAACAAAAGATGAGAAATTTGAATGCTTAAAATATTTTGGAAGAACATTTTTTTCAAATAATTCCCTACCAACTACTTCAAAAGAATTTCCATCTGCCATCCAATGAATATAATCATCATTACTTTTATCATTAACCATACTCCATAATTTAGCAACAAACGGCCTTGTCTTAGGTTGACCATTATTACTTCTTCTTTTAGAAGGACCAGAAGTTATACGTTTTGATAAAGGAGCAATAGGAGGAATGGGAATATTTGTGAGGTCGGATGTGGGGGTAGGAGCTTTAGGAGGCATTTTAACTTTGGTTTTGTGTATGAGGAGTTGCTTGTGTAGTTTGTGATAGTTGTAATATTGTTTTGTAGATGCTATTGACTTTTCAATGCTTAAATAAATATCTCTCTAAATATCCAATACTAATGTTGATAAACAAAGGTATCAATAGAATGAATGAGGATTAAGTGCTAAGATGTTGGAATGAGGTTGAATCAATAAGATTATTGCTGTATATGAGGTTTGGTATGAATGAACAAATTGCCTAATGAGACGATAAATTATGAACTCCTTTATTTGAAGCAGTAACTTGAGTATAAACTGATGGAGCAAAAATTCAACAATAAATAATATAAAACGTCTTATACTCTGTGATAATCAATATTTCAGTTGAAACAAGCACTATTCTATTCAATATTTTTGATTATTTGTCAATCCTAATAGTGACCTAAATGAAATAATCGCAATTTGACAAATTTAATTAAATTTTATTCAAATAAATCGTATATATATTTCGATATAAACAAATCTTGGTGATTATCAATATGTAGATAGTTCCGGTTCAAAAAAAAATCCTGCATAAGCGGCTTCAAGCCTCACATCACCATATATCCCCATATTGCCTCCGGCGGCCGGGCTCTGCCCGGACCCGTAGCTCCTCGCTACGCTCGGAAGAACCATAAGCCTTAGCTCAACATCATTATAATAATAACAATAATAATAACCCCCCTTAATTCCGAGCGTAGCGAGGAAATACGGGTCCGGGCAGAGCCCGGCCGCCGGAGGCAGTATACGAATGTAAGATGCTGCTACAGCCCTGTGCTCAAATTTACTCATGATTGTGAAAAAAAATACTAACTCATATTTAAGTGAAAAATTTAGATCCGGAATAACTCTTTTCTCTTACTCCTTATTTTATTGTCAGTAATAATAATATCATACTATACTTATTTAAAAATGGTTAAAACGTAAGATTTCTATACCCAGAAACATTAGATACCCAGATTCCTATATGTATTCTCCAATATTTTATAAGCTTTTATAGCTGGTGAATATTATCCAGCCCTTTCTTCTCATTTTGAGAGTATTGAGATTAAGAATTAATTCTTTTTCTTTAAAATTAGATTTGTATCTGTTTACAATCGACTACCTGAGGAGCGTGTGATGGGTGATGGGAGATTGACGTTTCAGTTGTTCTTCTGTTTAAACCATCTTGTTCCTTAAGTGAAATATGTCGTTGTTGGTACTATTATCTCTTACATTTCTGTAAGGTATTGTCTTGAAAACTTTTCAAGATCAAATTGATTAGAAGGGATCCTTTAGGATCTGGTGCCTACTTCTGTCAACTTCCACTGGTCAGCTTTGCTCACCTTGGTGGATAAAACATTGCACCTAAACGCATACTAATATTTAGTACTATTCCTTCTCATGATGATATTTTCGTCCCAGAATCTTTACTTAAGAAGCAAGCTACTCAGAAGGTAAATGCTGAACAAGCTTCCAAAGCAAAAGAAGAAAAGAAAATTGTAAGTACTATCCACCTAAAATAGACATAAGATTTAGTGATGATAAACCCATCTTCTCGACTAGCTAAGGCAATGTTGTCGTCAAGTTAACCATCTTTCGGGGCTGATATAAATCTATAACGATTTAATTTTGTATTTCATTATATTGAAATTCCTCAATGTCTTCATCTTTTACTAACAATACTTCTAGGCTCAACAAGAAAAACGTAAAGTTATCTTTGAAAGAGCTGAAAAATATCAACAAGAATATTACTCTCATGAACGTGCAGTTATTGACGAAAAACGTAAAGCTAAATCAGAAGGTTCTATCTATGTTCCTGCTGAAAATAAATTAGTCTTTGTCGTTCGTATCAAAGGTATCAATAAGATTGCTCCTAAACCACGTAAAGTTCTTCAACTTCTCCGTCTCCATCAAATTAACAATGGTGTATTTGTTAGATTAACTAAAGCAACTGCTGAGTTATTACGTATTGTAGAACCTTATGTTGCTTTTGGTTATCCTAATCAAGCCACTATTCGTAAATTGATCTACAAACGTGGTTATGGAAAAGTAAATAAACAACGTATTGCTCTTTCTGATAATGCTATTATTGAAGCTACTCTTGGTAAATATGGTATCATCAGTATTGAAGATCTTATTCATGAAATCTTTACTGTTGGTCCACATTTCAAACAAGCATCAAACTTCTTATGGCCATTTAAATTATCAAATCCATCTGGAGGATGGGGTGTTCGTCGTAAATTCAAGCACTTTATTGAAGGTGGTTCTTTAGGAAACAGAGAAGAATTTATTAACGAATTAGTATCTAAAATGAATTAATCTATTTAATAATGTCTACTTTCTTCTTAGTGTACATCCGGTGGCCAGGTTCTACCTGGACCCGGTGTTCCTCACAACGCGAGGAAGATTTAAAAAGGCAGCTAATGATAAGCTCTTTCGGATATATAAAGCAAGTTGATTGATATATGTTATAATGCAAAAAGCTTTCCCGTGACTTACAACCCAGTACACATTCCACCCAGCACCGCGTTCGAAACTCAATATAAACTAAAACTTTCAGTTTATATTAGGCATGTTGTTATATATTTTGATCGAGTTGTTCCCACCCGATAATACAGTAATGGGTTGTAACCATAAGTATAGCGATTTACAATCCCAATAAAACAGGATATCAACTAACAGTTAAATAAAAATAATTAATTGCTCTATACTAAAAGTGACGAAATTGTATCTTCTATTTCTTCTAAACCAGTTAGAGCAGAGATAGATACGAAAGAATCTTGCGGGCTATTATCAGTAGTTAATTCAATTACGTTTAATGTAGTATCAATCAAGAGCTTAAAAAGTACAAATGGTTATATATCTGTTAACGGTTTAGGGAGGAGTTTATAAGACTATCTATATCCTTTATATATCGGTGAACCTTACTATAAGCGTAGGGGTTAGCATTCCCCTGATATTTCCACATTGGGTGTGTGGGTACAAATAGTTGGTAACGTGATTTCAGATATTCCCCAAAGCGTTGAAAAGATACTTGATTCCATTTACTCGATATAATATCTAATTCAGAATATATAGCTATCTGTTAGAACTCTTTGAACCTTAATTGAATTTATTGAAAGATGTGTTATGTGGAAAACCAAGCTCAATAATGAGCTTTGAACGATGCTTCTTCCATTCACATACATTTATCTTGATCCTTCAAGTTGCTAGTTGAAAACTTAAATTACATCATTAAAAATCCTTTGATAAAAGGTGTAATTTCATATAAACAAATTTAAAATCAACTAATAAAGTACATTCCGAGCGTAGCGAGGAACCATGGGTCCGGGCAGAGCCCGGCCGCCGGAGGCAAAAGATAGTAGTGGTAGTACTAGTTTATAAAGGTCTATTAGGTTATAGGTTCAGTTGGTCTAAGTTCAGGAGTGGGGAGACCACTGGTTGTAGTGCTAACAGGGAGTGAGATAGCGGAGCTGCTTCCAGTCGGGTTTGATTCATGAAAAGCTGAAACTTCTTGTTGAAGTTTGATAAGTTCCTTTTGGAATCGTTTACCAAAGATATCTATATAATAAGTAGCACCATTAAAGGAGGCGGTGAAGAAGATAAGAGTTAAAAATAAAGCTGAAAGAGGTTCACTAGAATACCATATTGGACATAATAACATTGTGAAAAATTGATAAGAAAATTGAATTATAGTGAAAGCTACTACTGGGAGATGACCAGGTAGACCATTAACGAATTTACCTAATTTTGTTTTAGAATAAGACTTTCGTAAATACTCGAAAGAAGTGACTCTACCCGCTTTGATCTTCTCTGAGCGACGTACAGTAATAAAATAATGATAAAGAACTTGCCAGAAAAAATAAGCAATAGTTGTCCATGCTAGACCTTGTACAAATTTCCATTTTAATAATTTCACTGCTCCAGGAAAACGCTTAGCTTTAAATTCATAATCCAATCTATGAGTAATTGTATGAAAAACAACAGGAGGTAAAACATGGATAAAAGTACTAGTAGTTTTCTCTAAAGAATGAAGTACTAAAGAATTTCTCCACGTAATTACTGCAAAAGATAAAGTACCAAATGATAAACTAAAACAAGAAATAAATAATCTTTCGGAATAAGGAAAAGCCCATATAAATAATAAAGTTAAAAAGTTAGCAAAATAACATAAATCTGCTAAATAATATTGATAGTCTTTCTTTCGAAAAGAATAAATACGTATTGGCCATAAAATTAATAATTCAAGTGAATAAACCCGATGAAATAATTCAGGGTGACTACCCATAATATAACCAAGAAAGAATACATTTAAAAGACCAATTGAAAATGTGAATTTTTCAGTTTGAGTAATAAAACTTTCATTATTCATTTTAGTTTCCAACTTTCCAACTTGTTTCAAAATTTGCTTTCTTAATTTCTCTAAATCAGCATTTTCTTTAGTTCCTTTCAAAACTCTAGTTCTTGATCTTAACGCCATATCTTTAAATTCTTCACCTTTCTTTCTCATCTTCTTAGTCAGAGTAGTAGTTACAGAATAAGAATCCAATAAATCCAACACTGATATCTTATCTTCACCATTCAAACTAGTCAAACTATCCACTGAATTAATATATCTCATTTCAGGAGAACTATTAGTTGATGCTGAGCTACTAGAAGAAGTCCTTTTATCTAGTTTATGTTAATCTCTGATCTTTGCATCTGGTGCTCTGAATTCCCCTCATAAGGTGTTGAAATTCCTCACAGAGTGACGAACAACGGTTCCGGTCAGAGATCCGGGCCACCAGAGGGAGGATAGGGAGAGAACTTACGAAGTCCATTGATAATGGTAGTTGGAGAGTTGACCTCAAATGATAAGCCACGATCTTCGGACATTTTGATCAATGCGATTTCAAAAAAAATAGGCGTTTTGTCCACAGATTATGATGATTGATTGTTGATTCACTCTTGTTGATTAATTATTGAGATATTGAAACGCGTTTGAAATTCTGAAGCTTATTTTGGGATCCTCCTCTCCGCCTGTCAAAATTTATATACTTTCACATGCTCTATATATTTCACGTGCTTTGAAAGTTATGCAAATAAATTGCATACCGCCGTACCTGGTTATGCTGGGGTAATTTAGGTGCTTAATTGTTTAGTTAAGGGGCAAACAAGACACTATTTTGTTGGGATTTAAAAATTAAGCTTTTGTAAATATGTACGAGCTCATCTCTCTTGATTAAAAGATACTAAGAGATAATTAAATTACTTTATATTTTCAGATGAACCATGCACCACCTGATTCTGCAGGCAGGTATGCAATGTCAGGGTCACGTGCTTTGTTGCTCTATATACATCCCATTCTTTCAATTTCGATAGATATATAGTGATTTGTTAGAAGAATTCTTTGATGGTTAAAGTAGTTACCAGTCTGTTTACCCCGTGTTCGATGGTACTACTTTTAATCGTATCGATATCAATCGGATTAAGTTATAGCTATATATTGATCGATCGATATCTATATAATTATACCTATATATGTATATCTTGTTAGCTATTATATATGTATACACATATATTGAGGATATTTAGTATTTATAAGTGAATATATAAATATAAATCTACATATATATATAATTAACTTCTATAATCGTAATTAAATAAAATGATAATGTATCAATTGATCGATATGGGAAAATTAAAATTTTTGATATACCTATATAGTGTTCTATAGGTCTAGATCTAATATTGATTGTATTACGGTTAATACTGTAGTTACTTTTAATTTAACTATGATATCTCGATAATTTACGATTAGCTGTATATAATTAGTAAGTATCATCACCTAGTTATATATAAAATATACTATTGCGTTTTTGTGGTATGTCTTTTGGTATATGAGTTGAGAACTCAGTAGTGGTAATCATTTACACAAGCTACTCTGATGATGGCAACTGGAATTCATGTTCGTTCATCAACTTAGAGTAGTATTTGTTAGTAAGAAGTTGCGGTTTAAGACACTGTAATCAGGTATTTGTTTATGAACCATTTTATTAATATATACAAGAAGATCAATGTAAATTATATAAATAAATAATGCTATTCTATACTATTCTATGCTATTCTATGCTATGTTATTATATGCTACTATGCTATACTATGCCAAACTCAACTAACAGCTTGAACAAAAACATATCTACTCTTCTCTATCTGGTTTATCACACCAAAGCTGATAGTCAGGATCTTTACCAACTGGGAAATTTTTTGGAGTACCACAGTGACAAGATATTTGTAATATATCATTTACTTCATCCTTGGATTTTGAATCATTAACCAAACGAACAGAACAAGTAATTCCTGGAATAAGTATTTGTGAACAAGATTTACAGACTTGGCGCTTTATATGAGGAGATATTCTTAAAACATTCTTTCGCGAAACAGATTTCATTGTTTGACAATAAATATTTGCAAGAGGAAGAAAAGATTTATTCTTCGTTATAAGAGAAGAAGAAGCCTGAAATAAAAAGGACATTCTAGCATATTGCTCTCTCTGAGGGACATTCTTGCTTGAATTGATTCCCTTTGAGGTTTGTGTTTTTGCCATAATTATTGTTAGAAAGTTAATTAAACTAACATCTGAACAGCATGAGTATATGGTACTTTAATCCAAACGAAATCAAATGTGATATTACCAAAACATATCCAACTATCGAGCTGGGTGAAATATTTCACGGTTTACACCTCGAAAAAGATCGGGGTTGGGGTTAATCACGTGCTGTAACTGCTTCCCAGCAGCTGAACTTTATGTGGTAACCTGACGCCTATGAAGATTGTCTGCTAGAACGGTTTATACGTACTATGTTAGGGACGAGAATCCATGATTGAGAGGGTACTTGATACGTTGTGTTTATTAGAATTCAATAGGGTTCACTGCAAGAAATGCAGAAGCTAATAAACTTATGTTAAAGTAGCCGCAAGTGTTGCAGATAGTGAAAAGTATTTGGACAGTGTAGTTGAGCTGCTACACTCTACCTGAACCCATTTTTGCGTATATAGTGAGGAATTACTAACACAGTAAATTCACCTTCAACATCTTCTGTTAATATAGACTTCCGATCGTAGTGAAGTGGAAGGCGTCCAGAAATAGCCCGCCGGAAGCAAACTGTGAAACGGCGGGCATATATGTACGGCTGAGTACCAACTCACTGAATATTCATAATGGTACATTGGCATCTAATCACAACAGCATTTATTAACAATTGATCTTAACATTATAAAGAAAGACTTCAGACGTTGATTTCTCCCATTTAATAATCCAAACCACTTCAATTGTCTTAGTAGAAAGTTAATATACAAAATGAGTGGATATGATAGAGCTTTATCAGTATTTAGGTAAGTTAAAAATGATTGTAATGACAAACATGTACTTACCGCCACTGGAGAACAATCGCAACCACCTTTACACGCAATTACTTACTAACTAATCATTTAGTCCTGATGGTCATGTATTTCGTATGTCCCCATTTCTTGCTTCGATTGGAAGCACAAAGTCCGCTTACCGGAGACAATAACTAACACCCCAAATAGAAGTAGAATATGCTCTTGAAGCAGTAAAAAGAGGTACTTGTGCAGTTGGTGTAAAAGGTAAAGATGTTGTTGTTTTAGGTTGTGAAAAAAGAAGTGCATTGAAACTTCAAGATACAAGAACAACTCCATCAAAGATTTGTAAAATTGATAAACATTTAACATTGGCATTCGCAGGCTTAAACGCTGATGCTCGAGTTTTAATTGATAAGGCAAGAGTTGAAGCTCAATCACATAAATTGACTTTAGAAGATCCAGCTAGTGTTGAATATATTACTAAATATATTGCTGGTGTACAACAAAGATATACCCAGAGTGGTGGTGTAAGACCATTTGGTGTTTCAACTTTAGTAATTGGTTTTGATCCAAATGATAATGTTCCAAAATTATATCAAACTGAACCTTCAGGTATTTATTCTGCTTGGAAATCTAATGCTATTGGTCGTAGTTCAAAAACTGTTCGTGATTTATTAGAAAAATCTTATGAAGAAGAAATGGATAGAGAAGCATCTATTAAATTAGTTATAAAAAGTTTATTAGAAGTTGTACAGACTGGTGCCCGTAATATTGAAATTGCTATAATGTCTCCTGGTTCTGAATTAGAATTGCTTGACTCCGAGACTCTTGCTACTTATGTAAGCGAAATTGAAGCAGAAAAAGCTGCTGAAGCTGCTAAGAAGAAACCTCGTTCTGATCAGCAACAATAGTTAATAATAAATTTTATAATTTTTCTTCTCATATTGCGCCCGGTGACTGGGCTCTGCCCGGACCGATTGTTCCTCGTTATTTGGATTACAATAGAAATGCTCGATAGAGGTTGGGTCGAACTTTGATGTAAGGTGGAGGAACTCATTAAGCGGGGAGGTGCGAACACGTATTGTAATAAGGGTAATAGTTTTATTTACTTATTTGCCTAGCTGTAGAATGAAACTAACAGAATAAATAAGTATATAGCTCAGGTTGTTATATATACTTCGAAAAGAGTCCAATATATATAATATATTAATAGTAGGATATTGAAAAGTGATCACCTCATTGGCAGAAACGATTTAAGCAACGATCTGATAATCGCCCGAATTAATACGGCAGAACGACGAATATACCAGTAGTGATGCTGTTTACTCGTAAGCTGTTATGGTTAATCTCAATGGTTTAATCATGAAATGGCGAAATTACCTACTCTGCTACTAGCACGTATAAGACAGACCACCGACAACGACAAGTGTAATTAAAAATCACCCTAGTTCCATTATTGATATTCTTTAATCATTTATTATTTAACTATACCTATAGCTAATCTCCTATATTTATCAATCGCACCTAGTACTTCCCCCAGCTTATCCCTTAGAAATGCATGACCGTTTTCCCCTGCATACCTTGCCTGCAATCATATTCCTCTTACCTTGTTTAAGTAGGTAGCTTGTGCCAATATTATTAGCCCAGAAGAGCCAATTTGTAATCACTAGCTATTATTAGCTGCTCTAAGAGAGCTCTTTGTCCATGATACTACTAATATATATAATGTGAGTTTATCTTATATCTTTTCATTCGACTACTAGTTTATTCTATCTCTTGTCGTTTACTATTTCTTAATGTCTCCTAAAGTTTATGTTATTGCTGGTGCTAATAGGGGCATTGGCTTAGCACTTGTCAAGCAACTCTCTGATCGTGAAGATACAACCGTTATTGCTACTGCTCGCCAACCTGCTAAAGCAACTGATCTTAATAATTGGGCAAAAGATCACCCAAACGTTCATACTTTAAAATATGATGCTGCCATTAAAGAAGATGCTTATAACTTAGCAAAGGAAGTTGAAGCAATTGTCGATGGAGTAGATGTTTTAATCGCCAATGGTGCGATTGGGGATGGGTTTTATACCGTCCTTGAAGCACCTGATGATAAATGGATTGAACATTATAATATCAACGTCTTAGGACCAATCTTCCTCTTCAAAGCATTCTACCAATTGGTTAAAAACCACTCCACCCGTAAAGTTATCTTTGTCTCTAGTGATGCTGGTTCTATCACTGGTTTTCTTCCTCTTAACTTATCAGCTTATGGTCAATCTAAGGCAGCTTTGAATTACACCATGAAAGAGATTAGTTACGAAACTAAAGATGATAAATTTATTGTTATTTCCCTTCATCCTGGTGTTGTTGGATCTGATATGGGCGTTGATGCCCGTCAAAAGTTATCAGCACTTGATCCTAATGCAGATGAATATTTTGAAGTAAATACAATTACTCCTGCCGAAAGTGCAAAGGGTCAAATTGAACTTTATGATAAGTTAACACTGGGAGATAGTGGTAAATTTTTCAGATATGATGGAACAGAAACAGCTTTCTAATTGTTGAACTTATAACGTTATAAATATAAAGGAGTCGATCTCAGTTGTAAACCATAAATACAGTTCCTAGCGCAAACAATTCCGGGCAGAGCCCGGCTGTTAAAGGTAATGGAAGCACAGATAGAGTATTCAAAACATATATTATAATACGTTATATATTACAACAACAAAGCAAATAATTTTATTTTAAACAGAAAAGCTACAGAAAACAAAATACAATTATGTAACATTCTTAAGCAGAGGTTCGGAGGGAAGAAGCTCTTCTCTTTCTAATTTCAGCTCTTTCAACCTTCTTTTCATGCACACGCTTAGCTAATAATTGAGCATACTCGGCAGCAGCATCCTTTTGAGCTTGAGCGTTCTTAAGTTTAAGAGACTTAAGATGTCTCTTACGTTGAAGAGTTTGAGGAGTAACAAGACGTTGAATCTTTGGAGCTTTGGTGTAGGTCTTGTCACCTTTGGTGATTTCACGACGGATAACGAATTTTCTAACATCATCTTCTTTGGTAAGACCGAAGAATTTTCTAATGTGATTAGCTCTCTTTGGACCAAGTCTCTTTGGAACAGAAACATCAGTTAAACCTTCAATATCTGATTCACCTTGTTTAACAACGACAAGAGAAAGAACAGCTAAATCAGCACCAACAATACAACCTCTAACAGACTTTCTCTTTCTTTCACCAGTTCTACGTGGACGGTAACAAGAGTGACCTTTAGAAAGGAGGAGACGAACACGAGTTGGGTGGAGAACACCTTGTTTCATTGGGAAACCTTGTTTGTCATTACCACCAGTGATCTTAAAAACATAACCTTTAAATTCATCACCAAGAGAGTCACCTTCTACTTCTTGACCCATACGTTTTTCGTAAAAGATACGAACACGATGTTCATCATCAATTTCGATGAGTTTTTGAGTGCCGTTGGCTGGGAAAGCAATATTGAGCTGGGAGAGTTAGTAATAGATAGGGGCTAGAGGGTCTTGAGATGGAAATGGAATATGATATAAGTTTGATTGAGGAAAGTGTATTAAGTTGACTGATGTGAGTTAGCTGATATACCATCGTTTGTATTGCTGATAATTTTAATAAAAGGTTGGATACAAATTTTACTATCGGTTGTGAATAATAAGTAAGGTTGCATC
Organism: Sugiyamaella americana; assembly: GCA_030583405.1. Classification (NCBI taxonomy): domain Eukaryota; kingdom Fungi; phylum Ascomycota; class Dipodascomycetes; order Dipodascales; family Trichomonascaceae; genus Sugiyamaella; species Sugiyamaella americana. The sequence continues at coordinate 198,848 of JAJMID010000009.1, read as the reverse complement.
ATCTGACAACCATTTTAATGAGTTAAGAATCAAATCCGAGAACAAACTTCTCTTTCAAATATTGAATCATGTTGGAGGTGAAATTTTCACTTATTGTATCGTCTCTTTAAAGTTGAACATCTTAATTACACTGATCCTATCAAAAATCTAACTTCAATTACATATTAACCATCACCATCTCATCATTTATCATACCTTCATGTTGTGTATTTGTCGTTAATTTTGTTGCCGAAAGATCGTAGGCTCAATATGAAACTATCGAAGTGTCTGTAGTATCAAGCAGATAATTTGAGTGGGTGTATACACTTTCAGATAGGTTCCAAATAGGAAGTTGCCTACAGTACGAAAATTACTTAGAGGGGTTAACAATGCATATAAAGTTCGACAGTCACAATTCCTAGTATGAAGGGTTTAGCCCTTCTTATTTTCCTAATTAGGAAGGTGCCTTTTACCCACACCTGGAACACCTTAAAAGATGGAGGGCAGAGACAGAATCACACAGCCGTACTCTTGAGAGGCTATACTACCATTTCTTACTTCACGAGCATAATCCCCCTACATCAGGCAAAGCCTGGCAGGAGGAGGGGCAGGTCATAGTAAAGCGAGACAGAAAAGGGAGGTAGTAAAGGGAATGTCATAAGCATTAGTTTATACAACTACTATATAAATAAACCAATAAATAAATTAAAGATGCCGTTATATTAAGATATTGTACTGTCTACTTTAATTCTTTTAGAAGGATTAGTAGAAAGTTCAGTTGAAGATCCATCCCGTTTTTTATCGGTTGGCGAACCACGTATATCAAGGGATTGTGAAGATGAAGCTACTACTGGCGTATTAAATTGTAGTGGTGATGGAAGCATATCTGAAGAGAGGTGACTTCTTGATCCTAATCCTCCTAATGAAATGCCAATTCCTATTGGGGGTGGTTGGGAAGATGAGGATGTTATTGGGAGATTACTGGTTTGTCCTGGAAAAGCCGAACCCAATCCTCCAGATGAAGGAAGTCCACCTATTGCTGATGGAGGACCAAAATGAGTATTCCATTCACTACCATAAAAGTTGGATGGGGAAGGTAAAAGATCATTTACATATTTGGAAGGTAATGCAGCAGAGAGTGGGGTTTGTTCTCCATTATTATTAACTAATGGTGGTCTACCAAATGGATTACCAGGACCAACAGTAGAGGAATTAGGGCCATTATTATTGCTTAGATAACTAGAGGGAGATGGGGGAGGGAGTAATAATGAAGAACCCCACGGACCTCCACCTCCTGCTGAATTAGGACCTGCTGAAATTGGACCGTCTCGATTTGAAAGTGGTGTTGATTGTAGACCAGAACCAGATGATGCACCATCTTTTGGACCAGGTGTTGTACGAGAATATGAACCAGGTCTACTGGTGTTGTTATTTGAAACTGATAGATTATTATTTGATGGATTTGAATTACTTCTTCCTCTTTCATTATCATCATCGGTTAAAGGTTTATCTTTTGCATCACGTGATGGTTCCGATGAGCTTATTTGGCTATCACCTGAATCACCCATTGGAATTTGAACTTTTAACTTAGGTCTCATACTACCAGAGACAGATCCACTAGGAGAGTACTTGGATGGTTGAGGAGAGTCTTGATAGTAACGACGGTCAACATCAACCGATTGAGATCTTGGGATTACACCAAACATTGGCCATTCTGAGCGTTTATCTGGGTGGGGATGTTGTTGTTGCAATTGCTGATGTTGTAGTTGCTGTTGTTGTTGTTGTTGTTGTTGCTGGCGTTGCTGATGTTGCTGCTGCTGCTGCTGCTGCTGCTGTTGATGGTGATGCTGCTGCTGCTGCTGCTGCTGTTGCTGCTGCTGTAACTGTTGATGTTGTTGCTGTTGGTGTTGTAACTCTTCATGATGGAGTAAGGGACTTCCAGAATATTCCGATCCGGGAGCACGAGGAGGTGGAGGCGCTGAATTTGGATATTGGAGAGATGATGCAGATAGTTCATGGTTAGAAAGGCTGGATGTAGATCTATGATGAGCTCTACGGAATAGTTGCGATTGCGGTTGAAGTTGAGATTGTGATTGATCTTGAGATTGATTATATTGTTGCTGTTGTTGCTGTTGTTGGCGTTGTTGAATGTGGGGTGGAGGTAATGGAGGTGATTGTGATTGTGAAGTTTGACCTTGCATTTGCATCTGCTGCATTTGTCCTTGTGTATATTGATATTGTTGAGGTTGATTATAATTATATGAATTATAAGGATGCTGTTGTTGTTGATATGCAATAGATTCTCTCTCTTGTTTTAGTTCCCTATCTCTTTCAATCCATTGTCTTTCTCTTTCTCTTTCTTCTATTCTTCTCTGCTCCTCTTGTGAAATATTATTATTATAAATAACATTAGATGGTGGACCTGATACAATAGAACTCATTGAACTTCCTCTAGTGTGAGTACTATTATTACGATCATGACCCATTGATTGAGCAGACGAATTCCTGCTATGACGTCTATTATCTATATTAACCATACCACCATTAATACTTGTTAATCCTGATTTAGGAGATGGTCTACTTTTTCTTCTACCAGTAAGACTACCACTACGCTTTTTATCAAACTCGTCTTCTTTCTTTATACTAGCGTCAAACTCTTCCTCTTCTTCCTCCTCTTCTTCCTCTTCTTCATCTTCATCATCAGTTATATCACTTGGTGGTCTTGGGTACGACCTTGCATTACCTTTAGCCGCACCGTTATTTCTCTTTCTACCATTAGCATCAAAATCAGAAGGACCCATTGATTCGTGAGGTTGAGCCTAGAAAGTTAGTAACTACTTGATTGAATTATATATTTTGGGTGTTTCTTCTTCTTCTTCTTCTTCTTCACTTGTCTCCGCCGGACACTGTACATATGCATATGTGAAATGACGAAGATCACACCGGCCAACCTGCATATTTGATAAGCAACGGTATTCTAATCCGGCAGACCTAAAAATAGAACTCCGGGAAGTTGGGGGTATTTGGGTAGCTGGAGGGGGTTATAGGAAATCTGGAGATGATTTCGCTAGTGAGGAGATTAGAGACAAGATAGATGAATAGATTGTTACTTACTAATTTATATTTTTCTAAAATTTCGTCAGTATCACATGATGAAAATTCATATAATTTTTTATTTCTACCAAATATAATAACAGCGATATCAATTTGACAAAGGACGGCTAGTTCATGAGCTTTTTTGAAAAGACCAGCTTTACGCTTGAGGAAAGTACTATAATTTAAGTTAGTAAGAAGTAAACCTTGAGAACGGGCGCCGGGTCGGTCGTCATCGAAGGCAAAGGGGATGGTTAATAATATACGTACACTGAACGATTCCTTTCATCAGTTAAAGGTTGGATTGCAATTTTACGACGACCCATTTTGGGTGGTAAATATTTTGTATATGATAATAGAGGAGTTTGAGTTGGGGTTTAGTATAATGATTTGATCATAAAATACTGGTTCGTTAGTGGTGATTGGAATGATATTGAGGTGATATTGGAATAATATTGGAATGATGTTCGAATGATGTTGGAGATAATGAAACAGATGATAAAGTTGATATTCACTAATTCTATCTCGCTTATCTTCTTGTCTTATCAACTGTTAGAACCTTTTGATAAGATAACCCTGGTGAGTAAAATACAAATGGAAATTCAAACAAAATAAAAAATTTTCCTTTTCAAAAAATAATAAATACGCTCTTTAATTTCCGTTTCTTCTCCTTTTACTCTACTTAAATAAACCAAACAGAAATCCAACTTGACGATTATTAATGTAAGTATAATGATATGTATTTTATTTTTTTCTCTTTTACGTTTCGGTTATTTCCGTTTTCTTTTTTCCAACAATCTGGTTTGATCCTTTTCAATATCTTTTACTCTTACTGATTGGATTTTGAAATCTCAAATGAAATAAAAAAAATCCTTGGTTTCTTTTTTTTTTCCTGGTTATAATTAAATTATTACATCCACCATCTCAATAAGAAGAAGCAGTTGTTGGTAAAGGTAAAATAAAGAAGTAGGGTAACATTGTTGGTGGTGGTGCCGGAGATGCATTTGGGGGTTGGTGATTGTGCGTTTGGGAGATGTGGGAAGGCAGATAAGTAGGTGAGCGCATACATTGGGTGGTGGTGAGTTGTAAGTGGAAGAAGTTTAATGGTAGGTTGGTTAATTAAGAAATTGCTACACCAGAGTTATGTAATCATTAGATGATTTGATAATTGTTTCTTTTTATGTTTCTTATTTCCTTTTATTTCCTTTAATTTTCACTTGCATTGCCATGTTAAAGCTATTTTTAATTTCCCCATCATTTCGTTAATGACGGTTAATCGTTAATGACGGTTAATCATATGATCAAGTGTAGATTGTGTATATCTCAAAGGTTTGGCGGGCAGTTGAAATTGTTAATTATATATAGATTAAAGTAATAATTTATTGATTTATAGAATGGGTTGTCTAGTATTTTATTTAACTATATATTTAACAATTGGTTAAACTATTAGATAATATTGCGTTTAGAGTATGAGTGCGGCCAGTGTGTGTACATGATCAGATAGAAGATCAAGCTTTACTAATTCAATTCAATGATTGATATTAAGTTTAAATTTCTTGATTGTAGCTCTCCGATCAACCCTCTGCTAGATGTACCAAAGTGCTATTTGGATAGTTCTTCTTTTATATCCCATGGTACTTATATACAGCCCCTATATTAGCTAACCAATTATATATAAAACTCAATAGAAATCCCTTTTTATTATACACTCCTTTCACATCCAATCCCCCCCCCTTCCCTTCCTATTCCTTCTCCAATTTACTTTAACTACATCCACTATCGATCCTCCCTCTGAGCCTTCCGCCAAGGAATTCTCTAGTTCACCAAGCTAAATACAGTTCGTGTGTCTAACAGTCTAATGAGATCTGAAACAGCTGTTAATAGTTAAGTTATTATGCTGTAATTGTGCATAACGTTCATGCCGAATGTGCCGTACGTCCCTGAAATAAAAAGAAAGAGTACCTGGAGAAAGGTAAGACCGAGTGATGAAATGAATTACAAGACAAAACAAAAACAAAAAGAAACATAGAAGAAAATCAGATAAAGAGTTAAAGTAAATTTAAAAGAGAAACATTTCAAATTAAAAGATTATTGCCGTACATCTTATCATATGTCCAGCCCTATACCCAACCCGCCCTAGATCTAGTTCGAGGTCCAGCCTCGTCTCCCGTCCATCGTAAACCAACCTACATTTTATTCATTTCCTCCTTCCAATTTTATCAAAAGTATAGTCAATGACATACCATAAATCGATGGTGAAAAAGAAAATTGAAATCGGCTTCAGAAAAGGTCCCATTCTTAAATTCAATCATTAACGGCCAATTTTGTACCTATTTTTAACAGTAAATTCTTCGATGCAGGTAGCCCACCTAGTGTTAGACAACCTGCAGGGGGGCCGTCGTCGGTAATTATCGTATTCCCTTATTATAATCAATTTCACGAACTACGACTATTGGAATAATAACTAATTACTAACCAATTGAAGTGCAATTACCTATAGATCTACTGATCCAACTATCCACATTTCTCCCATCAATTTCTTTCACAACCAAACTTTGTAACAAACCTTTAAAACCCTACGCTCACATGTTTACCTACCGATGTTAACTTAAACCCCTTAACGTCTCCGTTACATCAACATGCATTTCTGTTTAAAGTTGAATTTTGACTTCACATCAATTACTTCTTTAGGCAGTTAATGTTCACCGCTTAATCCACGCGTCCGATCTCATTCTATTTTTAGAATTGCGGGGACTAACGGGGTTCGCGCCGTTGTATCCGGCGGCCGGGCTCTACTCATTGTTCCTCTCATGTACTTAAAGAAACTGAAGATACTATCTCTCTTTGAATCAGCCATACCAGCTACTACTAAATTATTATTTACATGGTTCATCTCAATCATTGTTAAATTTATAGAAGTATGATTTTTAAGAATGTAAATTATATATAAATGAAAAAGGTTGATTAGACTTCTATTGTTACCTCATCTCCACCGCATCTGACTTGCAGGAATTGCACTTTAAAGAAATACACATGATAATGGAAATGATCAAGAAAATGGAATTGATGATATCTATATAATCACAAGGAATGCTAGAATTTCAAACTGCTGCTCAATTTCTAATATAAGCAGATACCCAACACACGCCATTCAACATACGTTAAGAAATTATAGCTATAGTATAGATCGATCTACCTAAAGCTATCCTAATAGCTCGATGGTTCGCTTAAATGTATTGGTAAACCTTTACAAAGATGGATCATGGTATATATATAAAGGATATCTACAGTTTGTGTATCTATGTAAAATGTTTATATCTAACCCACTACATAGCTGTTCAAGCGAGGTCGATAGACCGGCATAAAGAACGCGGGTCCAATTGCAATAGTGGAGTTGGATTAAAAAAAACAACCTGTTGATGTTGGCATCTTCACATCATGTACATATAACACTTACGGCAACAAGAAAGCTTCCCGTTAAGATAACGTTATAACTTAGTATGAATATATACTGCATATTCAAATTCTTTCTCTCACTAAGCATCCCTATACATAAAAAACCCCATCACCAAATCAGCACTTATATTAAGCGGATCATTACTCTTACTCTCGCGAAGCGAGAGCCACGGGTCCGGGCAGAGCCCGGCCACCGGAGGTATAACAAGATAATGACAAGTTTTTTTTAACAATTTATACAAAACATAGTCTCATACACACAATTTTTTGGGGAGGAACATAATGATAATTAATTTATTTGTTGAATTGTGGAGCATATTCACCTGGAGCAGTTTCTTTATCAGTTCTTCTTCTGTATTCAGAGTCGAAACCACCACGTGGTCTTCTGTCTTCACGACCTGGACGACCACCTGGAACTTGTGGACGAGCTTGTTTCTTGTGAGTAGCTGGGACAATTTCAGCTGGAAGGTGGAGCCATTCACGGAGATATTCAACACCTTCGTTAGTGAGGGTGTAGTAATAGTATTGCCAAGAGAATTGAGTCTTGACATAACCTTTAGAGGTTAAGGATTGAAGAGCCTTGATGACATAGAGGTTTCTGGTGTCAATTTCTTCGTGTTTTGGTTGGTTATAGTCTTTTTTAGCGACAACAACACCTTCTGTATGGGGAGTTAGTAAGAGCAAAGGGGGAAAAGTTGAAGAGGAAGTGAGAAGAGACAATAAATTCGAGTAGATGAAAAAACAAGATCTTGAGGTATAAGATATTCAGGATTAAATATAAGTGTTGGAGTTTGTCGAGGAAATACAACTGATTGGATACTATCTTGTTACGCTATTGAATCTACGTGTTGATTGTTATACTATATTGCAGTGTTGAAGTTAATATTGAAGTTATAAATATCATTTCTTTGATTCGTGTTTCTATAGATCTTATCGAACTCGCTCTTCTCATTTCAACTTCCTCCATCATGTTCTTCTTTAAAACATACCTTTGAAGAGGTAAGTGTGAATCTTCTTACGGTCGTCCTTTGGAATCAGCATTTTGAATTATATGTCGATATGGCAATTATTTCTACCTCTGTTGGAAACGGTTCACTCTAATTGTAACTGAATAACAAGTTGGTGATGCAAGTTCAACTTTGCATCGGTTTGAAAATGAGTGGGTACGAAGTAGGTAAGTGAAATATTACTTGATTAGGAAATTTATGTTGGGAGGAAAGCAGTCACGAACGGTGTATGTGGGGTTGATATTTTCTCTGCTTATCTGCGTGCACATGCACATCACGTGATGATCGTGAAGAGTAATTGCAGTGGTTAATCTGGGTGAATGATTTTAGTTTATTTATTTGTAGTAGATATGAAGAACACTATACTTGCAATTAGTTGGGTTTGGAAAATGGAATAATAAATAAAAGTAATAGTGTTAATATAATAAAATTGAAGTTTGAATGGTAGATTGTATAACGTATCGTAATTGTTTGTGCGTATTGAACTATGCAGGGTGAAGCTACTTGGACCCTTCAAGCTAGCTATATGTAACGCTCGTATATTCTAATATAACGTTAATAATCTTAACTATCAATCTGAGAAGCGTTACAATCAAACGACTATCTATATTTATTATATAATTTATATAGTTTTATGGGAGAATTATTCCTTTTTAGATACTAAACGAAGTGGGCGATATTCAGGTTTCCACATTTGCGCCTTGACCCATTCTAAACACTCTTTATAATCAGTTGGAATTGAAACAGTGTCTTGAGAATCCTTTTGAGCTTCTTTATGAACTTCTGCTAATCCGTCTTTTACCGATTGGAGTACTACAGCAGTAGCAACTCTAGCAGAAATCTCAGTGATATCCGAAACATCAGGAAGAAGACCACCTTCCGGATCAGATAATATTGGTGATTGTTCTGCTAAAGCATCAACAGCAGCAGCAATCATCGTTCGGCTCAATCTACTAGCACGAGATAGTACAACACCTAAACCAATACCAGGAAAGATAAAGCAATTGTTATTTTCAGAGATGACACGCTATAAACCGTTAGTATGGAAATCCTATAATCGTGCAAGTACAAATGCTCACAAGGTCCCACTGGTTTCCTCCATTAACTTACGCCATTAACTGGCTCGAAAGGAGAGCCGGTAGCAACCAAGGCTTTTCCATCGGTCCATTTTAAAAGATCTGAAGGAATTGCTTCATGTAATCTTGTAGGATTACTAAGAGGTAGGATAATTGGATGATCAACGTGTTTTGCCATTTCCTTAACTACATCTTCAGTAAATGCACCAGGTCTTGTTGAACAACCAATTAAAATATCTGGTTTAATAGCCCTAACAACTTCCAACAAAGAACTGGTATCAATACCATCCCACTCACTATCTGGTTTTACAAAATCTCTTTGTCCTAATGTTAACTTATCACCTAAAGATTCTTTAATTAATCCATATCTATCCATAAGATACAATTTACTTCTTGCTTCTTCTTCTGATAATCCTTTAGCTACAAAGTTATCAACCAATTGATTAGCAATTCCCTACAATTTGTTAGTACTTCTACTTCCCATTCCTAATTCCTCTCCTAAAGTTGATCCAACAGGTACCAACCTACTTACTGTTCCTGCACTTCCAGCACCAAAAATAAGAAGTTTACTTTTAGTAAGTTCTTTATTAAGAAATTTAGTTGCAGCAGTTAATGCGCTGCAAGTAACAGCACCAGTTCCTTGAATATCATCATTGAAACATGATAATGTCTTTCTATACTTATTTAAAATATTTAATGCATTTTTTGTACCAAAATCTTCAAAATGAAGCATTGCCTTGGGAAATAATTTTTTAACAGCCATTACAAAATTATCGACAAATTGATCATATTCTGGTCCTCTATTTCTTGGCATACGATTACCTAAATATAATGGATCGTCTAATCTTTCTTGATTATCAGTTCCAACATCAAGTACAACAGGAATTGTTCTATCTGGATTAATACCAGCGCAAACAGTCATTAAAACCAATTTCGCAATTGCAATTCCTATACCACCTACTCCTTGATCACCAATACCAAGAATACCTTCAGAATCAGTAACAACAATATAATCAATATCTTCATTACCACCATAATTACTAAGAATTTCTTCAATATTATTGGGATTGGTAATATCTAAGAAACAGCCATTTGGTTTTCTAAACAAATGAGAATATTTTTCAATTGCTTCTCCTTGAGTTGGGGTATAAATGATACTAAACATTTCTTTTATATGTTCTCGAATCAAACGATAATAAAGAACTTCATTTTGAACTTTCATACTTTCACAGAATACATTTTTTGCTAGATCACTAGGACAATTTGAATATTGATCATAAGCTCTTTGAACTTGTTCTTCAAGAGTATTTACAGCCGAAGGGAGAAGTCCTGTAAGTTTAAAGGTCTCTCTTTCTTCAAGAGTGAAAGCACTTCCTTTGTTTAATTGAGGAATATTTAAAAGTCGACGCCCCTATGATTGTTAGCAATATACAAATGTAGATAGTTATTAACAAAAAATACTTACAACATAAGGACATTCAATAACTGGGTCCCTTGTTAAACGTGTTTCATTAACCATATCTATATTTCGTTGATTGAAAATTAACCTAGAAGTTGAAAATTTATATTTGACAATACTTTGCAAAGTTTCTATTTGATTTGCTTTCGGCCAAGCTCTTCTACTACCAATGGTAAACATAATAAACCTTTTATCTAAACAGTAATACTTATTTATACCTTCTCGGGATATCCTTTTGGCAATTCTTTGTCTTGAGCCGACGTAAACATTGATGATCTACATGAGATGATGTGCAGGGTCAATCTCGTGTTGGTGTGGAGAGTGGTTATCAACGCTATAACAGATACTGCCATGCATTAGCAGAGATTGAAATGGCCTGATCCAATGGCAGTTACGTGACACTTTCTAGCAGGCTAAAAAGCTAATGAAATTAAATTATATCGTTTGTAGATTTTTATATATTAATATAGATATATCATTAATACTTATTAAATTATTTAAGCCAATTTCTAAATTTAATTTATTTTCGTATTATATAAATACCTTTCAATATATAACTAATTATTGTATACATAATATTAACAAAACGCCTATTTATATGTTCCTACGACTATTACGAGTTACTCTCTCTTTCTTAACAGGTGGTTCTAACTCTTTCTCTAACTTTTCCTTCTCTAGTTTAATAATCTCTTCATCTTCATCCTCTTCCTTAATCTCCTGACGTTTAACCTTCGTAGAAACTTTTGTTTTGGTGGTCCGGGTTGTTTTCGTAACCTTTACCTTTTCACCCTTTACCGCCTTAACATCTTCAGTAGGTGAAGTTTTATTTGCAGATTTCTTTTGCAAAGCAGGAACGTAACATGATGTTCTACCACCTACAGTAACAAAATCAACCTCATATCCATCAGCAGTAACCTGTTTCTCATTCTTTCTTCTTTTACCCCATCTATGTAACATGAGCCAATCCTTGGGAAATGCTTCGGTATTTCCTTCAACCTTAACAACAAACTCACAAATATCTATAAGCTTATTGTATAATTGAGTTAGTTGTTCAGTATCAAGAGTATTAGAATAAATCTCTGGACTTTTTAGTACTGTTAGTGTTATTTAACTCGGGATACTAGCTCGGTCCAGATCCGTTGTTGATCGATTCGCTTGGAATCATATCGAGAGAATATACTTACTGAATCCTAGCTTGATAAAGAATCTCATCACTTTACACGTTAGTTAATAAATGGCAGTTATTGAGCAATTCCTCGCATTACGAGAAACAACGGGCCCGGGCAGAGCCCGGCCACTGGACAATGGGTGGGTACACATACGCAATCCAGTTACCCACCCCCGAGAAGAGGGCCTGGTCCATGATGAGGGATTTAATAGGAACTTTACGTGCTGATACTTGAGCAATAAATGTATCAAGACTCCATCTATCTTTTGGTTTTGAAAAATCAATTCCTAGCCTTTTGAGAGGTTCCAATTTGAAGAGCTCTTCATCTGTTCCGGCATTCTCAATAAGTCGAACTCGACCGAGACGTCGGGGATCAGTGAAGGCAATTTCTGTATCATCATCTGCGGATAAAATAAATTTTGAAAATTTTGGTGGCCATTCCATATCAGGATCTTCTTCATATTCAAAAGTCTTCAATTCTTTCGAGTCATTGTCCTCAGTTTTAATTGATTCTTTCTCTTTTATTTTGCCAGCAGCTTTTTTATCTCCTCCATTTTCCATAACTATGAAATGAGTTTTGATTCCTTTAACTTTCACCCAACCGGTCATACCAAAATGAAGAACCAAAGCAGAAGGTGATTCATTAAATCTTAACCAAAAATATTTGCCATGTCGATTAACATTAGAAACTTCTTTCCCAGTTATGAATGATTGAAAAGATGTTGATGTTAATGGATTTACAAAGACAAGTGCATCTTCATTTGCAACTACTGACTTCACAGTTTTTCCAACAAGGAATTTTCTAAGTATAGACGAAGCATGAGCAATTTCACCTAATTCAGGCATGTTGATTGTTAACTGTTATTTCAAGAAGGTTTAATATAGTTGAGGATGATGACAAACCACTTGATGATTATTAAGTAGTAATTAATACCGCCCCTGCTTAACGCGTTTCAAAAATCGCGCTTGAATTTTATGCAACAACTAACGAAGACCCTGCTTGATTTTGTGCGCGAAAATCAGTTGTTTTTCATTCTTTGATTAAATACATAGTGTCCGAGTATTATCAGTGAATTAAATTATATAAACTATAAAATAATAGTAGATATTGCACAACTAACTATAGATATGCTTATCTGGAATTGTTTCTATATCCATTTACAGCTTATAAACAAGAGCTATTCTCTAGGGTTAGGAGTACAAAGTCAATGTGGGGAAAATGCGAGAAACCCGAGAACGTTTGATCAAATATGCAGGGTTCTCTTATCTTATTGCAAATTAGGTCAACCTTAAACCTGATCTTCGAGTCAGGATCATATGTAGAGGATAGCATAGTCTGTTGATTAGAAGTTGTTACTACATGGTTTATTGTTTATATATTACCTTGATAGCAGCTGAGATTAACGTATAGTTGTTGATTATAACTGATTGTTTCACTTTGTTAATTATTCTATATGTAGTTGTAGAATAAGTTTTCAATTTTGAATTAGTTTGAATAAAATAGTTGGCTGATTAGTTTAGTTGTTGATTAAACTTTGCTGATTATAGCTGATTGCGTTGTTAGTGGTTGTTGATTAGAACAGTTTGTTAATACTTTCTCCAATGTTGACTAAAGTAGAAGTTTATTGAATAAAACTGTTGGTTTGTTAACCAAAGTTTTTGATTAAACTTTGTTGATTTAACCGATTACTTTAGAAGTTGATTACTACTGTTTGTTGATTAAAATATTTCGTTTACTAATCGATAGCCCGGCTCTTTTCATAGTTCCGGCGGACTTCTTAACCAATACAGTGTGTATGTGTACACAGTATGCAAATTATAGTAGCCTTCTGTCGTGCCTATGTCCCTTACGGAATTGAAGGGGATCTTATTCATCTTGGATCGACTGGAGAAGCGTCAGTACCTTGAAGAAGGTATCCCCTGATCTAAGAGAGCGAGATATTTTTGTCTCTAGTAGATATAATACAGCGGTTCAGTAATCGCAGCTCCTGAGTTGTATTGATCATAGGCCACACTTGTGTATTAGGAAGGGCTCTTCTATAAAATAATCAAAGTCGAATACTCTTAATCAAATTACATTCTACTTTCTCCATTTCCATATAGTGCTGTACATACCAAGACATTGTGTTGGGACTCAAAGTCTCACATTTTATAATGTCATCAATATGGATAAATATGCCTTTGCTGTGTCCTGAATTATCAATTGGTCTAAGACCAAAATGATTAGTTTATATATTTACATTTTTTTTTTTTTTTTTTTTTCAATAAATATTGAAGAAAAGAACAAACTCATATACTCGCACAAACAAAACTATTATCCTAATCTTCCCTTGAACCTCACCTCTCCCTAGCCAATTACAATATACGGCTTTAAAATGAAATTTCTTTGTATCGAGAGTAGTATACGGAACTATCAGATCTGAAGTTGAGAAAATCGGGATATATCTAAAGTAATTAGAGCTTTTAGCTATTATAGAGCTAAATGGAAGAAATTGCGATCTTAAAATCCTTGTAGAAGATGTAATCGTAACGATCAGATTTACTTACTGGCTTTGGCATTAAGTCTCTTGGTTCGAGAACTGGAAACTCACTGTGAACTGAGCCACAGGAAAATGGCTACTAGTTAACTGAATAATTACGGGTTCGTGCATATACCTCGTGCATATACCTTATCTACTAATAGTTAAAGCCCCACTATAACCAAAAGTAGCTTAGTCCTTTGATTGAAGAAATTACGTCGTTGAAAAAAATAAACTCAAGACTCAATGCAATTTAGCCAGCTTAAAAATGTCAGTTACAAGATGCCATTGATCTAGCGAGTATGGGGAACTGGCATACCTGACCTCCATAAAATCGCTAAGTAATATATATAAACAGCACTAATGTTTAAGAATATTGGAGAATTTATGGAAGTTGTTAGTTCTATGGAACATCATAAATTAATAATCTCGGACTTTTGTCAAGATGAGAGCACCTCCAAATAGTTTCTTAATTTGTGCAGCTATTACTATTATAGCCATTATTTGGTATATGCGTTTGGCTACTATTACAAACAGGACATGGGAAGAAGCAGATGAATATCAAAACTTGGAAACTGACCATGACTGGGAAGATACTCATCAATTATGTTCAATTAAAGAATATGAGCAACATATTCTAACTTTAAAAGAAGAATTGAAAGAAAAAGATTATCAATTAGAAGTTCAAGAAATTTTGATACATGCTAAAGATGATGAGTTGAAAAGGGTTAATAATGACGTTCATAAAATGGCCAAGCAAAGTAAAGATTATAAGAATGAAGCAAAACAAGATAAATATCGATTGTCTAAAGCTCATCATATCATGCGTGACAAAATGCTTTTAGAAGAAGATAAGCTATTAGGACCAGTAAAAATCCCGACATCCGGAAGAAATGACTCCAATGATAATAACAATAATAAACTTCTACCTACTGGTAGACAGATTCTTCTTTTATCTGCTTTTGATGATAGAACACCCGTTCGGAATCCTTTTACAGCTTCTATAATAGCAAATCGTCAAGAATATTGCAATTATCATGGTTATACAAATCTATTTATTAATACAACAAAATATAGAAAAGACAATAATGAACATTTATCATCAGTATGGTTTAAACTCCCTGCTATTAAGGAAGCTTTTGAAAGATATCCAGAAATTGAATGGATTTGGTGGATAGAAAATGATGTTTTAATTATGAATGAAAACATTAATTTAGCACAACATTTATTAAATCCTCTTGTACTTTCTGAAAGATTAACTTATGGAAGACCAATTAATGACCTGGGTGATAATTCTTCAAGTTCTTTATATCCCACAAGAGACCAGGTTGATGTTAATAAAATTGATTTTATCTTTACTCAGGACAGTTACGGGATCAGCACTGGTTCATTCTTTATTAAACGAACTAGTTTTGCACAATTAATACTTGAGTTATGGGGAGATCAACTATTAATTAATAGTAATTTTGAAAGAGAAGAACAAGATGCATTTATTTATTTACTTACAAGTCATAATACAATACTTAGTCGCACAGGTTTAGTTCCTCAGCGGATAATGAATGCTTACAATGGTTATCAACTTCACAATTCAAATTGGAAAGAAGGCGATTTAGCTATTAATTTTGCTAGTTTAACAACTGAAAATTATGAAAAGGCATTTACCCATTATTGGACCAAACGAAAAAGAGTACCAAAAAGATATCAGATTGAGATACCAGATCCTCCATTATCTAAGGAGTTAACGTTAAAAGAACAATTTAAAGAGGAGGAACGCTAGAAGAAAGTTAGATGAAATGAGGAAGAAGTACTCAACAGACGTAGCTATGGACTCAAAATGAAGGATGAATAACGAATAGTAAGAATGGAATTAACAGTTTGCGATATTTATGGTTATTGATATTTTATATATTTATATAATGCACTGCATTGTAATAAACTAAAGGCTCTGCATAGTAAAACAACCAGCGAGGTAGTTAACTATTTATAAAAAATATATATAAATACTCTATCAGTAACATATGTTTAATTGAATAACTAACGATTGTTATTCTACTAACAGTTCAATTACTGTAATCAATGAATGAATTATTCTCAAAAGTCAAGTCTTAATCGCACTGTCAATTGAATCAAACTAACGATTGAATTATTATAAAAATAAATCATCTCAAATTCTTCAGGTTACCATCCTTATTAAGAAAACAATAAAAAGAAGCTATTAAAATATATTTATTCTAAAGTTAGCCAAGTTCATCATCCTAATTACCAAACAACCTACACTTCACTACCAGCATACAAGAGGTAGGTCTGGCTATATCGGCGATTTTCGCGGAGATCACCTCTGCGCACAAGCGTAACAGACAGGGATAATCTCAGGGGGATAAGATTGTTCTTAATTGAGCGATTGTTAAGAACATCTCTGCTTAACGCTAAACGCGTGCGAGTTGCACTAATTAAAACCTCATACGCGAAGCCTCATACGAAGTAATTTAAGAGTGATATTTGGTCTCGTAATATAGAGACGTTGGAACATAACAATAGTACGACTTAGATAGTACATAGTTTCAATAGAAGATTTTAGGATAGTATCTAAGTGATTGTCGATAGTTAGTGAGATATTGTGTAAAGGGGTGAAACGAGGAGAACTCACACTTCACTTCTTCTTCAGACTTTTATGGCCGAGGAATGGTTTATGCTTTTGTTCAACCCTGGTAATATTATTAAAATTTGTTAAGCAGGTGGCTGCTTTAATTTTAACAATGACTGCTTACTCTCAGGCCTTAATGTTCAAATGAGGCACCTGCATCAGCACCGTTTAATCTCGTTCTGCAATAGTAAGTGTGTTTCAGATTAACTAGCTAGTTAAGGCGGATGTTAATTTTAACAACTAGCTTTTTTATGACTGCATACACCAAGACATTAACGGTAACTTAATTGAGAAACCTGCATCTTCACCGCTTAATCTTTATCACGGTCTGCAATAGTACGAGTTTCATAGGCTAACTAACAATAGGCATAATTTATACCTATTAAATGAAGTCCGACGATGTAATGGTCTTGGAATGTGAGATCTATACCTACAGGGTTAAGAGGTGTACCTAAAAACTTCTTTTGTTAAGCGAAAGATCTACAACAGTTTCCCACCGATGATGGGAGAGATGAGAGGCAGCCTATGTTATATACACTAATATATAGGAAGAATTTTTTACTAACTACTAATTTAGTTCCTTTACGATTTATATCGTATAAATTAGACTCTATTTATGAATTTCCAATAAGTTTCTTGTTCATCTGGTAAACTTATATATATATTTATTTCACTTTTCAGGATTGTTTGTTCTTTTATTTACAAAGATCAAAATGGCTCAACCTCCACGCCGTTCAAGAGTTTATTTATCAGCATTTATTTTAATCTTCACTGCGTCATTTTTCCTCTTATCATCTCATGGTATAGTAAAATCAGATACTATTACATCTACTACTAGTAAACTTTCAAACAAGTTTTCAAAACCAGATAAGGCAAAAAGTGGTTCCTCAAAACATTTGGTAGAAGATGATTTTAAGCAAAAGAATTATGGATATAATGATCATCAACTATTAAATAAATATGAATCAGTTGAATCCTGGAGATCCCCTGATACTTTTACATCTACATATCCATTAAATCCAGATACTAGACCAATAGTTCCACATTGGTCTAAATATGCTAACAAGGGTGAATACTTAAAACAACCATTGGTAGCTGATTATGCTGATGGAGCAGAAAGAATGTTTTTAATGATCAAAACTGGTGGTGATGTTTTATGGGAGAGATTACCCATTCATTTAGTAACTACTTTGACTAGAGTTCCATACTTTGCATTATATTCTGATAAAGCTGGATCAGTAGGTGGTTATGAAGTAATTGATATTCTTGCTAATGTTACTGAAGAAACGTTACAATCTCCAGTATTTTCAAAGTATAGAAAAATGAGAGCACTTCATGATCAACACCATATTGTAGATGCTTCTCAAGTAAAGATTGATGGAGGTTGGGATTTAGATAAATTTAAAAATGTTCCAATGCTGGCACATGCTTATTCAGTTTCACCAAATTCAGATTGGTTTGTTTTCATGGATGCTGATTCTTATATTTTTATGGATGTTATGACCAAATGGTTAAAGAGATTAAATCCAAATGAAGTTCTCTATATGGGATTTCCTGAATATGGAAATCCCCCATTTGCTCATGGTGGTAGCGTAGTTGTATTATCAAGAAAAGCAATGGAAGAAACAGTTGGTACACATCCAGAATGTATATTACAATATGAAAAGTTAGCACATGAATGGTGTTGTGGAGATGCAGTGGTTGCTGAAATGGTGTTTAACAAAACTGGGCATAAACTTAGTATAGGTCCAGAATATCCATATGTACATTATAGGTTTCAATCTAATTCTTTCTGGAACTTTTACTTATTGGAGGATAACTGGTGTGAAACAATCCAAACTTTTCATCATCTTAGTGCTCATGAAATTGAAATTCTTTATGAATATGAAAAATTAAGAGGTCCAAACAGAGATTCTCTTACATATTATGAAGTGTATAGAGATTTCTATCTACCTTACATTGACAATAAAATGGAGCATTGGGATAACCTTGCACAAGAGACTATATGGACTGAAAGTACAGCTGAAAAGCTAGATAAGATTAAAGATGGTTTGGTTCCTTATGAATCATTTGATTCTTGTAGAGAAGCATGTGAATTAACCAAGTGGTGTCTTAGTTTTAGACATATTGAAGATTTGAAGTATTGTGGTTTAAGTAAAAATATTCAACTTGGTAAACCAACTCTTATGGATTTCCCAAATGAAAAGAGAGAAAAGTATAAGAATACAGAGCATGACAAGCTTGAATACCACGATGTGAACTCTGGTTTTATGATTGAAAGGATTAGAGAATTACGTCGAAATAAGCAATGTGATATCTTACATGGATCAGCAGCTGGTGAAAAACCTGATGGAGACGAGAGTGAAGGGTGGTTTTTAAGAGGAGCTAAAAAAGAAGCTCAAAAGAAGCTTGAAGGCTGGGAAAAGAAGAATTAGAAATGAGGAAGAAGTTAAGGTTACTTTAACTAATACACTATAATAAGATGTGCTAAATTATGTATAAACCCCAAGTATTCAGTAGAATATTTGAATCTATCTATTTAAATATACTTTATATTTTCACCTTTATGCAGATTCCAAAACGGTGAATATGCTCCACACATAAGATAATCTTTGTACTCTTAATAGTATCTATTATCTTTATCTGAATACACTCTAATTTACCGTTACTTTACGTATAACCATTTCATTTCTATTTCGTTTTTTATGGTAAATTATTAACTCCTGAATTACCAATTTTAAAACCAGCTTATTATGTAGATAAATATAGTAAAAAGCTGGATAAACATACATTTTAAGGATATTGGAATAAAGAATGAGAATTAACACGTCTTTTATGACATTCTATTTTCCAATTAGCAAATGGTGAATCAAATCCCTTTAAGTCACTATGACCCACTCTTCAACAAATTCAGTAAAGCAGATGCATTAGCAGCAGACGTATTTCGCAAATTCTTATTAGTTAAACTTCCATCAATTGGGGAAAGAAGATTACACCCAAAATAGTAGTTCTAATCACCTTAATGTAAAAGCGTCTACTCTATGTTGATAAGCTGAAGATAGATGATAATACTTATTTGGAATGTAAAATAACTATTAAATTTATTGAAACAACTCCAAGTGGTTATATTCACAGAGCAATATTAACATGGAGCTTGTGGATTATGGTCAACTTTTCAACAAAATCTAATCCTATTAGTTACATTTATATAAAGCAATTAAAATTTATTTCATGAATCACTCTTATTAGATACTGAATAGTTAAATGAATATATAGAATTCAAAGTAATGGAAGCTTATGTTAATAGAATACAAAATTCACAACCATTACACTATAGACAGAAATTCCTACTATCATATCATAGAGATAGTCCTTAGCTCAATTCTAAAGTCTAGAGTGTACTAGAGAACATGCAGCTATCAATTCGAATAGCAATTAAGTGAATCTGGTACACATACGATTCTTGTAAATTAATATACTAATAAATACTTTCTGAAGAGAAAAATTAAGTGAATCTCCTTACAACGAAGCATAAACATGTACTCCAAATATTGGAAATTATTGTACTATTACAGTAATAAGCAAAAGTACAATAATCAACTTTAATCAACTACTACAGCAATTAATCGGTTACTATCAAAGTCATATATCAACAAGTTCATATATCTTGGACAGTTAGTTAGTTCTATCTAATAGCATACCCTTCATGCTGAAACAAAACCATGCCCTGATGATACAGTCGAAAGTCTTAAAAAGGCACCAAAATTCACCAGTATAAGAATTGTGATTTTTTTAAAAAAAAGTGTTAACGCATGATCTACACCCGTCTCTTCCTTTCCCTTAACTAATTATGAATTATCAAATAAATTTCTCCTGAGAAATTGTACAATATTGACCAGAGGTAAATGGCCTAAGCTATGTTAAGTTTAGGGTTACCTAGCTAGCCGTTATTTCAGTTTCAGGGTTCTAATTTCCCTTAAGTTATTTTAATGTTTTAGCCCCTGCAGTAAACGCGTTCCTCGGATCAATTTGTGTAGAGTGGGGTTGCATGCGCTTCTATTCATAGCTGCTGTAAATAACATTCTCACTCCTAAACAGGGGAGGATAATTCGAATTTGGAAATCGTCTCGAATCTTTTTTTGTTTTCGTGGTGCTCATTGATGATAGTGGTTTTATAGTTTATATAATCTTGCGAGGTTATTTCAAGTTGACTCGGTAGTCACTTGGTCAAATTAGTTTCAGCACTAGCGAAGAGATGTTAGCTGTATATCTACGAAACTAAATTAAATACATATATAATACTAAACTAATAGAGATTCTGAGATTAGCTTAGAGTTTGATCGATCCTTTCATCTATATTTATGATTTAATCTCAATGTTAAGGGCTCTAAACAGTTTGCAAATAGATTCTGAAACAGGAAGCAGGAGGAAGCAGGATATGCAGGGCCTGACAGCTAACGTTCGTCTAGGTAGTTTAACGTTATCTTCACCTGATTCTATTGCTAATCTTTGTGCAATCATTAACTTGATTAACGTTTTGAACATATAAGTTTGCCAATATAAAAAAGAGAATCAATTTTAATGAATGAAATTTTTTGAAAACGTTTAATATTTTATATGATGACGTTGTTAAAGATGCAGGGTTATCTGCGTCAAGGAGCATATGTTGGCAGATAATTGGTGATTCTACTTGATATTTTGACATGGTGAAGGGTTATATTATGATTGTTGACCCAGGGTGAATTATTGTTACAGAAAGGGGTGCAATCAGGTGCAAATCAGTTATGCAAAAGTGAACGAGAGTTTCAACTGAAAAAATAGATCAATGACTATGATCTGTTTTGAGTTGTAAACTGAGACTTGAGTGGGTGGGTCGTGATTAACATAAGACAAGGCAAAGATTAAATCACTTTGATTTGAAATACCGAATGATGTTATGTTAAGGAAATTGCTGATGATATATTGATTGCAAGTACTCGATATAAAACGGGAAGATTATAGTGATGTATGTTGAAAATAAATATTAAAATCCTAATATAAAAAGACTATCACTTGGCTTGCTCTTTGTTATTGAGTTATTTTGTCAGTTTTAATTTGAATTTTCTGCACGATGTAATATCTATAACTGTAGAAGTTTTAAACCGAGCTGATTGTCATGTAATTTCACATCACAATTGTTACTTACAATTGATTAACACCTCGAGAGAATAATTAGAAGAGAAATGCTATAGGACTTCGTAGTAGAGTGCTAGTATTTATCCAACAATTACCTTTTCTTGACATTGTAAGATACTTGACCTGTAAATAGATATTTCCCCATCTCTATAGAATTGTGAGAATTTTTGGCGAATATTGGTTGGTTTTTTAGTACTAGAGCTGATGTTGTTGACTTAGTTGCATATGTATAGAATTTCCTGGTGTACCAGCTGTTGTTGGAGTAATTGGAACTGAACAGGATTAATATGATCAGGTACTGGTGATGAATGAGAAGCATTATTTAAATGAGGAGAATTAAATTATATTTGAGGAAAAAGACCAGGTGTTGAAAAGCTCAAATGCCCTATAATACTTACATTAAGTGTATTGTTGGATTGGCCATGTTAAGAAAGGAAGACGAATGGTTTTTGATAGTATTCCCATCTAAGTACTAGACCAACTATTTTAATGAATAGCTAAAGTAATAACCAATCTAATTTAATTAAAAACCAAACAATGAACTACAGTATTAAACAAACTATTCTCTCCTCTATTAAAAGCCTTATCCAACCGCCGCCAGATTCGACGATCAAATTTAAGGCTTGACATAATTTGTGATAAAATAAGAATCCCCTGGATTAATTAAGCAAGATATCTTGAGCTAGCTTAATTGTCAACCATACGGAAGTATTTTATTGAATTTCTAAGTTTCAACCAAGGCTATTTCAACAGCTGTTTCCCACATAGCGCACTTATATTCTCTCTTGTTATCCACTGATAAAAGCATTTCTTAAAAATAATACGTACGGTTTACAACTAACGGGCTGGCCCGCTCCTATTTTATATATATATATATATGTATTAATTAAGGACAGTATTTCTCGTTCTCTCTTCTTCTCTGGCCATGCTATACTATGCAATCCGAATGAAGAACGTTTAGAAATCACTACTTATATTGCCAAATTAATTATCTAATCAATCAACAAACGTACAGTAACAAAGTGTACATCTAGTTATCTACATTCTGAAACCTTACGATATACGAGCCATTCTCTCATTTTTCATATACTCTCAGAACAAGAGCCTATATAAATGACCCACTCTCAAAGGGAAAGCAACTGTATATAAATCTATATTAAGATAGATACTTTATTGTGTTTCATCATAATGAGTATCTTTTACTCGCTTTTCTCCTTCATCGTTGTTCAGCTCTTATTTCTTCCCTATCTACTACTTTCTTTCCATATTCTCTTGCCCTTTTACCCCTTTCCTACCAGTTTAACCTACCCATTCATTCGGTCTTTCAAGTTCTTCAACATCAAAGAACTTTGGTTATAATGAATCACCTTCATTAAAATGAATTTCAATAGAATATCTTTTGCAAGATATTGTGGGTTTGCCTTAATAAACTTGTTGGTGGTTTTCCTCCCCTACCTCATTAGCGTCAGCAAGCTGTTGGACGTTTTCTGAATTATAAGACTTCCCTTCAATATCAGGTACTAAATCACTAATAATATCTTTATTAGATGAATATTGAATAGATTCTTCAGCAATGAATTCTTTCGAAACTTTATTCCGTTCTAGTATTATCTTATAAACTACTGCTAGAAATAGTATTGCAAGCAAGATTCTAAATACTTTTAAACGACTTTTTCTGTTCATTTTGAGGATGAGTTAGATTTTACATAAATTGGATCTGGGTTGAACAGCTCATAATTAGATAGATTTTCAATAAGAACCGAATTTTATTAACTATAAGGTGATAACGCTTAGTTATAAAAAAAGAAAATAAAGAAGCACTAACAATTTATATTGAAGTAGTTAACTAGCAATTGGTATAATCAAATTCCATTCTCACGAACCTTCACCCCCTTCATGTAAATAATAACTTAGCAAATCCTTGTTAAAACGCCCGTTGTATTGATGATATCATATCTGCTTGTAGTAAGCCGAGCGATCATAGGTGCGGGACAAGACGGATTAGCTAAGCTCAGCCTAAGCCAAGCGATCATAGGTGCGGGCTAAGACGGACTAGCTGCATGCATATCGGGCCGCCAGAAGCTTGGTTGTAGATCATTTCTTGATTAAGGATTCAATTTAAACTCAGATTACAGTACGCGAAAGTTACTACTCACTGACCTACGCAGATGCTTCTTAAATTCCCGCGTTGTCATGGTCTTTAACCAGTGTGGTTCATAAGTTGAACCCTCCAGGAAATGTATAAGGTTCTCTGTGACAGAAAATATTTATCATTGTGGACTAAATCATACAACCTTTTCCGCGTCTTTGCGCCATACTGTTATTACTTACTTATCAAGAAATTTGGTTATCGCTAAAGTAAAGAAGTGATCGGCCAAAAGATATGTATAACTAGAAACGAGGCTGTTTGGAATTCGTTAACCCTGTTTACTACAGAACAGGGATTGAAAGTAACAAATTTATTCATCCAAAGCAGCTGAACGTTTACACCTACTTAACTTAATTATATATATAACAGATAGTAACATGATGATATCGTCATCATCTGGCGGTTTATATCCGAAAAGCATTTATATAAATTATTCAACAATAACCAAAACGATAATTAAATCACAGAATTATTTTCATTTTTTGTAATAGCACTTCTATCTCATCTCATGCTTCACTGTTAAGAATCATACAAGTTGATGATTGAATTTTAAGAATAACTGTTAGAAATTTTTATTATTAGATAATTATTTGTCTCTATACGTATTACTTCAGCATGGCACCAAAAAGATTATCAAACTTTGAGCTCATCAGAGTTATAAGTATGGTTGGAATTATATGCTTTCATTCTATATTCGATGCCTATTGGGATATGTCTAATTATAATTTCAGTAACAGAAGGCATTTCCTTCTCATGTATAGTAGTTTTGGTAGAGTTGGAGTTAATTTATTTGTAATGTTATCTGGTTACTTTCTGGGTGGTAAATCAGCAAAACTTTCATCAGTTGTAAGAACTTGGATTCAAGTATTATTCTATTCTTGGGGAATTTGTTTTATGTTTTGGCTTCACAATCCAGAAGTATATAATAAGTTTAGACCGAATATTTTCCCAGTTATTTACACCCGTTATTGGTTTGTAACTTCTTATTTGTGTATTCAACTAATGTCTCCAGCAATAGCTAAAATGGTTTCTAATTTAACTCGTGCTGAATTTCTTGGTCTTCTTTCAGTATATTTCGTAACAATCATTATCATGAATTATAATTTCTATTATGCTTATTCTCCCGTATCTTATCTCACCTTCTATTTCCTTGTTGGTTGTTATATAAAATTATATCCAGCATCATTTTCAAAAGTTAAAACAAAAACATATTTTATTTGGTTAATGGCATTGTTACTTTTTAACTTTTCAACAATCTACTACTTCTCATCCAATAACTTTGAGTGGGTTGCAAACCATGGTGGTGCTTTAATGTTAATGGCTCATGATTCTTCTCCACTAGCATGTGTTATTAGTATCATCACATTTCTATTTGTCAGTAGAATTGAATTTTATAGTCGAATTGTAAATCTAATGGCAAGTGTATCATTTGGGGTATATTTAATTCATTCAAATCCAATAGTAATGGAAAAGATTTGGGATGAGTGGATTAAAGGACCAAGTTATTTTGAATCGTCATCATTTACGTTTTATACTTATTGTATCACTGTACCAGTATTTGTTTACTTTGTCTGTGGTGTAATTGATTGGTTAAGACAAGAATTATTTGGAAAGCTTTTGTCATCAATAGCTGATGGTGTTGAATATGTAATCTCTTCAATCGGTCAATTCATAATAAGTTACCTGAATATAGATGAAGACGAGTCATATCACTACCGCAAATTAGAACAATATGATGTGTAACTGATTGTTAGGCATTTGCATCTTTTCTCTTCTTTGTACCTGATTTACTGATTCCAATGGTTAATCACATATTTGAAGAGTATTTTTTATTATTATTTTTCTAATTTATTTATTCGGATAACATCCTCCTATCTTAACTTTTGAGAATTTCCCTAATGTAGATAACTGGCAATAATATTATATATATATTTTTTTTGGCTTTATTAACTTTAGAATAGTCGTTTTGCTTCTGATTTGCTCTCCTCGTTGTCGAAATAATAGGCAATTGAGTTGACTTATATATATCCAACTAAGGTAGATTGAATACTATAGAACTTTAGATTAGATTTAGATGTTAACTTTAACATTCAGTCAGATTAGATAAGATAAGAGATATTTGTGACCGTGAAGGATCTGCGTATCAGCTCCCAAAAACGGCAAAATCAGGGGGGGTTCGGTTCGAAGCTTAACCTAACCCAGTTTTAGATGTTCATCCCTTGCATACAAGATATTAAATCAGCCTTTGCAATTTATATACTAAACTTTAATGAAATCATCCATCTTTTATCTCTGAATTAGCTTTCTTATATGAAATACGCTATGATAATAAATACTGCAGATTTTATTAAATATATAGGTGTACGTGTACCATGAACAAAAGTTTTACGTTGGGAGTATACTGAATTTGAAGAGAAGTAGCTAAAGTTGATTGTGCATCTCCTTCGAGGAGCTAACCTTATCTTCTTTTATATGATAATCTTTCTTCCTAGCTACTCTTTCTTCTCTTCAATCTCCTTCTTTTCCTCCTCCTTCTTTTCCTCTATCTTCTTCTTTTCCTCCTCCTTCTTTTCCTCAATCTTCTTCTTTTCTTCTTCCTTCTTTTCTTCAATCTTCTTCTTTTCCTCCTCTTCCTTCTTTAATACTCTTTCCTTTTCTCTCTTTTGTGCTTCTTTCTTAATACCTCTTAAAAACCATCCTTCATATCGATCATCTTCACCACCATCAGGCTTTTCATTAACTTTTGATCGATATAATGCATCACATTTTTCCTGCTTGCGAAACTCTCTTATTCTTTCAATCATAAATCCAGATGTAATATCATGGTATTCAAGCTTATCGTTCTCTGTATTCTTATTCTTATCTCTCTCTTCATTAGGGAAATCAAGTAGAACGGGCTTACCAAGTTGAATATTTCCACTTAAACCACAATACTGCTTATCTTGAATATATCTAAAACTAAGACACCAATCACCTATCAATTGACATGCTTCTCTACAAGATTGAAAAGATTCATATGGAACCAATCCCTCTTTGATATTTGAAAATTTCTTACCTTCAGTAATTTCAACTTCTCCAGCAAAATTATTCCATTGATCTAATCTACGATCAATATAAGGAAGATAGAAATCTCTATAAAGGTCATAGTATGTAAGAGTATCTCTATTTGGACCTCTTAATTTTTCATATTCATAGAGAACTTCAATTTCATGAGCACTGAGATGATGAAACGTTTGAATTTGTTCACACCAATTATCTTGTTTTGCATAAAAATCATAAAAAGAATTACCTTGAAATCTATAATGAACATTTGGATAATCTTTTCCGTGGCTGATCAGATGGCCAGTCTTATCTCTTAACATTTCACCAACAAGAACATCCCCACAACAATTCTTAAATGCTTTCTTTTCATACTCTTGTACATATTCAGGGTGTTTACCTAATGTCTCTTCTATTGCTTTTCTTGATAAAACAACAACACTACCACCATGTGCAAATGGTAAATCTCCATACATAGCAGCAGATCCCATATACAAAATTTCATTTGGATTTAATTTCTTTAACCACTTGGTCATAACATCCATAAAAATATAAGAATCAGCATCCATGAAAACAAACCAATCTGAATTTGGTGAAACTGAATAAGCATGTGCTAACATTGGAATATTTTTAAATTTATCTAATTCCCAACCTCCATCAATCTTTATTTGAGAAGCATCTACAATGTTATGCTGATTATGAAGAAGTTTGGTCTTTCTATACTTTTCAAATTCTTTTGATTGAAAAGTTTCCTCAGTAATGTTAGCAAGAATATCAATTACTTCATAACCACCTACTGATCCAGGTTTATCAGAATATAATGCAAAGTATGGAACTCTAGTCAATGTAGTTACTAAATGAATTGGTAATCTATTCCATAAAACATCAGATCCAGTTTTAATCATTAAAAATACCTTCTCTGCTCCATCAGCATAATCAGCAACTAAAGGCTGTTTCAAATATTCACCTTTAGTCGCGTATTTAGACCAATGTGGAACCATTGGTCTACTATCTGGGGATGGTGGATAAGTGGGCTTAAAAGAATCTGGGGATCTCCAAGCTTCAACTGTTTCATATTTATTTAATAAGTTAAAATCTTTATATCCATACTGTGGTGGTTCAAAATCCTCTTCCGATAAATGGATACCACTTGGATCATTATCATGATGATGGTTTATCTTATTATGATTACTTGATGACGTTCCTGATAATCTTCCTATATGTGTAGTAATAGCTGTAAAATTATAAACCAGGGATAAGATTGAAATGACAGTAATAAATATAAAAGTCGCTAATATATAGCGACGATGAGGAAGATGCATTATGATTTCGGTTATGATATGGGAACTTTAATAATAATTTTTTAAGTTATTTCAAAGCCAATTCTCTTTGATAAAAACAATTAAGCGAGAACTATGAGGTGATTGAATTAATGAATTGTAATCGAATAATAAAGTACGTGATGGTGATTAATACCTAAGAGTCAAAAAAAAGTTTACTTATCTCAAAATATTTCTTTTCCTATTTTCAACAAATTAGATTACAATTGATTGTGAACCTCATGAAACTTTCTGCCCATATTTTTCGTCTTAACATCTAACATAAGGGAACCGACCTGAAACAGCACTCACGCTATTTTAAGCTAAAATGTTATCGGTAGGCTCTTCTCCTGCAGGTGTAATCCGACGCTAACACTTGAACTTTTTGTCTGCTGGTGGTGGCTCAACTGTTAGTGGTGGGAACCAGCGTTCAAACTCCAAATGATAACCACCATCTTCTCCCTATATGTAGCCGCCATCAGCTCCCTTTCAAACATTTTTTCCGCAATGGACAGATGTGCTGAATACAGAAGCGATCCCCACTTCGTCTGGAGCAGCAAAATTACACTGTTATAAGTTAGTTAAAGAGGTGGAATCTGGAATGAATCTTGGCATACCATAGAGATTGGCAGTGAATGGAGTTGAAAAAGGAGTTAAAATTGTCTTATACATTGGGGAGCAACACTGCTGCTACTATTCGAAATAAAAGGATTAGCGCTCGTTTTTGTAAAGAAACAATGGAGTTATCCAACAACTTAGGGGTTATATAGTTATTTATGCTAATTATAGTGTGAAATGTTAAAACTTTAAATCAGGTCTGCATTAGAAGACGGATCTAAGTCTTAAGCTACAAGAAACTATGTAGAAAAGTTACAGTTGTAAACGAATTGACATTGTTTAAGTTATATAGATAGATATACATATATAAAGCTATGAGTAAAAGCAGTAAGATCATTAATATATTAAATAGCTAATTCTTCGACCCTTTCCGGTTTCCTTTTAACATAAATTTCTTAATTTTAAGTTTGTAACTAAACGATTATTTATATCCATGCATTTGTACGTGATGCCAACGTAAGAAGAGGTTAATTTTGACTTTCGCTTAGATAAAGGGTTAGGGTATTGCATTCCCGTCAAGAACCTCCGTTGATTGTGAGTGAAACTTGCTAAACATGCGAAGATATTTTGTCTTAGATCTATAATTTAGAGTTTGATAAATTATGCCGATCTGTATCTGAAGAGTCGATAGGCTTTCTATTAGGTCAGCTCTACTAATTAGCTGTTATTCAGCTACAATAATTAATACAATTCTTATCCGAAGAAGTAGTCTCCCTATCTACTTAGTAATCCATCCCTCATCAGTCTTCACCACCCCATATCCATATAGGATGGTGGTTTTTTCTCACGAGTAGTTGTTAGTGTACAGCCCTACTACGCTTGTATCAACATCATATCAATGAAAGCTTCAGTTTTACTATAGTATATTTGTGTGGTAAGGGTTAGCATTTAAACCCCCAACCTACTCCCAACCTACTCCCAACCCTAGGTTTACTACTCCCAACCTAGTCTGGTTTTGTAGAACAATATCAAAATGAAATTTAACTTAATAATAAATAAAATTGATTTAAATAAATAATAATAACTTTATGCTACGAAAGTATTTTTCGATATCTTTTCATGTATTGATGTTTCTCGTATTCCTAAAATTGACTTTTCGATAGCACCTACCTTCTTTCCCTATTCCTTTTTAGCTTAACTCCTTCTCCTTCTTTTGTCCTTTTTTAGCTCCCCTTAGAAACCATCCTTCATATTGATCATTTTCATCACCATGAGGTTTTTCATCAACTTTTGATCCATATAAAACATCACATTTATTCTTTTTACGAAATTCTCTTATTCTTTCAATCATAAAACCAGAGTTCACATCGTGGTATTCAAGCTTGTCATGCTCTGTATTCTTATACTTATCTCTCTTTTCATTTGGGAAGTCCATAAGAGTTGGTTTACCAAGTTGAATATTTCCACTTAAACCACAATATTTCTTATCATCAACATGTCGAAAACTAACACACCAATTGGTTAATTCGCATGCTTCTTTACAAGAATCAAATGATTCATAAGGAACCAAACCATCTTTAATCTTGTCTAGCTTTTGAGCTGTACTTTCAGTCCATTCAGTGTCTTGTGCAAGGTTATCCCAATGTTCCAGTTTATGATCAATATAAGGAAGATAGAAATCTCTGTAAAGGTCATAGTATGTAAGAGTATCTCTATTTGGACCTCTTAATTTTTCATATTCATAGAGAACTTCAATTTCATGAGCACTGAGATGATGAAACGTTTGAATTTGTTCACACCAATTATCTTCCTTTGCATAAAAATCAAAAAAAGAATTACCTTGAAATCTATAATGGACATATGGATAATCTTTTCCATGGCTGATCAAGTGGCCAGTCTTATCTCTTAACATTTCAGCAACTACAGCATCTCCGCAACAATTACTAAATGCTTTCTTTTCATACTCTTGTACATATTCAGGGTGTTTACCTAATGTTTCTTCTATTGCTTTTCTTGATAAAACAACAACACTACCACCATGTGCAAACGGTAAATCTCCAAGCATTGCAGCAGATCCCATATACAAAATTTCATTTGGATTTAATTTTTTTAACCATTTGGTCATAACATCCATCATAATATAAGAATCAGCATCCATGAAAACAAACCAATCTGAATTTGGTGAAACTGAATAAGCATGTGCTAGCATTGGAATATTTTTAAATTTATCTAAATCCCAACCTCCATCAATCTTCACTTGAGAAGCATCTACAACATTGTGCTGATCATGAAGTAATCTCATTTTTCTATACTTTTCAAATTCTTTTGATTGGAAAGTTTCCTCAGTCATGTTAGCAAGAATATCAATTACTTCATAACCACCTACTGATCCAGGTTTATCAGAATATAATGCAAAGTATGGAACTCTAGTCAAAGTAGTTGCTAAATGAATCGGTAATCTGCTCCATAAAACATCACCACCAGTTTTGATCATTAAAAAGAGTTTTTCTGCTCCATCAGCATAATCAGCAACTAAAGGTTGTTTTAAGTATTCACCTTTAGATGCATATTTAGACCAATGTGGAACCATTGGTCTACTATCAGGATGTGAAGAATATGTAGATGTAAAGGTATCAGGAGATCTCCAAGCTTCAACTGATTCATATTTATTAAGTAAGGTAGAATCCTTATATCCATACGGCGATGGTTTAAAATCACTCTCTGTTAAATGCTTTTTGGGGGTACCTATTTTTGTTCCATATCCCTCTTGGTGTACAAATTTGGTTGATAATTTAAGTGAAGTAGGTTTACCTTTTGCTTGTACTATACTATGATAATGATTAGATGATAAAATTAAAAGGGATCCAGTAAATAGTAAAAGAATTGCTGATAAATAAACTCTTGAACGGCGTGGACGTGGTGCCATTGTTGATTTATGTAAATACAATATCAAAAATTGTTATAAAATTAAGTAAACTCTTTTATGTGAAATTTAGGTAAAATGTAAAGGGATTACTCATAAGGAAGTTGAATCAATATATAACTATATACTCTAATATAAATAATTGTAATTCGAATAAAGCATAGTCCCGGGGTATCTGACTGAACTTGGCCGAGTTCCACTTATATACCTCCCTTGTGTTGGTAGGCGAGCAGGCAGGCTATAAATGTACCATCGAAATAGGTGTATAAGTTACACCTAATTGTAGATCATTCACATACAAAAATAATTAAATTTCTGTTAATCTTGGCTAAATCTTTTAGACCAGACATTCCAAGGATGTGTTACGCATACATTTGAGAACCCGCTAAAATCATAAGATAACGTACCGCAATCCAAGGATTCCTGCAATGTTTTCTTGCCTGTTAGGTACAAGCGAGATGCAGACCTAAAGGATGTTGTTACCTACGCATGCATAGATTAAGTTAACGCTTTAAAGCTAGTTAGTCAAATTAACGTTAAGGTTAGATCTCCCTATATGCAGGATTAATGCAATGCAACCAGGATTAATTTTAGGCGGATAAATCAGATGTGTTAAACTTTTGTAAGACATTATTTGTGTATGAAGTTAGCCAACCACCAGATTGTGGGAGCAACCGTATACTCTCAACTTCTGCTAGCTACTAATAATATCTTACTTTGTTTCATATCTTGGTTGGGAAAGTGGGTTGGCAGCTCGATACCTGGCAGTAATTAAGGTAAAATCTCGAACCATTATATATATCTAATGAAAATCGATCTGCATGTGCTATAGAAAGTGCACAAACACAGAATTAGTAGAACCAGATCATGCTCAGTAATGTATACATATAAAAAATAAGCACTCATAAAAGCATATAATTCTCATACCGACGTTCTCTAGAGTATAAAATTAAGGTTATAGATATATATATGTCTTCACGTCTTAAGCTTAACTTAAATAATAAGCACGTATATTTTCCTGCAGAAACTTAAATCCAATTAAGCACTACAGCGCTGCACTCATCGAGAAAGCGTTTCTTCTTATCATACCAAAGTCCGATATCCTTGATATGGGCATTTTCTCGATTAGAGTGCAGTGCTGTGTACTCATGTTAACTCTAATAACCATACATTTAGGGCAAATATCCATATAGAAAAAAGATAAAAACATAGAGAGGAATAACTCTATTTATACTATGGGACTTTTAACATAGTAGAACAACTATTATTCACTTCAATTCGTCATAAAGATTGATATAATCATAGTTATTCAATTAATAAAAACTCGAGAAACCCCTGAATTTCACATGATAATCACGTGATAATCACGTGAATATATTATAGTCAACGACTGCTCGTTTCGATCAAAACAAAATGTCAACATAAATTTACTTTAAATCAATCTCAAGAGCTCGGACTTTTGATCTTGACAAAAAGAGTAAAATATATAATAGATGTAATAGATAATTAATCCAATTTAATATATATCTATATATATATATATATATATATATATATATATATAACGTATCTCACTATAGTTTACAATTCAGTTCCCTGTCCCTCCTTTCTTTTCATTCCTCACCGTCTTCCTCCTTTTTCATCTACCATCCCTCCTGTTTCTTCTGAGTTTCCTTTTTAGCTCCTCTTGCAAACCATCCTTCATATTGATCGTTTTCATCTCCATCAGGTTTGTTTTCAGCTGATGATCCGTATAAAATATCACATGGCTGTTTCTTACGAAATTCTCTTATTCTTTCAATCATAAATCCTGAGGTTACATCGTGGTATTCAAGTTTGTCATGCTCTGTATTTTTATTTTTATCTCTTTCATCATTTGGAAAGTCCATAAGAGTTGGTTTACCAAGTTGAATCTTTCCACTTAAACCACAATATTTCTTATCATCAACATGTCGAAAACTAACACACCAATTGGTTAATTCGCATGCTTCTTTACAAGAATCAAATGATTCATAAGGAACCAAACCATCTTTAATCTTGTCTAGCGTTTTAGCTGTACTTTCAGTCCATTCATTGTCTTGTGCAAAGTTATCCCAATGTTCCATTTTATGATCAATATAAGGAAGATAGAAATCTCTGTAAAGGTCAAAGTATGTAAGAGTATCTCTTTTTGGACCTTTTAATCTTTCGTATTCATAAAGAATTTCAATTTCATGAGAATTAAGATGATGAAAACTATGAACAGTTTTACACCAAGTCTCTTCTTTTGCATCAAAATTGTAGAAAGAACCTCTTTGGAATCTATAATGAACTTCTGGTTCTGCACTGAGTCCATGTCCTGTTTTGGCGTGCACCATTTGACCAACAACTTCATCCCCACAACACCATTGTTCAGCTAATTTTTCAAATTCTAGTATAACCTCTGGACCTTTACCAACTGTTTCTTGCATTGCTTTTCTTGATAATACAACACCACTACCACCAAATGCAAAGGATACAGCCCCATGATTGTCATAATGCCCCATATAGAGAACTTGATCTGGATCTAATGTTTTTAACCATTTGGTCAAAACGTCCATCATAATATAAGTATCAGCATCCATAAAAACAAACCAATCTGAATTTGGTGAAAGAGAATAAGCATGTGCTAACATTGGAACGTTTTTAAATCTATCTAATTCCCAACCTCCAAAAATTTTGACATCAGCTGCATCTATAACATTACGCTGATCATGAAGTAATCTCATTTTTCTATATTTATAGAATGAACCTGACTTTAATGTTTCTTCAGTAACGTTAGCAAGAATATCAATTACTTCATAACCACCTACTGATCCAGCTTTGTCAGAATATAACGCAAAGTATGGGACCCTGGTCAAAGTAGTTGATAAATGGATTGGTAATCTATCCCATAAAACATCACCACCAGTCTTGATCATTAAAAAGATTTTCTCTGCTCCATCAGCATAATCAGCTATCAAAGGTTGTTTTAAGTATTCACCTTTAGTTGCGTATTTAGACCAATGTGGAAGTTTTGGTCTACTATCTGGATTTGAGGAATATGTAGATGCAAATGAGTCTGGGGATCTCCAGGACTCAACTGATTCATATTTATTTAATAGCTGATGGTCATTATATCCATAACTCTTTTGCTTGAAATCATCTTCTACCAAATGTTTAGGACCACTTTCCTTCTTATCTGTATTTGAAAATTTGCTTGAGATTTTATTAGCAGCAGACGTAATAATATCTGATTTTAATATCCTATGACGATTTGATGATAAGATTAAAAATGAAGCAGTGAAAACCAAAATAAATGCCGATAAAAAAATCTTGGAACGGCGAGGAAATGGTGCCATTCTGATAGATCTTTATAATCGTGTAATGAAATAAAATCAATATTCTTCTGTATCAAAGATTCAAGAGTAAAAGGGGCGAACAAATAGGAATTCAATCAATATAGGATTACTCCTATCTATAGTATAAGTATAGATATTTGTACTTGACTGAAAAAAAGTGCTGGTAAGAGCTCGAGGTTTTCTGGAGCACAACGAGCCATGGTTATGATAAGTAGATGAGCAGCTAGTAAGTGGGCGTCCTATAGGGGGGCGGTCCAGGGAACAATAGAATAACTAGGAAAATAATGTATGTAGGCTAAAGG
The DNA here is from genome assembly GCA_030583405.1 of Sugiyamaella americana. NCBI lineage: Eukaryota > Fungi > Ascomycota > Dipodascomycetes > Dipodascales > Trichomonascaceae > Sugiyamaella > Sugiyamaella americana. Next base: position 163,623 of record JAJMID010000009.1, on the reverse strand, counting down.
AGGTCCTGTAAGTTTTGGAACAAGCTCTTAAGCAGTAGAATTCAGTATTTGCTGATGTCTTAACGTTATGCACAAGCGGACGCATGTCGGGATTATCGTTAACTATAACGGAAATGATATTCCCGCAATGCATCCCTAACATATGTTAGTGTGACGATCAAAAATGCTTGCTTTCAACTGACAGCTAGATAGCTGAGTTAATTGGCTAGAATTAGCTAGTGATCGGCGCCGTTGTTGCAGCACATAGACGATTAAATTTAGCCGGCGCTAGTGACTGCTTCTTGGGATCAAATTTAATAATAGCCTTTATCTTTTAGTCCTTGTATGATGATTGTCAATATCGGTTAGCGGTTTCATCTTTAGGTCTTGGTGGGTTTGTTAACGCTAGAGAAGGTGCTCGGCAGTGCGGGAGCCTAATCCAAGCTAGCTTAGAACATTTTTCATGTTCCTTTATTTCTATAATAGATAGCCACCCGTTTTGATATTATTACGCATAGGAATGAAAGATTTGTATAGATCTCAACGAATATAAAACAAACCATGTTTAATCTACCCGATCCTAATGGGTATATATATTTACGCGCACTAATTAATGCAACTTAATTATCCACCTTTTTCCTGCAGTTATCCTAAATCTGGATTAAGCTCTCTTGCATTATCATGTGAACTACCGCAATAGCACACAACATTGCGTAAATCCCACTTTTTATTTATAGGTTAATCTTTGTTCAAATACTTAGTTTCGCGAGTCTGTTAGCAACCTGCATTTTGATAATTTTCTTATTAGATATCAAAATCAAAATAACCTAGTTGTAGATTAAAAGTTCTTCAAACATGAATGTGGGTAATTTGCTCTCTTTTCTGGATCGAGTTAATCTTAAGTTCAATTTTCCAGACCTTTCCGTATAGAGTTAGTGATGATTAACTTAATCATACATAATGCATGCAGATATATCTGCTTGTACGCATGTCTACGGATAACTTACATAATTAGTTGGAGAACGGGATCTAGAGCTAACTAATTACACCTGGGTTTCGCCCGCCCTTCATCTCACCTGATCAATGAATGGAGCGATTCTATTCTTTTTTCTCCAGAAAGTAATTTTTTTTATTTGTTAGTATATATTTTTTAAGAATAGTTAGATGAATAAAATAGTTGGTTGATTACTTTACTTGTTGATTAAACTTTGCTGATTGTAACTGATTAGCTTGGAAGTATGTATTATCGTCTATTACAGTGCTGATTGAAGTAGTAGTTTGTTCAATAAAACTGCTCGCTTATTACCTTATTTTTTAATCGAACTTTGTTGATTTTAGCTGATGATTACTTTGGAAGATATGTTCTACAGCTGTTTGTTGATAGAATATTTTGTACATAATTTAGTAGTTGTTAGTACAATTGCTGCTTAAAATACTTTGTTTTTCCATTTTTTTTTTATTATTACTACAGTTTGTTCATTATTTGCTTATTACTAACTATTGTTGATTAATAGGGAGTTTAGTTCTTTATTGATTATAGTAGTTTTATTAAAATCTAGTCATTGATAAGTGTTTATTGACCAAAAGTATGTTTACGTAATGGTTTGTTATTATAAGATTGGAGTGGTTGTTGATAATAATTTGGTGATTATAGTTAGAAGAAGCATGTTTTTATATTGTTAATAATAGGGGTAGGTCTTTATTTGTAGCTCTATTTGTAAAGTTTAAGGAGATGTTTTTAAGATAAGGTATATGGAAATAATAGCTGTTTAAATAGTTGTTCTTGTAACTTATGGCACTACATACGAATTTTATGTATCTTTGACAATTGAACGTTATGCCAGCAGTAAAAGGTTTTATCTTATACCAACCTTAATCGTATCATGATTAGCGCATTATGGGTAGAGAATTAAAGAGGATTACATAAGAATTTTGTATTTAGGAGTGGTAGATGAATATGAGAAATAGAGTCGAATGGTAAAAGGTGGGAAGAAGAATTACGCAATCAGTATTACAGCAATTAATTATTCGATCATTAATTACCATTCAATGCTCAATTCAACTACAAACCATAAGTAAGGTTCGTGAAGGAAGAAAAGACTAGGTAATTAATGGAATAGTTCTGTTGTACGGTTGGGGACGAGCGGAGGAATTATATATTGAGGGAGAGGATTAACAGCTTGAGGAGCGGAATACAGAATGGGGTTCATCCTTAACATTCCTTTCAATATTATAGTCAGATTAAGGCAGAGCCTTATCTTGACCAGGAAATGGGAATGTATATATAAGTAGCGGGAGACCGAACCTGAAAACGTTATTAATTCAACACTGGATTCAATCGTTTCACTTTTAATTGCATAAGCCATCAATATTTAAGACAATAACTGATTTGTTAGTTACATTCATCAACTTTTAAAAACGATTGGACTACTATTACAACAATTATTAGAATATTCGACCGTTGATTGTGATTATCAGTTTGTTGATTAAAAATCGACCATTATTCGTTAGATTCGATCACTAACACGATAATTGAATAATTAAATATCATTATAAGTGCTAATTAGTCGATCATTAATCTTTAAACTCGATTATTCATTCAATCAACTACTCTGTTCAACTACAATAATAAGTGGGGACAAATTACTTATGTCAAATGGGGTTCGTGAAGAAAAGTTGCTCTACGCACGAGCTCAAGCTTGTTTTTCAAATATTTTTCAAAATAGATAGTTACAATTATTGGAAGAACGTTTTCAAGAACAGTTTTATTATAAGAATCTAATCTTTGTTGTAGATTACATTAATTCAATAACCGTTTGTTAAAGCTTGGGAATTACAATCACCTGGATGGCAATGAGGTTCCGCTGATTATTTATAATAAATTGAAATTAATTCTTTAGATCTCTTTTAAGATTATGACAGGGTTAAGGCGGAGACTTATTTCAGTCCGGAAACGAGAGACTTTAGAGTGTATAGAGTGTATTTATATATAGGGGGAGATTGGGGTAATGTTGAATGCTAGGTTCAACTATTTAGATTCGACTTTTAACAGCTCACTTTTGATACAATAATTGAATCATTACTACAATAACTGAACCATTATCGCATTAACTAAATCATTACTACCAGAACCAAGTGCTGGATGATTAGTTATGGGGAATTGAGATAAAAACAATCAGGAAAATGATCGAAATCTTGATTAGAATAACATAATTTCATAATGAATCATGTTAAAAGGCTTATCTTGTAATTGATTTGGATCTATAGTAATATTTTAAGGAGGAATTCAACTAGAGAAGCTTTGAAATAACCAGTAGCTCAATAGCTATGAAAATGCATGATTAAAGTTGATGATATAAGATAATTCGACCGTGAAACATGGTACAAATAGGCTTATCTTGTAGAGGATCTCTTTGGCATTCGATTAATAGTAATCTCAACAGGGTATCTAATAGATGGCCAGTTTTAAAAGAATTTATAATACAGTAGTACTTTTGTTAGAGATTTTTGTGAATACACATTTATAAGGATGTGAATAATGGTTATAGGCATAAATATATACCTGAAGTTTAAAGTAGTTGAGAATGAACAGATTCCTCGGTTAAACCTATTCAAAATAGGCTCATCTTGTAAAAACTTAAGATTCTCTAGATAGAAATATTAATGTAGTATTCATTGTTTAATTGTAGCTAATTATGGAGTTTTGGCAGTAGTAGCTAGCGATGAGCCAGAAAGTTACGCTAGTTTAGTGCGGGGTGCTATCGATAACGTAGGGTACTAAAGTGGTTTAGTGCTTTCAACCATCCAAATCTTACTATTTCTTAGACTCTCTCTATCTTAACTTGACCGTCTTCTGCGCTAATGAATTAAGATCGCAATATTTGGCTGCATTAATATCGCTTTTGTGCAAGAATGGAAGCAGGGCTCAACAAGAAGGATTAGCTAATATGCACGGGCCAACAAGATTCGCGAGCCGATCAATGTTGATCAGACATACATACAAGAAGTTATAAAAGTTATAAATAAGTGACAAGGTTTACAGACATACTTTTTATCCTATTTCCACTTATGAAATTGTTGGTTTGAAAGTACATTTGGAAGGAATGAGAAAGTAGAATAAATTATTTGTAAATCTAAGACTATTATCATATTTAACAGCGGCGATTCGCCTACCACTCAAACAACTACCACCATGTCATCAAAACCACCTTCACTTTTTGGAATTCCTTTGAAATTCATTTCCCTTATCACCCTTACCATTCAGAATTCATCTCTTATTCTTGTAATGCATTACTCAAGAGTGATGCCTGGTTATACAGCAGAATCAAGATATTATGCTTCTACAGCAGTATTACTGAATGAAATAATTAAATTAATAATTTGTACCATTGTTTGTGTTTATCAACAAGGATGGCAAAGTTCTTTAGAGGAGGTTTTCTCGTCTGATTGTTGGAAATTATCAATTCCTGCTTGTTTATATACTCTTCAAAATACTTTGCAGTATGTGGCAGTTTCTAATTTAAATGCTGCTACTTTTCAAGTCACTTATCAATTGAAAATTCTTACTACCGCATTCTTTGCAGTAACAATACTTCATAAAGATCTAAGCAAATCACAATGGCTCTCTTTGGTAATGTTAACATTAGGTATTGGTTTGGTTCAAATGCCACCAGAAGCATATAGTGGCTTAGTAGCATTTGTAATTGAAAGAGCTAATATAGCAGGTGGTAAAGGTGCTGATAAAGGTATGAATTTTGGTGAAGTTGCAAAATCCATTGGTGAAGCTGCTAGCAAAGTGGGATCTAAAATTCAATCTGTTTCTAATACCAAAAACTCTAGCCCACAAATGAATAGTTTAGTTGGTCTTGGTGCTGTTTCTATTGCTTGCATCTTGTCTGGGTTGGCAGGAATTTATTTTGAAAAAGTTCTCAAAGGATCTCAAAAAGGTGAAAGAACAACTGTATGGACGCGTAGCGTTCAATTATCAATGTTTTCTCTTATTCCTGCTTTCTTTTTAGGAGTTTTATTGAAAGATGGCCATGAGATCCATGAGAATGGGTTCTTCTATGGTTATAACATGGTGGTTTGGATTACCATCTTCTTACAGGCTTTTGGTGGGATCATAGTTGCCATGTGCGTGAAATATGCTGATAATATTGCAAAGAATTTTGCTACATCAATCTCAATTCTTGTTTCTTTTCTTGCTAGTGTTTACTTTTTTAACTTTGTAGTTCATTTAAATTTCCTCGTTGGAGCAGCAGTAGTTATTGTTGCTACCTATTTCTATTCACTTCCTTCATCATCTAAACGCATATTAACTGACAAAATTGACCATGATGAGTATAGATCCAAAATAGAAGAATAGAATGCGATGATATATACACTATGCCTCCGGCGGCCGGGCTCTGCCCGGACCCGTTGTTCCTCGCGAAGCGAGGAAATAAAAAAGCAACTCCCTTGTGATATTCTCAAAACAACGCTCGGGCAAAGCCCGGTCGTTGTGGAACAACCATTAGTGAAGTAGGTTAATGCAAAATAAATAAATTAAGTTATAGCAATGCAACGAGTTGAGCAGATGACGTAACTTGTACCGATATAACAGTACCAATGAGAAACATGCTCTTTAAAACATGTGATGCCAAACCAACCCCTCTTGCTCCCTTCATTAATCCTGTTACCGAAGAAGCAACACCACCAGCACTAGCACCTAAACACCAACAGTACCAATACGGTTTAGGAGGGAATTGTTGGTCATTCCTTGTAGCAAGGTATGTAAAAGTAGCAAAACCGAGCAACATTCCAGTCGAATATACAGATAAATTTTTTAATAACTGAACTGATGGTCGTTGTCGTTCATATATTAATGAGTAAGTAGCTAGCTCTACTAACCCACCAGAAGCGCCAGCTATACTTGTCTTACAATAAATAGGAATAGGCCATTTTTGAGTTTCACTAAGTGCAATATCGAAGGTCCAAAACCTTATTGCCATACGGGATAAGTGAGGGAGCGTATGTTGTTTTAAGAATGAAGAGAGTTGAAATTTTGGTGTTTCCAGACGTTTATTAATAGCTTCTATAGGAAGACTTGCAAACCCAGTAATAATCCCAGAAGTAGCAAATGCCATTTGATGAGAGAAAGTGGGTAGTTGGTCGAGGAAGGAGTAGTGAGGGATATGAGTAGTTGGAAATTTTTGAATTTCGGTAGTCATTTTGAATGAATGTTGATAAAGGATGTGAAAAAAGTGAGGGAAAATGTCCTTAAAGAGTTTAAAAAAGAACGATGATTATGACTAGGAAATCTCCAACTAGGCTGGTATATAAACAGACTATACGAATAGTTACAGGATGACTAAATCATAAATCGGCAGTGAAATTTCAACGGTTTTTCGGATAAACTGTCATCGCCAAAGTGGGTAAGATCTATGCAACGAAAATGACTAAAGATATGCGATATCGGCGATAAGATTGAATGACTGAAGTAAGGCTGAAAGCTAGGTTGGGAGGAAACGGAAGGGGGATGTTTGGTGCGCGTGAAGACAGGCGGAAGTGAGGGTGAGGCTAGTAGTAAGCGTAGGTTATAGAGGATCTAGTTACTACTACGTCTGTAGCTTATAAAATTGCGAAAGTAAAGCGGAAAGTACACAAACGTGATATTTAAACTATTTATTTAGAGTTTAAGTTGCCTCCTGTTGCTTATATGATATCAGACTATAATAGAGAAAGTTAGATATGAAGGGTTAATGGGTGTACATGTATTAATTTGGAGGGGTAACGTTAGGTAAAGGAAACTGTTATCTTCTTAGGGATAGTATTAAGTATTATTACATCGATCGATTCAGATTATGCCTCCGGCGGCCGGGCACTGCTCGGACTCGTTGTCCTTGCGTACCGAGGAAATGCTGAGGTAGAGTCGAAATCAAGTTCAAATAGCATCGTCAGCAATGAGAAGCTTAACTATCCATCATTATAATACTACTGACAAAACTTAGCTAAATAAACTTCATTAAAAATTCCTAAATTCGGCAACTACAACAAACTGAACCATTACTGAAATAATTTCAACTATTATTGCAATGATTCAACCGTTAATCATTCAACGCTGAACAACACTACCATCTGTTGGTTAACTGTTTCCCAAGATCAATTCGCTTAATCGCTTCCAATCTAAAAATAACATTGACATGCAAATGATAACATTGGTAATTAGGAAGGAGGTCGAGGAGATATTATTAACATGACAAACGGCTAGAATAAGAAGCCGGTTAACCGTTGTTTACTTTACTTCTAAATATAACAGTTGGGTGATTGAGATTAAGGTAGATTAGCCGTGTATTCCATCGAATCGCGATGATCGAAATTATTTAGGGGTACAGATAAGTATGGTTATGCTGAGTAACTATACATATAATTAACAGTGGTGTGTAGTTATACGATACACGAAGAATTTAAGGAGATTATTAAGAATATAGAATTTGCACCAGGAAGATATAGTGGTGCAAAATATACGATAGTTTAGCCCAAGTTATTATCCAACTATATAATATTTAGTACTATTAACTGCCTCTGTGATTAAATTCTCCACTTAATTTTTGCCGTTTATCGAGCTAAGCCCTGAAAGTTAAATATAAATCTTAACGTTATTGTTATTGTATTCCATTGAATGATTTTTATTCCGCTATTTGATCGAGATAGATCTGCTATATAAATGCATTAGGTTTTAGTTGGTTGGTGCTTTTTATTTAAGTTAGTTGCATAAGTGCTGCGGCCACGGTAATATCGGTTGGAGTTTGGAGGGAAATAGATAAAAGCCTAGCGAAGCTTAATGGCAAAGATGGTACAACAAGTTAATAAAGGAGATTATGATCGTATTTGTTCTATTAGTTTTAGAGCTGCCACCGAAGTTCAACTTAAAATGGATAGAACTTCATCTATATTTAACATATATTACTGCTAAATTGAAGTTGTCATTACTTCACATGCTGTTTAATTGTGTAATTACAGTGCAGTTTATCTGCGACCCCCACCCACCTCGCTCACTTCGTATAATGTTAATCTATAATCACTGTATGCCGCACTTATATGAATACAACGGTTAAAGTCTACTCTCCCCAGTTCTTCATTAAAACCAGTTTCATATTAAATTGCCAAGATAGTTTATAGGGGTTTTATTGTTAAAGATGAACAAAGAGGATTACAGGCTTGGTACAGTGGAAGGTGATTTAGTTAACTGATAGAAGTTAGGTAAAAACTATAAGTGTTGCTAGATAACTAAGTACCCCACTGCAACGCATACAACCCTGAGGCCGGTTTGTTATGTAATTTTGTTACAGAACAAAATACCCCCAATATCGATCTTGATCTTAAAAAATATTTATTCTTTTCTATATAATTTATGTTCTTATGTATCGTCAGTTAGATAGTATGGTACCAAAGTGCTCCCCTAGATGAATCTTAGTTAGTCGTTATCATAACACAATACAATTTTTAACTTTAAACTAAGTATATATATGCCATGATCCGGTTGGTTGTTTGTTTGATCTTGCCGTTGGTTAACAATCTCAATCTTAAAACAGAGCGTAACATACAGCGTTAAAATAGCCTTACATTCTACTTTCATAAGCGTTTAACTATAATATTAGCAAGCCGTGCGCCTCCTCCTCCTGCTCCTCCTCCTGCTCCTCATCAGTGCTGAACACAGCCGTAAATTCTCCTCGTATGAAATTAATAACATAAGCCCACCATATTTTCGTATAAAGCTTGTTTACTATTTATTAACCCGCCAATACATCTTTCTCCCTAACTATCTATAACTATTTACTTCAACTATTAACCCATTCCTATGAATCTCATCCTCATTCCATTCTCCTTCCTCATTGTTTCTTTTTCTTCTTAACCATCATCATCTCCCGTTTAACGCTTTTCAATTCAACCTTTTAATTCTATGTACATCACCTGCACATTACTAACTCCCTCCGAAGTCGAAAAAAAATAAATCACCAAACCCTTAAAATTTATAACCACAAATTTAAACCTGACACTTTTCCCAAATACAATCTAGTTATCCATTTTAAGAATATAAAGGGAAGAAAAAAAAAATTCGTGTGTATTAAGTTAAGGATTGGGGGTTTAATTTGGAATTATTTTTGGAATTTTACTATTGATTTGTATTTTTTTTATTCATATAAGAGGAATAAGGAGTAAGAAATAGAAAGAATAGTGTAGAAAATTACCGAATAAAGAGTGTAAAGAGTGTAACGATAGTGTTTATCAACAAAGATTAATATCATTTAAAAAGTTTATTTTTAGTTGTAATCTCAGATCAAAAAAAAAAACCGTTCATTTATTGGAAATTACAAAAAAACTATTTCAACTAACTTTCATTATCTTATCACAACCATATATAGTATTCTTATCAACGCATAGTATCTCAACAACCCATAAAAATGAAACCTTTATCTATCGTTTCATTTGCTTTATCAATGTTAGCATTGACTCCTTCATTGGCCAATCCTGATGAAACAACCAGTACTGATGCTAATGGTGTTGTTCATATATTAAGAACTAAAAGTTCGGTTGTTTATAAAGTCCCTACTTCAGCAATTCCAGATTCTCCTTTATTATTATTGGCAACTGAAGATGATCTTATAGCAAATGATGATCCAACAATTTATATTCAAGCTCGTCAACTCGATGGATCTAATAATACTGCTTCAGTAAGTCCATCACCATCACCATCATCAACATCTACCCCAATTTCAACCTCAAGTTCATCATCATTACCTACTTCAACAACACCATTAAGCACAACAACCACAACGACAACATCCCCGGCATCATCATCTATCAGTGAACCACCATCTTCATCTTCAATACCAACATCAACACCACCACCAACTACTTCTGATGCTCCACCAACCACCGAATCAACTAGTCAATCACCATCTACTTCACCATCTCCATCCCCATCTCCAACTGAAACTTCACCCACTTCAACACCTCCAACAACCTCTCCAAGCTCATCACCATCTTCATCAGAGGATCATCAACAAACCTCAGTAGTTATTGTAACTCAGATACGTACCCTCTCTGATTCCACATCCACAACCACCGTTACATCACATTCAGGAGCTCCAGCTGGTACCGGTACCGGCACACCAAATCCTCCTTCTAAATCCAATACACCTGTCATTGTTGGATCCGTTGTGGGTGTAGTTGGAGGTCTCCTTGTGCTTGGTCTCCTCTTTGTTGCCTGGAGAATCTGGGGAAAGAAGAAATTCAGAAAAGCTGCATCTCCCGATGGTCAAGATAAAACAAGTTTTGAAGATGATGCTAACGTTTTCCGTGCCAATGTAGATCAATATCATACAACTGTAATCAATAATCCTGCTCAAAACTTCTAAATCATCATATTTTCTCTGTGTGACTGTTCTTTTTTTTTTCTTGTGATATCTATTGTTATTTTATTGTTTATAATAATGCATCTTCCCCTAATCTACCTGTTCTTTCTTCTCACTTTGCCTCCGGCGGCCGGGCTCTGCCCGGACCCGTTGTTCCGAGCAAAGCTCGGAATATACTTGCACTAGTTGGCGATTGCCCCAACGGGTAGCTATACTCTTCCGCGCGCTTCGCGCGGAACTACGGGTCCGGGCAGAGCCCGGCCGCCGGAGGCAAAGAGGACGTGGAGGAGTAGCAGGACTATATACATTAATCTAAGGTTTCGGCCTCAGCGATTAAGGAATCGACTGAAAAATTGGGATCTCCGTTATTGAACGATTCTAGCAATGCTAATTTTCTGGATCCTGATGGTGTAGTATTATCAGCAATATAAAATCTTTGTAAGTTTAATGAGAGAAGAATTGATTCTTGCAATTGAATTGTTGCATCCTTTTCAACTGTTCCATTCATTAATACAATTTCTTTATCTGCTAATAAATCACTATGAAACATAAGGGTAGTATGTGGTCTTGCAAAATCTTGATGTAATTTATATTCTGCTAGGGTCGTTAGAATGCAATGTACTGTATTAACGCCCACAAAATTCCATTGCGCAAAATGTAATTCGATACCTTCACTTTCGTGAGGTAATGGAAGAACGAATGAAGGATTCTTTCTTGCATTTTTATATATTTTACTATAAGTAATACCATTAAGTGCTCCACATAATACACCTTCTTTATGTGCAAATCTTGCTTTCCAAATCATTTCAATCTCTTTATTATCATGTAATTTAAGTTTATCTATATCAATAAATGTTTTTAAATCTTTAATATCTGCTTTTGGAAGTGGAGGTGGAAGGGGTCCTCTTTCTTTAGCTAACTTTTCAGCATCTTCAAGAGATTTTCTGCTTTGATTTTCCTCTAGGATCTTAAGAGGATCAATCTTATTGAGTTCCTTTTTCTTTTCTTCAATTTCGTCTTTCAATTTATCTTTCAATTCATTTATAGATGTAACACCTTCGCTAAGTAGGTTAGTAAAGAGGAGAAAGGTAGGAAGAAGGGCAGGATGGTAGATATTGTAAGTCAAGTATTGCCCAATATCTTGGACTCTCTCTTGAGTGTGTCTTTAAGAGTAGAGTATAGCTTACTCATAGCAGACAGGACTTACACTTCAGCTTTTTTCTGTAACTTCTCTCTATATCTTTCAATTGGATCTACTAAAGTAGAATTGAATCTTAATCCTATTATTCTAGGAATGTATCGAGATGATTGAATATATAAGGGTGACTTTAGTAAAAATCGTGTAGCAAGCATGGTGAGTTACCGTCAACTGCTAAGTTGTTAAGTTATTTACTATAGAGATTAATTGTTCATTTATTGACGTTGAGGTGAAAAATGATCGCGGGTAAGGGTTCAGGGGTATTTTTCTACAGAAATGCACTTCTCGATATTCATTGATTATTTGCCTTAGTAAAAACGAACCAATAGCCCATCAACCCGATGGTCCCGATTGATATTTAAACTTTTTATCTTTGAGTTAAACTTTTTAAATTGCTCGTTATCTTATAGATTCAAATTCCGTGCAATTGAAACTTAAATGTCTGATTGCCATTGGATATAAGGAAGATTATGGTATTCTGGGCTCTCCAATGCAGTAGCAATATTCTACGGTGGAGCAATTGAACTTTGAAAAGTAAACTTTAAGAAATTACAATAATCCGCATAGCTGACTTAGATCCAGACGGTTCTCTACTTGGCAGGGTCTTGAAGACGGCTGAGGTAAGATGCACAGACCAACTTTAAATCCATGGGCACTGCATTATTATCACATGATATATCTTCAAGAAGCTTGTCACCTAACTCGTTGTTAGTATTTCACGTCAGGAATCGAATATTTATGATCTGATTCGAAATTTGTCTCACCAATGATTTTAAATTAGTAAGTATTTAGATAGGGTTGGTAGAGCTATCAGCTATGTGCTAAATTGTGCAAAGGTAGCGTGATATACAAAGCAGTTCATGTTTTATTGACAATATACACCTCTGGATATAACAATCCTTATTCTGCAATTACTTGCGTATAAGAGAAACAATAGAGTAAATGCTTGGATAATTTATTTGCGGAATGGAACAACCTATTCCCAGAGTTCTAATGGCTAGGAATCTATTGCGGCGTATATAGAATCCTGTAAAGATGGGGTATCAATATCAGATCACATAACAGTACTCTAACTGATTGGGGTGCTTATTAAGTGTGACTAGCAGAGGTAACATTCAATTAAATGGTCAAGTGTATTAATTAACGTCAACCAGTATAGGCGGTGTATTAATATCCCGATTATTATGCTTAATGTAAATTCGTGCAATTAAATAGACATTTATCTAAGAAGTGTATATTAATACATAAAACAAGTATCTATATTGATAATAGCATAGCAACTTTATGGCAGGCGCACTAGGAAGTTTTGCAACACTATTAATGGCACTGTTAATCATAATTATAGATAATTAGTTTAAAGGATGCCATGAATATGGTGACTTCGATAAGCGTGCTAGTCAGATATAGTCAACAAATGGCGTCCTATACAGATAATATTATCACTCTTTACTCTATAGTTATATATTACCAGATGAACAAATCCTGTCAACTAGGGACGGACGGAGTAAAGAATGTGTCTATGATCCTCCTCGCGTAGCGAGGAGCAACGGGTCCGGGCAGAGCCCGGCCGCCGGAGGCAAAAGAACAGATCCGAGTCTAATCACGACTGCGCATTCACCATTTGTAAAAGTTCTAATCAATATAGAAATGAGAACCCGCCGGACATCTAAACCGTTGTCAGATATGCATAAATCTGGCAAGGGCCCACGTTATTCAACGTTGCGTAACTTAACCCACATTTTAACACGGGAAAGATCGGCTCTATCGGGAAACAATAAGCCCGACAAACTCAACATATAAGGGGAAAAAGCTTGATTCATTTTTAATTGAAAACACAATTCAAAATAATGAGTTGTTTGCAAGGGAAATTGAAAGAGATTTGTAATTCTCTATCAAAACAAATTGATTATGAAAAGTTAAAAACATATATACCAAAGCAAGCTGAACCATACTTTCAACAAGCTGAACCATATCTTGAACAAACAATTTCATATATTGATTTTGGATTTGACAAAATAACCGACCACTATAAACATGTATCGACATTTGAAGTGTATGTGCTCTATACGTGTACCTCTGACGGCCAGGCTCTGCCCGGACCCGTAATTCCTCGCTTCGCTCGGAAGTTCTAACTTATTCATGTAGATTAAGAGATATTGTTTTCGCATTGTAAGTTGAAATAAGTGATAAGGATCAGGATGGTGAACGCGATTCTAACTTAGATGTAATAGATTTGTGATTAAATATGTTGAAAAGGTTTATATTTATGTTTATGGTTATGGGATCATTCGATCGATTCAAGTAAGTATTGGTTTATTCCTCGCGTAGCCAGGGAACTACTGGTCCGGGCAGAGCCCCGGCCGCCGGAAGGAGCGAAACATGTCTAACAGAATAGAATGTATATAAATGTATTGCTAAAACAGTTATGAAGAAATTCTTAGAACTACCTGTAATTAGAGGTCAAGTTAAAGGTCAATTAGATAAAGTTTTAAAGACTTTAGATGAAAGAATGATTGATAGATCAGATGGATTTTATACAGAATTGCCAGAAAATGGGTTAAGTGAACAAGAGATTTTAGGAATTCTCGATAAAAATAATAATATGAAACATACTGATTGGGAAAATGGTAGAGTTTCAGGTGCAGTTTATCATGGTGGTGAAGATATGATTAATATGCAAAGTGAAGCATACAAAAGATATTCAATTGCTAATCAATTACATCCTGATGTCTTTCCTGGAGTTAGAAAAATGGAATCTGAAGTTGTATCAATGGTATTGAATTTATATAATGGTCCTGATGGTAGTTGTGGTACCAGTACCAGTGGTGGTACTGAGTCTTTACTGTTGACTTGTTTAGCAGCAAGAGAGTTAGCTTATCATGAAAGAGGAATCACAGAACCGGAAATTATTGCTCCTGTTACTATTCATGCTGGTTTTGATAAAGCTGCTTATTATTTTAAAATGAAATTAGTTCATGCTCCCATTGATCCAATTACTTTGAAAGTTGATTTAAAAGCAGTTAAGAGATTGATAAATAAGAATACTGTTTTACTTGCTGGTTCAGCTCCTAATTTTCCTCATGGTATTATTGATGATATTGAAGGATTATCAAAACTTGCCGTAAAGTATAAAATTCCATTACATGTTGATGCTTGTTTAGGATCGTTTATTGTACCATTTTTGGAAAGAGCTGGATTTAAAGATATTCCGTTATTTGATTTTAGAGTACCTGGTGTAACGTCTATCTCTTGTGATACACATAAATATGGATTTGCTCCAAAAGGTAGTTCTATTATAATGTACAGATCCGAAAAGTTACGTAGTTATCAATATTTTGTTAATTCTGATTGGAGTGGTGGTTTGTACGCATCACCAACTTTAGCAGGCTCTCGTCCTGGTGCTTTGATGGTTGGATGTTGGGCAAGTCTTATGAAGATCGGCATCAATGGTTACACAGCACATTGTAAAGATATAGTTAGTACAGCAAGATCTATTAAGAAATCAATTACAGATGACATTCCAGAATTATATATAATGGGAGATCCAATTGGATCGGTAGTTGCATTTTCATCTACAACTCTTAATATCTATGATTTATCTGATATCATGGCTAAGAAAGGTTGGCACTTAAATGCATTGCAAAATCCCCACGCAATCCATATTGCCTGTACTAGACTTACAGTTAAAGTTGTTAATGAATTTATTAATGATTTAAAACTAAGTGTAAAACAATTGGTAAAAGAAGGATCAAGTAAAGCACCAGATGGAACAGCAGCTTTGTACGGTGTAGCTGGTAGTATCTCAACAGTTGGTGTTGCTGATAGAATTGCTACTGGGTTTTTAGATAATCTCTATAAAGTATAATATATAGTCTATAGTCTGTAGTATATATCTCTTTGTAGAGTTTCGCGGGTATCAGCGGAACTAATTTGATTAGATAATGTCGGAATAGAACTTAAATATAATATAGCTCATAGATAGTTTTAAATTGGGCAATATAAGAGAGTAAGGTAGTAAGAAAAGTAAAGCACAAAAGCAAAAAAATACTCATTGTATAGAACCTCGTCCCGAAGTTCTCCAATCATCACCTCCTTCATTTCGCTTCTCTTTCCTTTCCTCTCTACATTCCATTTTCTATTCGTTCAACAAATTGCCTATTCATCCTGTTCCTTACTACTGATAATAAATAAATTTGTTAAACTCTATCCATTTTCTTATTGTTTCCTTATTTAATCATCCAACATTATGCTAATTGATCTGGCATTAATCATTACAACCTATTTGGCCAACACCCTTTACAAACTTGGTTATAGGATGGAAAGGATGGAAAATAAACTATCTCAATAACTAGATGATATAAATGTTAGATATTCCTAAAAGTTTAATGATAGCTTGATGAACGGTTAGGATTGGTAATGGAGGAAAACGAGTAAAGTTCAAATTCATTCCTTTTTATTGCCTTGTACTAGGGTTATTTTGTAAAAGTTAAACTAAATACGGTCTATCCTTCTAATAATATTCAGAATATTGTAAGGATAAAATAAAATACAATATATTTTTCTTAAATAAATGATACTAATAGTGTATACTAATCGGATTTGATATTGAATCAAGTTTGTAATGGATATTCCTAGATCAATAAATGTACCCAAATATGATCTTGCAAGTACTAGGCAAGATGATGTTGATGATTACCAAGATTTGCAAGTTAAGAATTATGATCTTACATCGATAGATACCAAGGGGCAACAAGATCAAGATGATTATAGTATCATATTAGATAATTTATCACTTCCATCAAATGGACCAGTAGATATCAATGATATTTCAAAAAACTTATATTATAATTTGGATAATGAAGGAAATGCGAGTTATGATTTTGGAACAGTAGATCCATTTGTTGAAGGAGATGAATTGAATAATAGCTCAACAACGAATACAACTGTTGATGAAGGATTGGTATTCAATTATGTTGGAGAGAAGGGGATAGGTGAGATTGGGGGGAGTACAATAAGCAATGGAGGTGGCAATGGTACCAGGAATAGCAATGGTGGTGGTAGTGGTGCACCTATTGAATCAAATGGGGCAATAGTGTTACAGAATGGTTATGGAATTGGGAATGGATTGATATCAGAGTATGGATTGATGGATGCTAATGCATTATTAGGAATCAATATGAATGAAGGAAATGATGATATTAATTTTGTTAAAGGATTAGAATGTGAGGATAGAAGTAATGGTAATTTAAATCCAATTGGTACCAATACGTCAGGGGAAAGTTTATGGGATGAAGAGTTTAGTAATAATTCGTTAGAGGATTTATTATTTAATGATAGTGGAGGTGGTGGTAATGGTGGTGGGGGATTTAATTCAATCAGTATTGGCCATGGAATTGCCAACGATGGTGGACATGCAAATCATAAACATTCCGTATCACTTCCAGAATTATACGCAAATAAGATATTTGGAAATGAAGAAGTTGCTAATCAGTATCCTTCCCGTAGTACAAGCCGATTTTCTATAATAGAAGAGGATATTTGTAAACATAAGAGACATAGATCAGAATCTGGACCAAGAACTGCATCAGTGGTTAAGAAGAAGAAAAAGAATAAAAGATATCAGTCGATGCATTATGGTAATGGATATAATAGTAGTAGTACTAGGAGTAGTACAAGTAGTACTAGTAGTCGTAGCAATAGTAATAGTCCAAGCGAGGGTGTTAATATGACATCTAATGTATATAATACAACAGAAGCACCAAACACCACCACTACAAGTCAAAAGGGAGATACAATAACTTTAAGACAACCATCATTTGCGGAAGGAAGAGAAGATGTTGGTAGTTTTGGATTTATTAATTTTCGGAAACCAGGAGCATGGACGAGGGAAAAGCCACATAAATCAATGGAAGAAGAAGGATCACCAAAATCTAATGATAAATATAAACGAGTTAATTTAAGTAGAGTTTATCGTTAGAATATATTTATATTATCTATAAAAATGTAGGAGAATATGATTATAATACAGAAATACAGAAAATATAGAGTATATAGTTAGATGTGGGTAGAGGAGGGTATCATAAAGATGATATAAGAAGATCATGCATTAAAATTGTAAGTAAAAGAGGTATTTGTAAATGTTATTATGCAATTGGAGGTAAAGGTTAGATTTAGCAATTGGCTAGTTCAGAATGAGTTTTCTATGCAAAATTGAAGTTTGAGAGAATTAATTGGGATTCCATCTTAATAGCTTTTATAGTTGAGTGAGATAATAAATGCTAAGTAGGAGATTGTAGGTTGATATGCGCATGTTATGATATGACGATCGTACCATTTTCCTATTACCTAAATAGTCCATCCCATCTCGACAATTATTTTACCCGATGCCTTGACAGAAGAAGATCCTAAAATAGAACACCTGGTAAAGTTGATAGAATTTATTGTGGAGTGCAGTTAATTTAAGTTACAGAAAATGCTTTGTTTTGTTACATTTAGCTTTAAGTTAACGCCATTGATGGACGTATTAAGGAAGCAGCTATACAATATGTAAAATCCGAATAGACAGTATGGAACTATATAAGCATATAATTTTGTAACCACTCGACATGAATTGAGAGACATGACTATGTTTATAAACTACAGATATGCAAGTAAACACGCGTAAGACAGAGTTTTCTATAAGACAAGTGTTAAGATATATATAGATATATAGATATATAACCGCTCAATATAACATTATTTCAGATCTACTCATGTCAACTAGAAAATAGTTAACAATGCGCTTAACTCTTAATCTAACTCTTCTCTTATACCATAATTCCTCCCCCGATCTAGAATTAACCGTTGTTCACCCTCCCTAATTAGAATGATCATCCTATCTACTTTACATTAATGCTGTTTATTAATAAATCTGTTTTCGGTTATGTAACAACATAAGCTCGTCGATAAACATTCCTCAAGTCTGGGGCAAACCCTAATCAATAAGTAGTAATTTTTGGTATATAAAGTAAACAAATGATCTTAAACAATAAGAAGGTTTAATTTGAACTTCACGTAAATTTTATAACAGTTATATTTTGACTTTTCTTTGTAAGTAAAAGGTTAATTTAGCAACAAACGAACGTAAAGTAAGTTTGTGAGGTGGTGAAAGGGTAGTAATGATAGAATTAGAGAATGAATGATGGAGTAGACGAATTAGATTAAGTGATAAGAATCAACGATGGAGTAGACGAATTAGATTAAGTGATAAGAATCAACGATGGAGTAGAAGAACTAGATTAACGTGATAAGAATCAACATTATATACATCAGTAACTGTAAATATAGTAGAATAAACACAAACAAAACTATACAACCTCCCCCCACAACCAGTATATTTATGGTTCAACAAAAATCCCTCCCCACTTATATCCTTAGTAACGTTGAGCATTGTACTCTCATTTCACAATTTTGCTTCTAACCTAACGGCAATGTCAGGTTAAACTGGTTAAGTAAAGGATGATTAGCTAATTTTGATTAGCAAGTACCTAATTCAATCAACATCAGCCAACCACTTAACCAACAATAAACTAGTTAGACTACTATCAACTAATGAATTAATCACCTGAAGAACAAAACTAGCTAACCATTTCAACAAAACTCTGCCAATATTCTCCTCCCTACCTACTTTACCTCCTACTGCTTGTTAAAACTCCCAACCTGTTACCTCCCAACCCTCTCATGTTTCCCTTGCATCATCCTCCAACACGGCAATCGTCAACTTAAACTAACACCTTTTTAGGTTCTTTGCTTCCAACTTTATCCCTTCTTCCAAATTAGGATATAATCAATTATCGAAGGACGGCATCTCATTTTAACGTGAGGAAATTGAAAGAAAAGAAAATTAAACAGATAAAAAGGACAAGAAGTAAATTTAAAATTAAAACAAACTTAAATAACAATCAAATTAAACTAAAAGGAATTTTATAGACGAAAAATTTCAAAACAAAAAGACATAAAATTCAATCAATAAAGACTAAAAAGCAAAAAATTTCCCGCCCATCTCACGGTAATCACCAAACAACCATCTTTATACAAAAGCAATATGCAATCACAACCCTATCCACCACAACCATTTACATTCCCAAACCCAAGTAAAGTATCATCATCTTCTTCTTCTTCTTCATCAACTTCAAGATCTTTAATAAAAAAGCAATTAAACAAGTTAACAATTGAAGAAGAAGGTAGTGGATTAGACAGCTTATTAGGGGCTGTAGAAGTTATAACAAGAAGTAATAGTAATAGTCCGGATAAAGGAATCGATAGAGGTAGAAGAGTGAATGAATTAAGAAGTAGAAGTGGAAGAGAAAGATATAGTAGTCGTGATAGATTTGTATCCGGTGTTACATCAAGTATTACATCTAGTTCAACAAGTGATAGATTGAAATCTGAAACGAGTCCATCTGATAATACTACTGCTGCAGTCGTTTCAAATAATCCCCCATCAACGTCAAGCTCACCATCTTCATCTTATTCTCCAACAACCTCACCATCAATATCTGGTGATACTCCAGACACCTCAGCTTTTAAAATTACAGTTCCATTCTCTCAAAATAATAACCACCATTCAACTAAATCCGTCAATTTTACTGACGGTGACGGTGATTCGTCTATGACTGATTCTGGTTCACAAAAAAACTGGCCCAGTACTTCTAGTACTGTTGTAACTGGTAGTAATAGTAATAGTAATAGTAATAATTCAGAAGCTGGTGATAATCATATTGAACGGTCAAGATCGGAATCAGAATCGGGTCAAATATCACAACACCCTTCAAGGCCTTCTTCATCTAGTCATAAATCAAACGTTGCTGATCCAACATTGGCTAGTTTACTTGGAAGTGGTTCAACTTGGAATTATTCTGATAAATCTCTAATACAAGCATTACAATTGAAGGCAGAACAGGAAAAGACAAAACAAGAATTTTATAGATTAGAAATTTGGCATAGAAGTTTAGAATTAATTAAAGATGCAATTTCATATAATGTACCGCCTAATTCAATACCAGTTTTATTTCAATCAATTAATGGAAGTATAAATCAAGGAGTACCATCAAATATTGTTGCACAACAAGGTCAATCTTCATTACAAGCAGCAGCTGCCGCTGCTGCCGCCGCTGCTGCTGCTGTTGGGGCATCAATTTCTGAAGAATCTCCAAAAAATGAATCTGCTAATTTAACTAATATACCATCTGTAAAGGCTGATAAAAGTGCACTTTCTAATGTTCTTTTAGGAGATAGAGAAAGATTTTCACAAGGTCAAGGTACACCTGGTAATGGTCATCAAAGAAATCTTTCTTTACCCCCACAAATTGCTGATTATCAACGACCACAACAATTATCCCCGCAGCAACAACCAGCTGTTTCATCAACAAATCCATTTAGACCCGGTCATGCTCATCATACTTCCCTCTCTGCTATTTCCACATTTTCTCCAAGTAAATATCAAAGTAGACCATGGCAATCGAATCCTTCACAAGTATTTCCACCTCCTGTACAACCAACTACAGTTGTACCAACTTCACCATCTTCATCACTTCAACATATAACATTTCACCATTGGACACCAAATCAATCAAAAGGCAGCAGTAGTAACACTCAAACAACTTCAACTCCTGTTAGTAATTCTCCCAAAAGAGATC
This sequence comes from Sugiyamaella americana, assembly GCA_030583405.1. Lineage (NCBI taxonomy): Eukaryota > Fungi > Ascomycota > Dipodascomycetes > Dipodascales > Trichomonascaceae > Sugiyamaella > Sugiyamaella americana. The sequence goes on along the minus strand of JAJMID010000009.1, from coordinate 142,372 downwards.
CTATTGATGAACAATCTTTAAAAAGAAGAAAATCAATTTCAGATAGACCAGGTTCTCCACCACCAAGAGGTACACCATCATCATCATCACCAGCAGCAACAATAGCAGCACAAACTAGAAAACGTGGGTTAGGACATTCCCGTCATAGATCAGAAGCATCAATCTTACGAGGAGATATAAGACCATGGAGTTCAACACAATCTACATCATTTTCAAGATTCCATTCTCAATCAACACAATCTCAATCACCATCACAACCACTACCGCAACAAGATACCTCGGGAGTTAATGTATTGGCAACAGTAGCAGCTGCTGAATCTGATCGTCAACAACAATCTCATGATAGATATAGTCCTCAAACTGAAGAAAGAGAAAGAGCAAGGAAGCACAATGTAGATTTTATGATTTCTCAAGGTCCTAATTAACTCTTTATTTATCTTCAATTATTTATGAAAAAATGCAAATTTTTATGTATTAAAAATATATAATGAAAAATATAGACTTTTAAACAAGTTATAACTTGTTACGTACATACTTATAAATTAAATTCTTCTTCGTAAAATTTAAATCCTTTTGATTGTGCCCACCTTTTTGTATCATGAACTAGTTTATGAGAACCAGCTGATATTACCCAACCACCTCTTCTATTTTCTTTATTAATTTGTAATAGTTGATCGAAACAACAACAATCATTAGCATTAGTTGATAAACCACATAACCACGCTTGTAAATTCATATTAAGTACTGGTCTGGTGTTGAACATTGCGTGAGCATATTCATCACGAATGTCAATATATCTAGGTTTTGAACGATTAGATGGTTTTCTATGAGGATGGTGGTGTATAGGATCAATTACAGTATATTTTCTTACTGGTCTAGATAATAAAGGTTCAATTTCAGATCCACTGGACGACGGAACATCACGCTCCTGTACAATTGTTGTTGGTTCACCACCACTTAAAGTTGATTCACTTATGCTATCATTGTCATTATCATTATAGTTTTCATTATCATCATAATCAAAATATTCATCATCTTCACCTTCATCATCTCCTTCTCCTTCAATTTCATCAATTCCATGTTCTTCAAATCTTCTTTCAGTTGGATTTTCATATTCTCTTTCCTCTTCATATTGAGGAGTATCCATACAACACAAATCATCAACTGCAATATCTAAATATTCATCATCATTAAGTTCTTTATACAATTGTGCTTCTAATAATGAAGCAGTACTCAATCTACGTCTTAATCTACTATCTCGTGTAAAATAAATTTCAATTTTTCCTTCTAAAACTGCATCATGTAATCCAATTGATTTAAGAACTGCTGCATCTTGTGGATCTCTTATAGCCCATAAAAGTCTTACTTCAGTTCCTAAACTTTCTAAATATCTAAAAACTGGAGCAGCAAATGCAATACCTGAACCACCAACAACAAATAAAGCTCTTCTAATATTTCCACGCTTAGCTTCATCCATAAATTGAGTAGATACAGATCTAAAGATACCAAATAATGCATATGTTTGTCGAAGCTTAATTGGATATTTTGATTTTCTTATAACCAGCTGCAAGTATGGTTCATCTGGTAATGAAGCTACTGTATAAGGATGTGATGATTGTAAATAAGTTAATGGATTATATAGTGAATTTGATAATCTAATATGAGAGCCAGGCATATATTTTGCTTCTCTTAATCTCCTAGGAAGTTTAACTTTTGGAATTGTAATTAAATATAAAGTTGGTGAGATGTATTGAACTAATAAAGTAGTATGAGCAGATTGGAAAAACCTATATAATAGCTGACCTATTAAAATCACCAAACATATACCCATATACCAAGTTGCACGAGGATTTGAATGATACCAAATCATACCTACTGATAACCAAGCACTAATATAATGAATTCCATAAAAAAATTTATAAAATCTTCTTCTTATCGGATGTAAAGAAGAAATTCCAATAAGAATAAATAATGCAATAGCAGCAATACCTGATAAGTTTCGCATACTCATTAATTTATGTAATTTACCAGTTACTGTATAAATATAAGTATAAAGTAAACCATGAGCAATAATTAATAATACAATAATTCTTCCCAGCCATTTATGAACTGGTAATAATTGTAAATAGAATGATTCCGGAAGAGGAAATGGTCTTAAAGTAAGAAAATAAAGATGTGGTAATAATGCTACTGTAACTCTACCTAATCTCTTGACAAGGTACGTTAAATCTTGATTACATTCAGCGAATAGGAAGTAAGATAAACCTATTGTCCATATTGTTAATGTCCACGGTAACCAATATCTTTCCCTCCATTGATATACAACTCTAGCAAAACTCCTTATATTACTCTTACGGCGTTTATTAATCCTCCGTGAAAATATTGGTGCGAAATATTGAAATATTGCAAATAGAGTGATCAAACCAGTAGCTGCTATAAAAGTATTGAATGCATATTTTTGAGTTATAATAGTTCTTAATTTCTTTTCTGCTGACGGTATTGTAGGGATTACTTTCCACATTGTAATAACATGCGATTGAAATGACTATCGGCGAATTCGTATTCCTTCCACAGCTGATGATAGTAATTTGATTTTAATACTGATTCCAGTTAATATGAAGTAAATCTTAACCTGAAGTACCGGAAAGCAACTTTCAAATAGAATCTTTTGTGTTTTACAAATCAACAAAAATTCGTTCTACAATTGTTCACTTGATTCTTTGATCTTACGATTTCAAGATTTTTCACTAGCAAATATCAATAACAAGCAAGTAATGCCTATCATAAACCTTTTATACTCCCTCTACGTCTTTTCCCGTCTTTTTGATAACAAAAATTAATCATACAAATAATTATTATATATAATCTACAGTACTAACTAACTAATGCGAAGACATACCTAAGGTATATGCATAGCTATATATTATTATTGCGGCTCTCGCAGAATATTACCCTTTTAGAATTATCAGATCTTTGTGCCGTTCAATGCAGGTGTGAAAACATGTGGGTTCAAAGACTGGCAAATAATCGTAATCAGATCAAAATCATGTCTTATTATTACGTGATATGCAGTGAAGCGGTTAATTGGAGATGTTTCTGATTTAACGGTTGTCCAATTGAATTAAAAATCACAAGACCATAATGCAAGTTTTGTTTCGGATGCCGAAGGTAAGTGAGGTTTTAGTAATTATCGTGACAAATGATCTGATAAGTTGAACATGTTTGTTATAGAGTTGGGTTTGATTGGCGTTCTAGATTGTTAAGGAGGGGGTGGCATATATTTAGAATATAAAACAGATTAATTTAAGTAAATATGTAAATAGCGCTTACGGTTCAATTTCTGGGCCCCCAAATTAACGGGATAAAGTTTAACCACGAGATACGAATGAGTTGGAAAGGGTCCGTAAGGCTAGTAGTAATCGCTGTAATTTCTTCGCACGAGGATAGCCCTAATTGACTATTAAGGTAGGTGGTGGGGTATCCCCGTACATACGGTCGTAGAAATGTAACTACAGATTTGCCGTGCACCTTTCACAGCTTGTGTTTATAAAAGATTTAAAAAATATTTGGTTAACGGTCACAATCATACGCGTTAAGCGCTGTTTACGCGTAGGTATAATTTAACCAAGTGTTGATGGAAATATCATTCCGGACGATAGCTGTATATAATATTTTATATCAACTGGATATATCTGATCTCATACTTCATCATGGATCATACTAATAATCATAGACAAACTATGATTCCATCATCCATGCCAGATCCATTAACACAAGATTATAATACGGTTCATTCATTATCTGATACAGAAAGAGATTTATTGATAGAATATCAGAAATTAGCAAAGAATTTATCTCAGGTTAGTATACGCGTGGAGCAACAGATCCGGGCTCTGCTCAGCCCTGGAGTTAGTCCAAGAACTAACAGTTTAGCTTTCTCAATCGATTAATAAACTTACTTCAACTCCTACAGCTCAAGTAATGGATACTTTGCAAGGGTTAGAATCTAAAACGTCATTGGTTTTTACGCTTTTAAAAGCATCTGTTTATAGTGTATTTGTGCAGAATGAAGGAGGAGATGGGGAATATGAAGAGCAACAACAAGAGCAAGAGCAAGAAGATGTGTATATGGAGGATGGTGCATCAGGGTATGATTATTATTAGAGATAGTAGATATGGATTGGATTGTATATGTGGTATATTATTGCAATTGACCTGAGATGGATAATATGGTGGTATAGTAATATGTGGTAGTATTTGGCATCATCCAGGGCGTAGGTACTTCAATGGATCTACCGTTTTGATCTGGTGCTAGTTTATGGTTTTCTGGTTACAGCAGATATCAATGTGAATTTAGAAAGATATAAATGTTTTTCATTCCTAACACTTTGCTATTTATATACTCCCTGATATATAAAATATAGAGATCATGGATAGAAGTTTCTACTTCTTCGTACATAATAAGAGGGAGGTTGTTGTTAACGTAAAATCTATTAATGTTCATTATATAGTTATATAGATAATATATTTTAACTAAGCTGCTTGAGAGACTAAAGAGTTTGGATACCGAGACTTTGTTTCAGTTTGCTTCGATTGGGGAGGCGCTGGAGGGTCGATATTAGGCGGGCTGCTGGATGGTGGAGAACTTAAAGTTGCTCGTGGGCTAGGTGGTGGAGATGGTTGAGGAGTAGAAGTAGTAGAAGTTTGATCACTATGGACAGTAGACTTATATGGAGGTATACGAGCATTAGGAAGGAGTGTAGCAGAAGATGGGGTGGGAAGGATGCTTGGAGTAGTTGTAGGGGATACAGGAAGATGGGTATTGGTAGAACTAGGGGATGGAGGCAGTTGTACGCTAGGTACAGGACTTGGAGTTTGACCCGATATTCGATGTGCACTATTGAAAGTATTGGCTGAATTGGTAGAAAGATGATGAGAACATTCACATTGTGAATGAATAAAACTGTCAGCAATAGGTGTCTTAAAGCTATTAATATCTCCAAATCCTCTACAAATAGTATGACCATTAATTGGGTTTGACAATGCTTCTAACTCTGCTTGATATAATTCAGGAACATAATATGAATAGGTTCCATCACGGTCATAAACAGTTCTCCCTCTAATATATGGATCAAGTTCAAAATAAGTCTTTCTTAAATTATCCAGCGTGAATATTCTCTGCTTTGCTAATTCATATGATAAATCTGAACCTTCTGGTGCTTGAATCCATAGGATAGTTAATTCATGTAATAATTTAAAGTGATCATCCCATTTATCTTGAAGCTTTTGAATCATTCGCTTATCGTGCATTTTTTCATTTTCTCCAGGAATGTGAGGAATATAATGATATTGATAAGGTTGATGACCATTAAAATCTGAAGGAAGATTTTCAATATCTATATATTTAGTTAAATCTTTGGTGAAGGTGACCTTAGCTACAAGACTTGGATCCAACCAGACTTTTAAAACTTTCCATACTGCTTCAAAGACACGAGGAGCATTGTATATATAGAAGTGACCAATGAGACCTGGATAATACTTATAACATTGGTTGATTAATTTAATTGATGAATAGTCATGATTGGCCAAGGTATAATTAGTTAAATCAAAGATAGTTGCAACTCCATTTGAGTTTGGTTTTAAAATAAGTCGTTTATCTTCGTAAATTCTTAGAATGAACCTTTCCATTGATTCAGCAGATAGGGCATTAGCAATATGACGTTGAGCACGAACTAGAACTAATGGTTTACCAGTTTTATCTGTACCTTGAGTAATGAAAATTTTCCCAAGACGATATTGAAATAATAGGTCATCATCATTATCTTTTATGAATTTTTCATCCCCTCCAGCTACTAATTCATCAACTTTTAATTTTGTTCGCCAACAAATAAATTTAGCAAACAATTCTAACGATTTACAAACGTTAAAATTCTTTCTTCTTAAATATCTTAATAGAATATCATCTAAGCTTTCATTTCGAATCATCCTTTTAAATGCAATTTTAAATTGTGCAATTGTTAACGATTTTGCAACAGTCATCTTCAACATATGCTGGATTTCTAATCCATTAGTATTTTTACTCTTGCTATCTCCTATTAGTGAAAATGAAGCATCACCAATGAATATAAATAAATGTGTATACATTAATTTCAATTTATGAATATGGTCATCAGGAATAGAAGTACAGCTGTTATTGGATAAATGAGAGCAATTTGAAGCTGAAAGATTTGAGTCAAAAGTATGAAGAGAAGGTACTGAATTTACAGAAGTGTGAGATAAAAAGGAGGACGTTGATTTTCTCTTGTTGACAACTGGGTAATTGGAATATTTCATGCTGAATGCGATAATAATATTGATGTAATTTCCCAGGTAAAAGAGAAATAAGGCGAGTTTATATAACAAACCGCACCTCTAAACTTTATTCATATAAAGTTTAGGTGAGTAAAATGGGGTACTGAATTTTGCATGGAAAATGGCATAGTATTATGGTTTAATTAAACAGCATGATCCTTAAATTGGTTTAGTTTAAGGGGTTTGTTCTTTTCGATTGCCAATCTTAGAATGGAAAGAATATACGATCGAGGCATAAACGATGAGGAGGTGCAGGCGGTTAGTGATCAGCCAGTCTCGGATATACTGGATATTAATAGAGAAAGGATATGGTGGGTAGAGATGGAAAACTTGATGAATTTCACAATAATGTCGATTTTAAGCAGGCAGTGTTTTATTAATTTTAGAACTTGCTTCTGATTTGGTCTATAATGGACCCTGTTGCTTACTATAACTTACTAATACTTCCTCCTATGCATTTTATTACGTGAGTTCTCGATATCGTATAACTCAAGTATAGAGATCGCGCGAAGGCGCATGTGGATCAAACCGTTATATATAAACTTATAATTATCGTTCAACGTTTTTCATCTTAAACTTTCTTTCATTTTGAAATAATGATTGAGAAATAACGTTTCGGAAGTGTTGCGGCCGATTAGATTTGCGTAAGCAAGTGCCATACTCCTATCGATCGGTGGGTAAACTGACGGACAGCTTTAACAACAGTTGGAATTCTAAAGATGTGTGTAATTTAGTTAATAGCTAGCTAATTATTGAGAACATTAAAGTATATAACATAATACATGATAATTAACAGCTATAGGAATATATACATACAGATGGTGATCTCTAATGTAATTATTATGACGAGCAATTGGTTTTCTAATACATTTAAGTTTGTAAAACTTAAAATAATCGTTAAATTAATATCGCCTCTAAGAATAAGCTCGAAGCGGTTTTGAATCTTTTGATCATGAATACGTGATATAAGGCTGTACAAATAAAAGCTGAAATTAGGTAAGATATAAATTTAATCGAATAATAATAATTATCAATATCAGTATCTAAAACTTGATTAAGAATTATTAATCTGTTAGTACAAATCTCACATAGCCTGATTACTCGAATTCGAAGAGATTTATTAGTTTATCCTAAGCTTCAAATTAATAAGCTTGGTGGACTATTAATCTATCGAGTAAATTGGTTGCTATTCAAGTTAATTCAGCTAACTAAACTCAGAATGATAGAATCAGATGAGACACCTTACGAATTCGAATCAAAACAGTCGAGTTGATACCGCAAGATACCGTATAGGTTAAGGATTCTTGCATTAATACTTAATTTAACTAGATGCACACCGTACTACAATAGGCCCGGCGCTCAAAAATCAATGCTTATACAAAATCACCGTACATCCTTATAAACAGATTTCAATCGCTTATAAGAACATATTGCAGAAGACAATCTACATAGATTCATATCTTTATAATCGACCTTTACATTATTCCTCATATAATACCATTACAGTTTTATTATTTATTTATTTATTTATTTCAATAATGTCTGATGCTATGGAAGTAGAAGTTGATATTCCTGAAAAGGAACTTGAACAAACACCTGAACCAAAAGGTGAGTACGAGCGACGGGTAGAGGAAGAACGATAGAGACAGCAAGGGCCTTAATGAAGTAATTAAAGAGTTGAACTAACATTCTATAGCCAAAAAGGCCGAAAAGCCAAGATTTGAAGTAAAGAAAGTAAGTTGTGCAAGATAGCTGATGTACTGTTGTTTATATTACTGTTGTTTATATTAACATGATTTAGTGGAGTGCAGTTGCGTTTTGGTCTTGGGATATCGTGGTTGATACTTGTGCTATTTGCCGTAATCATATTATGGATCAATGCATTGATTGTCAAGCAAACCAAGCAGAAAATGGTTCAAAGGAAGAATGTTCTGTTGCATGGGGTAATTGTAATCATGCATTTCATTTTCATTGTATTTCAAGATGGTTAAAGTAAGTAGCAGGGTAGCAAGGTAGCAAGGTAGCGAGATGGAGAGATTACAAAGTTGTTGAGTAATTGAGTATATGAAAATGCGCGGAAACAAATAGAGAAGCTACGGTGCTGAGTGTAAACATTTGATACTAACATAATTATAGATCAAGAGCTGTATGTCCGCTTGATAATAGAGAATGGGAATATCAAAAGTATGGTCATTAATATATTTAAATACCAATTCTTATGTTAAGCTTCCAGTTGCTTCCGGCAGCCCGGACTCTGTCCGGACCGGTAGTTCATTAAGGCTATGTTCAGAAACACCGCTACGAGATATACCATATGCTTTGCGCAGAGCGCAACAACGGGTCCGGGCAGAGCCCGGCGCCAGAGGCAGGTTAGAAGAGAGTGGTGATAATAAATCTATTTACATTATGCTATGGTTTACCTCCTTTTCGCGGAAATGATCCTATTGTTTGAAGTTCACTACAATACTGTTCTAATTGTTTAATTACCTTTTGAACATTTTCATCTTTATAATGGCCATCAAATTCTATGAAGAAAACATAAGTCCATTGTTCACGACCTGATGGTCTTGAAACAATTGATGTGAGATTTATATTTTCGTTAGAGAATGCGTTTAATGCTTTACAAAGTGCACCTGGTTGGCGATGTTCTATAACAAACGAGATTAGTGTTCCATATGGAAGTGGTGATGGTTCAGTGATTCTTGGGACGGGCACTCTGCTTAATACTAAGAATCTTGTTGTATTATCTGCTTTATTTGATATATCTGGTATTAGTACTGGTACATTGTGAACCAATCCAGCTGCTCGGCTTGCAATTGCTGCACTGGTTACATCTCCTTTAACAATCTCTACTGCTTTACTTGTACTACTTGTATCAATCTTTTCAATCCCTTTTAAATTTAAATCGTACCATTTATCACATTGTCCCCAAGCTTGAGGATGTGAGTATACTCTTTCAATTTTAGAAATATCTTTTGAGTCGGTTAATAAACAATGGTTAATACTGACAAATATTTCATCAATAACTATCAAATTGGATGATTCAGAACTTGGATCATTATGATATAAATCCCGCAATTGGTCTAACGTAAATACTACTGACCCATTAGTGGAATTTTCAATTGGAACAACGGCAAAATTCACATGCCCATCTTTTAAAATACTGAAACAGTCTATTACGTTAGCAAATTTAATACTGGAGAGGAAATTTACTTACCTGGAATTGTTGTAACGGGAATATGGCTGTCATTTGGGTAGCCTTGAATCGCAGCCTAATGAGGTTAGTATTAAGAGGAAAATGACAATAATAAATAACGTACTTGGTGGGTATATGTGCCAGGAGGCCCTAAATATGCTACTTTTATAGGAATCTCGCCCATTGTTGAAGAAATGAATAAAGAAAGTGAATGTTTTAGATCAATATCTGGTAAGCGATATCGGCCAAGTATATTCCATGATCGGATTCAGGTAGATCGTTTAATAGAATATTATGCACATGTAAGTAACTAACGGTAGGAAATAGAGTTAACTTGGAGTATCACCCTATTTTAAAAGTTTTCTACGCGCCTACAATGAGGATTTATTTTCTTAATTCTAAGCAGAATCATGAGTTATATAATTTTTTATAAACCTAGATAATGAAAACAAATTTATAATAGTTAAGTTATTTCCGAGTACCATATGAAGGTTTCATTATAGGTACTTCAAAGGATCTGAGGCACTGTGTCCGTCCATGCAGGGACACGCAGGGACAAACGTTGGAAATTATACGGCTGGAATGAAAAAAAAATTCTGAAATATGCAGATACAAAAAAATATTTCGTCTCATCTGGACCCTGAAATTTTCAAGTCTATCATAATCACACAATTTTCACCTTAAAATGGTAAAAACTTATTCTCGTTACGAAGCTTTATCATCTTTTGGTATAGTCTCTTCAAATAGTAATATTTGTTGGTTACCGGCATCGAATTCAAGTAATGGATTAGCAGTTGTTGGCGGTCTTGAAGATGTTTTATTATGGGATATTAAGACAAATGTATTAGTTGGAAAATTTTCGGAATCTAGAGATATTGTTCAAAGTCTTGAAGTAAGTCAAGTTGCTGTTGATCCAACTAATCAGTTAATTGGTGCTGGATATACTGATGGTTCAATTAGAGTGTGGGACGTACAATCAAAGACAGTTTTAGTTACATTTAATGGTCATAAATCAGCAGTTACCAGTTTAAAATTTGATAGATCAGGTACAAGATTAGCAAGTGGGTCTAGAGATTCTAATATTGTTATTTGGGATTTAGTTGGTGAAGTAGGATTGTATAGATTGAGAAGTCATAGGGATCAAATTACTAGTATTGAATTTTTAGGAGGAGAAGAAGGAGTTGATGAGCCATATTTATTAAGTACTGGTAAAGATGGTATGATTAAATTATGGAATCTAGATATTCAACATTGTGTTGAAACACATGCTGCACATAGAGGTGAATGTTGGTCAATGGGTGTATTAGAAGAGGACGAAGATGAAGGAGAGGGGGAAAATCAAGATGAATCTAGAGAACATAATAAACGCATAACTGCTATTACATCTGGAACTACTAAAGACATAAAGTTCTGGTCAATAGATTTATCTCTAGATGATGGTTCTAAAATTATTGATCTTGGTAGTTTACCAAAACAAAGTTCGGAACGTGGATTAGGAATGAAATTTCATGCTAATGGAAGATTATTTGCTATTTCTAATGCTGATAAATCAGTTGAAGTTTGGAGAAAACGTTCAATTCAAGAGATTAAAAAGTCAGTTAGTCGTAAGCAAAAGAGAAGAAAGGATAAAGGATTAGAACCAGATTTAACTATTAATGAAGAGAGTATAAATGAAAAGTATGTTCCTTATACTATAATTCGTACATCATCAAAAGTTAGAAATTTTGATTGGATTGATCCAAGTAAATTAAGTAAAGTTTCAAGTACAAATGTTGATTTAATTGTAAATTTATCAAATAATTCAGTTGAACATTATTCAATTAAAAATGATGAAAGTAATACCAAGAAGTCATCTGGTCCTGCAGAATATTCTAAAATGTTTACTATTGATTTACCAGGTCATAGATCTGATATTCGTGCTTTAGCTATAAGTTCTGATAATAAAATGACTATTACTGCATCAAATGGATCATTAAAATTATGGAATATTAAAACAAGCAACTGTTTAAGAACGTTTAGTGATTGTGGTTATATCTTATGTACAGCATTTTTACCTGGTGATGCACTTATCGTTGCAGGAACTAAAGAAGGAACATTAACCTTGTACGATATTGCAAGTTCCTCGATTCAAGAAGAACTTAGTGAAGCTCATACAGGTTCTATTTGGTCTTTAGATATCAGTTCTGATGGTAAAACTCTTGTTACTGCTTCAGCTGATAAAACTGTTAAATTCTGGGAATTTAAAGTTATTCAAGAAGAAGTTCCTGGTACAAATAGAACATTTAATAAATTAAAACTAAAGCATACAAAAACATTAGAATTAACTGATGATATATTATCGGTTAAATTATCACCTGATTTCAAACTCATTGCTTGTTCTTTACTTGATAATACAGTGAAGGTATTCTTTACTGATACCCTTAAATTCTTTCTTAATTTATACGGTCATAAACTTCCTGTCCTTTCCTTAGATATATCTCATGATTCAAAGTTATTAATAACATGTTCAGCAGATAAAAATATTAAAATCTGGGGTCTTGATTTTGGTGATTGTCATAAATCAATATTCGCCCATCAAGATAGTATAATGAAGGTACTATTTGAACCAGGAACACATAATTTCTTCTCTGCATCAAAAGATAAAACTATTAAATATTGGGATGGTGATAAATTTGATAATATTCAAAGATTAGTTGGACATAAATCTGAAGTTTGGAGTTTAGCAATTGCTAACAATGCATCATTCCTAGTATCTGGATCACATGATAAATCCATTAGAATATGGGAATTAACAGATGAACCATTATTCCTTGAAGAAGAAAGAGAAAAAGAATTAGAAGAATTATATGAAGCAACATTAACTAGTAGTTTAGAAGAAGATAAACCCCAACCAGGTGAAGATGAAGAACTTAATGAAGTTGAGAGAGCAGGTAAACAAACAATTGAAACATTGAAAGCAGGTGAAAAGCTTATGGAAGCATTAGATATTGGCATAGAAGATTTACAAAAGATGCAAGAGCATCAAGAACAGGTTAAATTAAATTCAAATATTGCACCCCCAGTAAGAAATGTTATCTTAAAAACATTAGATGTTTCTGCAGAAAGATATGTTATGGATGTTTTACAAAGAATTAAACCAGCACAATTAGAAGATGCATTACTTGTATTCCCCTTTGATAAAGTAATTTCATTATTTAAATTCATTGAAATTTGGACATTTAAAAAATGGAATATTCCATTACTTTGTAGAGTTCTCTTATTAACACTCAAAACATATCATAAACAAATAGTATCAAACCATGTTATGAGAACAAATCTAGAATCACTTCATAAGAATCTCCTTGCTGCTCTAGATAAATCAAGAGAACAAATGGGTTATAATATTGCAGGATTGAAATTCATAAAGCAAAATTGGGAAATGTATCATACAAAAGAATTTGTTGATGAAACTGAATATCAACAAGAACAAGAAAGACAATTAAAAAAGAGAGCTTTCACAACTGTAAATTAATCTACATATTTATTAGTGTATATCTCCCCTCTTCCCCCTCCGGGATCCGGGCTCTGCCCGGACCGTTGGTCCATTCTCCTGGAAAGTTTTAAATTTGCTATATATTAATACTAAATGGAGTTGTTTGTTATAAGCAGCTATTAAACATACTTGGTCAACCTTCGTCGTGCATCCTGATACTTGTTGATCCCAAATTTGAATCTTATTTGTTAAATGATCGTTCCAGGCAGAGCCTGGCTACTTTAACGTGCGGAATGGCTTAATATAATACATATATTTAATGAGTAGTTCGACCGCGCTTTACATCGTCTCTCCACTGGATTTTTGGTTGAGAAGTTGATTGTTCAACAGAATCATCTTCTTCTTCTTCTTGTATTGTTTTTGGTACTGGTGATAGTCTATTTCCTCTTTGTGTATATAAACCTTCATCCTCTTCATCTTCATCATCACCTTCAGTTGTTAACAGACCAAGAGCAGCTAAACGACGCTTTCTTTCAACTTCTGTTTCTTCATCATCTTCTTCTCTATGAGATTGTATATTATGATGGATTATTTCCTCCTCTTCTTCTTCATCATCATCTTCTTCATCATCATTAGGACGTCGTCCAAGGAAATTACGGGGTAAAGAATCTTTAGATAAAGATGAATTAGGGTGGGTATTGGTTGGTGATACTGAACTTTCTGGTTCATGTGCCTTTTGCTGATCTCGTGGGGGTGGTGCTAATGTATCGCGATGTAATTCACTTTTACTAGTAGGTCGTATATCTCCAGTATTGAGAAGACCTTTCAAATGTTGTCGCATTGTTTCATCATCAAATGGGAATCTTTCTGTACCATGAGTTTCAATAGGAACAATATCATCCACGTTTTGTTTTTCAACATCATTTGATGGGTTGGATTCACTTGATTCAGTTGCTGAAAGATGAGTTGGAATTGAAAACTTTGATAATCCAATCTTATGTAATGTTCTATCAATGATTGATCCTTGTCTTGATCTAGTTGGATATTCTTCGGTTGGTTCATGCTTTCTACTAATTTTATAACGACGTATAATTTCACCATCTTCATTTTCAACTATAACATCATCATCAAGTTGGTAAGCAGTAACTTTACGACCACTACGATGAGAATAATCATCATTATCCTTATGATGAGCTGTTGTACCAGATGTATGTGGAGAAATTGGTGCTTCTTTATGTTTATGCATTTCTTCATCTTTTTCACCTTCTACCTTATTCTTTTCACCTTCACCTTCACCACCTTTTGTACTATCATCTGATTCTGAACTTCCCTTCTTACTATGTATAGTTGCTAGTACTTCTCCTTCATTATCTTCTATAATTATATTACGTCCAATTTCAAATGCATTAATATCATCGTCATTAATCTTCTCTTCAGCAGTTTCCTCACCGGGTGCTCTTGCGACCTTATCGGGCACTGTCTTGCCAGCAGATAAATCAATTGGTAAATTCTCTGGTACTCTTCTTTCTTTATCTCCCTTCTTACGTTTTCTCATACCACCAGCTGGTTTTGCTTTTGTACCATATTTAAACTTGCCTGGTTCTTCAGTATCTACCTTATGTAAAGATAGAGTTCTACCCCCTTCAATTTTAGGTAATCTTGATAACCATGATTGATTATTACCTCCAGTAGTATAACTCATTGTAATTGTCATATTATTAAGACGTTTACCAAGAGTAAATACTGCTATTGATGAACCATGAACAATAATTGAACATATAACTAAAAAGGTAGTAATTGGCCAGATGGTAGCAATAGCATAATAATTTGGTGATCCAGGTGGTGGTAATTGTGCTAATGGTGTTGGTTCTCCATGTTCTAATTCAGCTCTTACTAATATACTTATGAAAACTGCACCAACTCCAATTGGTCCAAAATGACCACAAAATAATGCTTCTCTCCATGTTCTAATATCAGGAGTAAATGGTTTCATTGCTAATACAATTGGTAATCTTCTAAACAACAATACTAATATTCCCAATATAACTAATTTCCATGCTTCAATACCTAATGCAGCATCATTAAAACTTTGCCATGGTACAATAGCACCAAAGTAAACAAAATATGCCATATTCAATAATAAATCAATTACATTGGAAACATGACTCTCCTCTGTCTTTCTTGCAAACCATCCATCCCATGAAAATGCTGTACCAGCAGCAAATGCTACTAGCAAATCATCAACACCGATAATACTACCTACTCCCGTACAAAATAACGCCAATACAAAATAAAATACTAAAAATGATTCTCTATCAATTAAATTTTTCTTCTCTGCAAATTTAATTAAATGTCTACCCGTATATCCAATAACTGCTCCTAAAACACATCCAAATACACATTCATACAAAACTGTTAAAACAATAAAATCAAATGCTATTTCTCCAGGCTTTCCCGCATGTAAAATAATATTAATTGCTAAATAGGCAAATGGAAATGCCATACCATCATTGCAACCTGATTCGGCTGATAAAATATTTCTCAAATGCCCAGGAACTCTTTTAGCAAATTTACCTTTACCAACAACAGCTGATGCTAATACTGGATCTGTAGCTGTTACACAAGCAGCAATAGCTAATCCTTGGATCCACGTTAATGTAGGTATTAATTTCCATATAAATACACTTGATATTAACCAACCAAATGTCATGACTGGAAATAATAATATAACTACTGATAGCCAATGTTTCAGCATATATTTCTTTGGCAGTTCAACTGCTACTGCAAATATTTGCACCACCAATACAATCCTACTAACTTCAATCGTTATATAATCCGAATTCCCCCATGTTGTTGGCGTAAACCAGTTTAGACAATGTGGTCCTACAATCAACCCAAATATAGCGGCCACTGTAGCTTCACCTATATATAACTTCTCTTTAACAAACAATGATATTAATGAAAATACCGTAACAAACCACCCAATAAGCGCGTACGCTATATGAGCATCGTCAATCTATCACATCTTGTTAGCGCTGGTATCCTTGGATTGCCTCCGGCGGCCGGGCTCTGCCCGGACCCGTTGTTCCTCGCTAAAGCGAGGACTTATTGATGGAATATAACTTACCCATAATTGCGACCAAGCCATTTATAATTGCAACTTCACTTCAGTTCTAATATTCTTGTTCTTATTTCTAATCATGAATATATCTATCTACTATACTTCACTATCTTCCTGCGTTTGTTCTTATTCTCTTTCTCTTTCTATTTGTTAATCTCTTTCTTTAATTCTCTTGAGTTCTCTCTTATCTAATTCCAACTCGATTTCATAAGAAAAAAATGACCGCCAAGCCTATGGATCCTCTATAAATTTTGTTTGTTTAACCAACCAAGCGCTATCTATGTCTCAGTTTGGCTACCGCAGATCTATACTCGAAATCTACGTAATGGTGCTGATAATCTTCTGGTAGATATTTACGTACATCGGACATCCAACTATGCATGCAGCTCGTAAGCTCATCAAGTGGAGGAGATGGAGATAAGACCTATATATCCCACTAGTTAACTCTAGTTTACTTCCCCGTTCTTCTTCATCTACCGCCTGTCTCTGATTAGTTTGCCTTATCTATTTATTAATATTTCAAAATACATAAATATATATATATTACTGTTTTATATAGTTATGCTTAATGGCCAATATCTCAAAGCAACTTAATAATATAGTTAAACTTATTTTCGAATTGTCCATTCTTTCCTAGATCGATCTTTGAATTTATGGTGCTTCGTATCCAGGTATTATGGTTTATTACAAATAGTTTGTGTTCTTTAATTCATTATTAAGATTACATTTACAGCCCCCCTCGGTGCTTTCGGTCTACATGAATAATACCGGCTCACATGATATTAGTACTAGTGCTACCAACTATATATTAAAAACCTCTGATTTAGTTATCTCATCGCTCATCATAGTTTCCTCCCACCCCTGCATTTAGTAGTGTGGCTATACAACGTTCTACCCTTACCCGGATAGCTTCAGCCCACTTGTAAAAAGTCCATCCGAACTTTACTCCTATAGATAAGCCGATGATTAAGGTTCTTATATATACAGTTACTTGATTAGAGGGTAAAACTTTCGTTATCATAAATTTCAACCAAATTAGGTTTTCGAGAGGTTGAAGGATTTTAGCCGTTTCAGGAGATCCAATATCTCGCTGGTTTACCTAGCTCAACTACGGCTGATGTGGGGGGTGAGAGTTCTCATTATCCCATCAACTTTCTTGGTCAAGTGTTTCGAGAAAGGGCTCTCTACTCCAGCACGCAATAAAAAACAAAATAAGCTTCAAGCCTAAGCTTTTAAGCTCATCGGAATAAGCTATGAGAGAGCTCAGAGCCATATAATAGTATAATAACTTTAATTATCCTTAACCCACCCTATTTCAAATACTCGCCCGGTCATACATTCGTACATTGTACATTCCATCAAGAACCAAGCCCTTACCCATTTTCTATTTACAGTTTTCTCAGGGGAAGTAGTAGCTGTAGTAGTAGCTGTAGTAGTGAGTTGCTAGATAAATGTCATTAGCATAAAGTATTATTCTCAACATCTGTTATACCTTTCATTACTCAATTTCTTTACAATTATCATCATTCATCACTCGTTATAAACTTTATATCATATATTTTTGTATTTAGATTCTAGAATCTAAAGTATATACTTCATTTTAGTATATTAATTCAAACATCTTACTCCCTTTCATATTCCTCGTTGAACAGACACAATCGTAACCATTAACGTAAATTCGATACTCGGTAACGTTACGATTAACGTTAACTCAGCCTTCACTAACGTCCTTCCTATATAACCTTTCAACAAACCCGCTCAAACAACTCTATCAAAAGTGCCTATTCCTAAGTTGAAAACCGGGTTCTACATAAATATTTATCTTAGATTATTACCTTCAGATATAGATCTTTATAGCGAGAATATAATTTATATATGAATATAAGAAGAAATTACATCAAATCTGTACATGCAGTTTGGTCATGCCTCAATAGTTGATGATTAGAACTTTCCCTCCAATGAAATTTTCATATAATGATGTAAGTAGGTTTGTATAATAGTAATAGCAATAGTAATATCTAAAATTTTATTTGGTTATATTAGATTAATTACTATTACTATTACTATTACTATGATAGTATAATTTGTTAAAGTATGCATCTATCTAACATCATATTCTTATGTATAGGAGGAGTACATGTTGATAGCGATGGATGGCGATGGATGAGATTTGGCAAATTTACTTATTTGACCAAGCTGCTGGAGTGATTCTAGCGGTCCTACTTCACACATAGAAGCGCATCCTAAGACTAATTAGTAAAGTATTGTATACTTATAAATTCTGTTAATGTTTTATGAAAGATGCTGATATATATAAAGGTTAATAATACTAACGTAAACTTTATTAATAAAACACAATATCTTACCAACCGTGGTTCGGGCAGAGCCCGACCTCCTCCGGTGGAGGTAGATGAATGAGGGTATGGAATAGAACTTTTATTTTTCAATTATATTTTGTATTTTAGTCTTTTTCTTATGATTCTTTTTTAAAAAAAAAAAAAAGAAAATTAGATAAGATCAGCAATGTTCATTGGCATTTCTTCAATTTGAGTAGAATAAAACATTTCAATTTCTCTCATAGCTTGAATATCTTCAGAGGTAACGAAATTGATAGCAACACCCTTACGACCAAAACGACCACCTCTACCAATACGATGGATATAATTTTCTTGGTTGGTTGGTAAATCAAAGTTAATAACAAGGGAAACTTGTTGGACATCAATACCTCTAGCTAATAAATCAGTTGAAATTAAAATACGAGTAGAACCAGTTCTGAATTCTTGCATAATAGTATCTCTTTGTGCTTGATCCATATCACCATGCATAGCAGAAACAGTGAAATCTTTTTCAGTTAAAGATTTTTGAACATATTCAACCTTTCTTCTTGTGTTACAGAAAATAACTGCTTGAGTAACAGTAATAGTTTCATAAAGATCAATTAAAACATCAATCTTATATTGTTCCTCACCAACATCAATGTAGAATTGTTTAATACCTTCTAAGGTTAATTCATCCTTCTTAACTAAAATTCTGATTGGGTCTCTCATGAATTTAGTAGTGACATCTAAAACAGCACTTGGCATAGTAGCAGATAATAAAACAACTTGGATATCACGTGGTAAATTTTGGAAAATATCATAAATTTGAGATTTGAATCCTCTAGATAACATTTCATCAGCTTCATCTAAAACAAACATTTTAATCTTATCAGTTCTAAGGTTTCTACGAGTAATCATATCTAAAACTCTACCTGGAGTACCAACAATAACTTGTGCACCTTCACGTAACATTTGAATATCTTCTTGAATATTAGTACCACCAATACAAGCGTGACAGTTAACTTTTAAGAAATCACCTAATGCTAAAACAACCTTTTGAATTTGTAAAGCTAATTCACGAGTTGGTGCTAAGATTAAAGCTTGAGTAGCTTTAATGTTGGTATCAATATTTTGTAAAGTAGCAATAGAGAAGGTAGCAGTTTTACCAGTACCAGATTGAGATTGAGCTAAAACATCATGACCTTTAATAACTGGTAAAATAGCACGTTGTTGAATTGATGATGGGGATTCAAAACCATGAGCAAAAATACCTCTTAAAAGTGGTTCTTTTAAATTTAAAGCGTCGAATGAATCAACAACTTCATCGTAATTAGTGACAATTTGTCCAGCTTCAATATCAGTAAGTCCTTCAGACATTTTTTCTTTTCTACTTTTCTTTCAAAAAAAATTTATTTATTAAAATAAACTTAAGGAAGAGGAAAAAAAACACAAAAAAATTTATTAGCAGCCGTGAACAAATTTTTTTTTTTTCACTCTCTCTATTCTCTCTTACTCTATCTTTGCATACTGCACGAAAAAATTTTGATTACTTATCCCTAACCCTATTAACTATCGCGTGGAATCTTGGTCTTTGCCTCCGGCGGCCGGGCTCTGCCCGGACCCGTTGTTCCTCGCGTTGCGAGGAATGTGTTTATATCTAGTGTAGGATATGGAAGCTAATCAGCTTGTAATAGTTATTATTAGCAAAGTTCTTCAGTAGATAGTGTTGTTGCTGGGTAAGGGTTCATGCTGATCTTGGTTTGGAAGACAACGTAAGTTGACCAGACCACCTCCACCACCACCACCACCACCTCATACAGCGTTTCCATCGCCTTTACATCACCCCTTCATGCAATGACAACGTGTACAATTGCCTGCTCAGACCCCCTACCTCGATCATACAAATTCAACGGAAAGATCGTTAAATCATTTTTAAGATTTTGTCCATTCTTGATCAAACATAATTCAGCGTATAATTATAACTTAATCTGGTTAAAGGTCGCTAGGTTCATGTTGAATCTTTCGCGTAATATTCTACTAATGAGATCTCCCTAACCCTTATCTTAATAATGGACCCTTGATTATGCTCCTCTCCAAGTAGCAAGCTCCCTTATTCACCCACCTACCTTTTTACACAGAAACGATATTTCTATATGAACTCCTACTATTCTACCTCCGTACCCCTATTTGATACCATTCTCGCGCTGTAGCAAATTAATGATCACTGAACAATTAAATTTATAACACTTCAAAACTGTTCTCCCGATTCGGCTACATAAATACAACTTCTTCACCTTAGAGATACCAGACCCCAATTCTCCCTCTGACAATTAATGCTAGCTTGTCTTAAAACTCTATTTATGGTTATGTATAATAATAGAATAATATAATAATTATATTAGGTATATATATATTAATTGGTTGTGACGATAAAGCTCGAAGAAACTTCATATCTTCATTTGAATTGGTATTCTTCTATCTTAATTCATACCAATTTTTCTCTAATACGGTATGATATTTTCAGGGATTGGGGGTTTATTTAGCTAAATACTTCATACCATATCTTACCTCTATGCTCTCATAACAATTGGCTTGGTGCTAAAGCGGTTCTAGAAGTAACTATACCTTTTATCCTATATAAATCAAAGATCTCGATAAAAATATTTTTTCATTTTAAACGTCAATATTGCTGTTCAGCTTATCCATATATATTAAACGTAAGACTAGTATCCAACAATTCTCACTAGCATTGACCGTACACATATATATAGATATGCAATAATTTATCAGGCACTATTTAAATTCCTCGCGAAGCGAGGAACAACGGGTCCGGGCAGAGCCCGGCCGCCGGAGGCAAGAGCGGGGTAAGTAACGAATATATTTGTCTATTCAATTTTTTCAATTTTACCTTGTTCACGATTTTCACCTTTGGAACCGATGATGAGGATTTTCTCAAGAATAGTTGAAGAATCTTCATCTTCACCATCAAGGAATATTTGCAAAGAGGTGACATTTTGAAAATGAACATATCTAAGAGGAATCTCATACCAACCATTTTCATCAGGAGAAGGAACTGGAGAATTATGAAGTGGTTTAATACCACCGTCGGTGGCATCATCAAATGATATAATTGAAGGAAGATTTGCCCAGACTTTTATAATTGAAGGGGGCTGGATATCTGAAGAATCATCAGCAGGTTTAGATTTAATATAAATTGATTGAACTTTTGCCTTGTTTTGAAGAGGAAGATAAATAAGAACTTGTGAATCAGCATCAGATTCAATTAATGAAGGTTTTTCACTGGAAATATTAAGTAAATTACGAAGATCAGATGAAGGATCAGATGATTTTATATTTAAAATCTCTGCTTCACCAAAATGCAAAGAATCATTCAATAACTCAAATTTTGTATTATTAAGAATTTTCTTAATATCATCAGGAGTGCTATTGCTACCACTAGAACTACCATTATTACCATTACCATTGCCACCTTCTGATCTAATTGCATTTGGTGAAACTTTAGATAATTCTACTAGACTTTTATAAATACCTTCGGGATTTGCTCCTCTTATTCTATCAACCTCTTTCTTCTTTGCAAAATAAACAAATGTTGGCATTGCAGTAATTGAGTATTTCTTTGCTACATCTCTTGCTTCATCAACATCAACTTCTCCGAATTGAATATTACTAAATTCATCATGAAACTTTTCGACAATTGGTGCTATTGCTTTACATGGACCTGAAGTTTGTTAGATATTACCCCCAGTGAGCCAGCTATTCATCATCAACTTACCACACCATGCCGCAGTAAATTTTACTACTAATAATTCATTATTAGTTAATATATTATCAAATTCGTTTTGAGATTTGATTATTGTTAATTTTCCCATTTCAAATTAATGATATTTTAGAAAATTAAGTACAGTAGTAATAGTTGATTTAGATTTGTAAGACGTTCTTATGGGAGTTGACATGCGGCACGTGAAATTTGTCTACTATGTGCATTACGGAGGCACCACCTTAAGTTCTGCTGGAGCGGTACAGTTAATCCAGTTGATAGAGAGTTATGTATTTGGGTAAATATTGAGGTTAAATTAAAATTATAGATTGGCGTAGGATTAGGAATAGTATTACCTTCTATACCACTTTTACTTGTACTCAATATACGTTGCGTTGCCGGTCGATAACCTCGATGTGAAGTGCTTATTTTTTTCAAGCGAAATAGATTGAGAAGAGAGAGAAGGGGGAAAGGAAAAAAGAAATAATTTTTAGCTACAGAGGTTGTTACTGCTCAACATTTACCTTACGGGTGTATAGAAAATTAAATATTACGAAATAATAAGATACTACTATGATATATATTGAATAAGGTTAATATGTTGCAAGCGCTGTATATAAATCTATATTTAAGACACATACAGTTTATGCGAATTAGCCGGCCATATGAAAATATATTTATAGTTGTATATATAGTTATAATTTATATATATATTATAACGTACATATCTGCGTATACGAACCCCCTATATATCCGAATACCATCAACACTACTTCTACTTTGATATCCATATAGATACCTGTATAACTGGCCATCTTTAACATAATAATTCACCTTGAATTAAAACCAGCTAGCTATTTATTCATGAAATAGTGATCTACATAGTCTATGACAATCTCGCATAGAATGCAGGGTCCGATGGGTTGCGAGTTTAAAGATATTTTAGTAAGTTATACTTTAATTAGATTAAATAGTATAAAGTCCGCTAAAAGTCTCATTCAATATAATTTGTACCTCGATAATAGTTTTATAAATGTTTATATTATACTTAATAGTTACCATTCTGTAGTACCCGTACTCTTAGTAACACTTTAATAACCAGTTCAGATTGCGTTCTAATTGTGGAACAACCATAAAAAACTTAAGTTATTTATTACTTTGGTCACTAACAAAATGAGAACACTTCTAACATACCTTATTTCTTACAATAATATACATTTCTCTCCAACACAATCTCATATCCTTCTCCAAATTCTTATCTGGGTAAGGGTATACGGGCTAGGAAATATTTCCCTATTGAAATAATTTTTTTTTGCTGATCTGCAAAGTCGATTGAAATTTCAAGTTCAAACCTGAAAAACCGGCACTTCTCTTCTCTCTACACAGCTTTAGACAGACATAGAACCAAAACAAAATGGGTGATAGAAGAAATATTGTTGGAATCGAACACGATCGTGTTACAAATGTGAGTATATAAAAAGAGTTAAATTAGTTCAACATACACTATCCAACGCAAACAATACTTCAATCCTCCGAGTTTCGCTCGGAATCACATATCCACCCGAAACACTCACTAACTCTACATAGGTATCATCAACAGATTTTCCTGGTCATTATCCTGGTGAAGATAATTCATGGGACATTGCAAAATTTGAAAAGAACTTTGATATAAAGATTTCTCATCTTACAGATTTATCAGCAAATTTTGATCTTATTGGTATTGATACTTCAATAGCAAATGCATTTAGAAGAATTATGATTGCAGAAGTTCCATCAGTTGCAATTGAACAAGTGAATATTTGGAACAATACATCAATTATTCACGATGAAGTATTAGCACAAAGATTAGGTTTAGTTCCAATACAAATGTCACCAGATTGGATTACATGGTATGATGATAGTGCTCCAGTAACATATGATAGTGAAGGGAATCCAGAACCAAAATATAATAGTAATAATACTGTTGAGTTTTCACTTCAAGTTAAATGTGAAAGAAATCCTGATGCACCAGAAGGTTGTACCGATCCAAATATTATGTACAGAAATTCCAATGTTTATGCAAAAGATTTAAAATTTGTACCACACGGAGATCAAGAGACAACAATGACTCCACCACCAACTGTTTGTAATCCTGATATTTTATTAGCAAAATTACGTCCAGGACAAGAAATTGCATTAACTGCATATGCTATTTTAGGTATTGGATCAGATCATGCAAAGTTTAGTCCAGTTGCAACAGCTTCTTATAGATTATTACCAGTAATTGATATTATTGGTGAACCAATCAAAGGAGATTTAGCCAAGAAGTTTCAAAAATGTTTTCCATCTGGTGTAATTGAGATCAATTCTAAAGGTGAAGCATTTGTAGCTGATGCAAGAAAGGATACTGTATCAAGAGAAGTACTTCGCCATGAAGAATTCAATGGAAGAGTTAAACTTGGAAGAAGACGTGATCATTTCATCTACAATATTGAATCAACTGGAGCTATGCAACCAGATGAAATTTTCGTCAAGAGTATAAATCATTTACGAAACAAAGCACAAGAACTTCTTTCATATGATTTAACAATAACTAATTAGACTATGTACAATAATTTATTACCGCTTATATAACCATACAATCATCGGAGGCCGGGCTCTGCTCGGAGACGCTGAACCATTTTATCGGTATAGATATTACACTATCAAAACTAAGATTGATCCCGCCGGTCGCCAGATAAACAGATCCGGAAATAGCCCACCGGAGATTTTTTGGTACGATAGAGAAAGAAAGGAACAAAGGAAGGAATGAAGGAAGTGCGTGGTGTACTCATGGTAATTAATATATAGAGAAATTAACAAGTAAATAATACAAAATAATACAAAAGTAAATAAAAATATATATGCCCCGTGGTTTGTAATGTGCAGAAAACGTCATTTTTGAAGCAAGGCACTTAATGAAATGTCCTTACACCAATTTATGAGTATATGATAAAAAAACAAAATGGACGTCATCAAAAATAATAAAAATAGAAAAAAGTTGGCTTTTATTGGTCATTAAAATAAAGAAAAAATAAAAATTTGGTGAACATGAAAATCATATATCTATCTCATCAACAGCATTAATCATTACCTTCTTGGTGGTAGAAAGTCGGATGGCCCTCCATACCCACTTTGTCCTGATGGTGGCGGTGGAGGAGGAGGAGGAGGTGGTGGTTGATATAAATCAGGGGGTACTTGTGAATCATGATTACTTGTTGTAGCGTACCCTCCAGCGTAACGGGTTGTTTGTCCTAATCCTATTGTATCAGATTGTAACTGTTGAAATGAAGATATTGGTAAGGATGATGGTATTGATGAAAGGTGAGACTGTGATGATGGTTGATGTGGATGGTGTGGTTGATGTAGAGAATGAGGTTGCTGAGGAGGTTGTGATTGTTGTTGTGTTTGTAATAATGGGATTCCATATGTTAATGGCGGTGGTGGTTGTGGTGGTTGTGGAGGTCCTCCAACATTCTGTTGAGGGAATGGCGGTGGTGGAAATGGTAACCCGGGTAGCGTTCCTCCTCCTGCAAATGGTATTACATTTTGGTCAATAACTATACCAAAAAAATCAGGATTTGAATCAAATATTTGTTTAATTTTATCTCGAACTTGTTCAGAAGTTATTGATTTTGATCTCATTCTTGTTAATTCAGATGCAATATGTTCCCATTTAATTTTTTCACCTTCTTCTAAGATACTTCTCATGCTTGAAATATCTTGTGAATCCCATACTACTGCTCCACCTCCTTGTTGCCCTATTAAAACTTGGTAACGATTTCTTGCTGCAAGATGATCGGTACATTCAGCTGCCTCAGCAATTTCTGGCCAAGATTTCCCTTGTCTTTTCATTTCTAATATAATATTATCTTGATCAGTTGTATATTTTGATTTTTTCTTTGGACGTGGTCGTTGATCTGGTTGTAAAGCATTTGGATTTGAAGGAATTGCTATTGAAAGAGGTGGTTCAGCTACATTAAGAGGAAGAGTAAAAGTACTACCGGGTGGAACTGGTGCTCCAAATGCACTACCAAATTCGCTATCATCAGGACTTTCTACAGGACGTAACAGGCCAATTTGTCTAAAGGTTCGATTACTTGGACCTCCAGTTATTCTATTTGAACTATCATATCCCATATCAGTAGGAATATTAATATTAATATTGGTTGGCGCAGCAGATTCTAGTATTGCTTCTTCTAATGATCTTTTTGAGCTGGTTCTTCTTCTTCTACTAGGGCCCGCACCGGACCTTGGATCTGATCTTGGATTTCTAACTGGAGTAGTAGATGCATAAGTTGGAGTATAAGAAAATGGACCTGGGGGGTGTAAATTGGATGATAAATTGGGTTGCATGTTGGATGGTAAAGTAGATGGAAGATTGGATGGTAAACCTGATGGTAGATTAGATAGTAATCCTGACGGCAATCCTGATGGCATTCCACTATGAACATTAGATGGAATTATACTACCAGATGATATACTAGATTGTAAACCAGATTGTAAACCAGATTGTAAACCGGATGGTAATACTTGTGATCTCCCTCCTATTGGTAAATGGGCATTTATACTATATTGTGAAGATTGGTTTTGATTCTGTGATTGGGTTTGTGAAGAATTTTGTTGAAAATGTGATATTGAAGATCCTTCAAATGTTCTTGAATGTGATTGAGGTGGTGATAATAATGGATTTGGTTGTAATCTATAGAAAGAAGATCTTTGTTGAGAGGGAGGACTTAAAGGTACTGGATATGAAAACGAATAAGTAGATTGATCATCAGGTTGGGATTGCTGTTGAGGTTGTTGAGGTTGTTGTCTATTGTACAAATTACTTGAAAGTACTCTAACAGATTGTAATTGTGTTTGTTGTTCTATAGGTTGAGGGGGAGGTAATCTATGCAATTGAGGTTGTGTTGGTAGTTGTTGTTGTGATTGTTCTGATTGTGATTGTACTTGTTGGGATTGCGATTGTTGAGACTGTTGTTGTTGTTGCTGCTGCACTTCTTCTCGTGGAGTTGTTTCCTTTCTACTATTCCCTTCTCCATCATCTTGTGAGGTATTTGTTTGGTTACTTTCATTGTAGCGAAATGCAAGGGCATCATCTTCATCAGGTGGAGGCTCCGTCATTTGGTGACGTTATTATATAAGATGATGATTGAAGGATAATATCATAAAAGTATAATTTTATTATGAATTCATTGATAGTTAATATAATATGGAGCATTCAAATCTAAGAAAGTTAGTAACTTATTAGGCATGGGGCACTACTGATAGGATAATCTACTACAAGATCCAACCGCCATGTACTAACCTATATCGATAAATCAAAGCCAAGGCTAAAACATCAAGTTCGATTCCTTCATCATCGATCAATCCTATCATTAAACTTACCAAATATCCGATACCCGTACCCGTTACCGAAAGTAAATAAATAAATAAATAAATCTCAAAACCCTACTACCTTTGTTGATATACACATGTACCTATTACTTTAATTTATTAAAGAGAGACCCTCTTCTCTCCTTTATTATAGAAAATTTTGTTGCTATAGTAAAAAAACAAAACAAATTAAATTCGTTATTTCTTTATTAAAATTTTTAAAAGGAAAGAATGGATAATAAAGAGTTAAAAGGAATGAATAGTAATAACAAAAAATCCCTATTTCTTTGACCTTCTCGTTTAATAACTTTGATAAAAAGTAAGAAAGAGAAAAAAAAATAAAAAATTAAAAACAAAATTTTAAAAATGTGTATATAGCCGATTTCTTTTAAGTTTGTAAACCTATAACGGTTTTAAACAATAAATTGACGGTTAAGAATGTGAGAATGTGAGCAGTTGGTGAATTGAATAAATTATTGATTTATTTTATTAATAAACTATAGGTATAGGTAGAACCTATAAATATAGTAATAGTTATTGAAGTTTATGATTTATGATCTATAGTATATGATCTATAGGTTATAGTATCTGATCTAGTAGTATGAATGCTTTACTCCAATCAATGATAACTTCGTTTAAAACTATAAATCTTTTTATTCCATATAACTTATACCTCTTTACTTTTAATAAACTTTTTAATACCTGCCAATAGTTATGAAAAAAAAAAATGGGGGAAATAAAACCTACTTTATTCCACAACGAGAAAAAAGCAAAACAAATGATAAAAGATAAACTAAAAAGAAAGAGATTTTCTGGCAAATTCAATTCTTTAAAACCCAAATTTCCTTCTCTTCTTTTCTCTCCAAACCAATTTTGCAAAACTATACATTGTCACGGTCTATAACTTTAACGTTGATCTTATGCATATTAGAAAGGTAAACAAATAACAAACGGTCCATTTGGATAAATTCCGAACCCTAGGGAGACCCACAATTATGCAATAAGGGTGATCTATTAATACTGTAACCTCTGCATTTCTGATTGTTAGGGTAGCAAGAAGATGGTAAAAATATGTAATTAATGTATATATAAGTGAAGATAATAAAAAGAAAGGGGGTTGTGTAGTGGAATTAGCAATATGTTACGGCGAAAATGCTATAGTTGTGTGTATAATCGCAGCAGATGTTGGTTGTAGGAGAACCGTATACACGGCGGTACAGATGCTGCTACTGGCAGCTTGTTACCCAAACTCCAACCTGAATAGTTGTTCCAACTTAACTTGACCTATATAGCAGCTACACGTGAACAGCTACCTTAATGTTAACGTTACTCTAAGGCGACGTTGTATGCATAGGCTGTAAATTAAAACCAATGCTAGGGTTATAGTAGGTGCTTTACAGACACCACACACGCACATCCTCCTCCCTCCTCTTCCTCCTCCTCCTCCTCCCCCTCCTCCCTCCTCTCTCCCCTCCCCCCCCTCCTCTTCTTACTCACCCACCGCCAACACTCTTATTCCGATTTATTCCACTTTAACATGAGACATGAGTTGATTGAAAGAAATAAATACATACATCATCTCAACTTAATCTTTTGATTCATTTCTGTTTTCTCTTAAGATATATTATGGCAAGTCTAAAATTTGCTTATTATATAGTTAAATATATACGACCCGTCTTAGTTTGCCTTAAATTAAAGTCTTATACCCCCACTTTTTATATAGAAGATACTCTTAATACATAGAATTGTTTTGACCCTGCGTATTACTGTAAGAGGGAGGAGTATTTAAGCAAATTTACGGCTATCTTTTATTCCTAACCGTATGAGCGTTTGTTGAATACGGACTACCCCTGATTTCCCAGATTTATTTAATAACCCGCATTTAGCAATTGGGAAGCAAATCGATATTTCGCGCCTTCCTAAAATGTTATGACCGTTAGGCGGTTAGGCTAATGCTAAAGAACCCTTTTAGTCTAACTATTCTCCTGTTTAGCGTTGTTAAGATCTCACCTACGGCAATCAAGTGGACCCCTTAGCCAGCCACTGGTGTAAATCTTTTCTAATCTGAACTGTGAACCTTAGAGCAGATCTCGATCAAAAAAACGCCGCTAATGCAGCATGCAAGGTTATAATAAATAAACATTATCCAAAAGAAATCTAGTCAGAAATTAAATCATTGGATATGCATTTAAAAGACATTGAATTTACTCAAATTTACTAATAATAGTCTATTTATTAACTTATAATGGTGAAGGTAGTTTAATACACCGGCGCAGGCTTCGGCAGGAAACCATTGTTCCAGGTTGTTAGCCAAATATAACTTTTTTTTTTTTTTTTTTTTTTAATTT
>JAJMID010000009.1:0-112291 GCA_030583405.1 Sugiyamaella americana | reverse complement strand
ATACAATAACGCTAATCACATTAAGCCTATATATTTCATCGTCGCTTCATCCATTCTACATTTCTCGATGTTCCCTTTTATTATTGAAATGTTTCATTTTATCTAAACAATTCATTAATTATTCAATTCACATATCTTTCTAATTCCTTTTTATTCATCAAAGTTTTAGGCGTACAAGAAAGTTATTCCAAAGTTACATATCCGTCAATTAAACCTACCATCGAATCATAACTTAGCGAAAGCATGAACAATTGCTCGCTGGCTTATTAAATTAATCAATGCATGACTATGTATGGTTAGTCATTGCAATCTGGAGCCACCTCCAGTTATATTAACTTCTTAACTTTCTTTATAATGTTACTATGTGCATCGACACATGGTTATAATAAACACTAATGTCGATATTAACAGTATAACGCAGGTTACCGTATAATAAACCGTGATACTTCCGTTAATGACAATATATTGACAAGCATGGACCAAGGGCTGGACCAAACTTTTTAATTTCTTTCTATATACACTATATATTATTAAATGCAATCATTAAAATAACGTATAAACAAATTATTTATGTATTATCTTCATTTTTGTGCCATAATGTCTACATAACGACTACGTGCATTTCGTTTGATAGGTTTACGAGAGGTCGGAGCAGCAGCCAGGAGGTCATCTAGACTTGAGGATGTTGCAGGACGAGGATTTGATGTAGGAGGTAGATTAGGTGGTGCAGAAGGAGGACCAGTAGATGGAATAGGTGATGAACTAGGTGGTACACTAGGTGGTACACTAGGTGGTATACTTGATGGACCTCTAATTGGTGCTGAAACAGCTCTTTCATTAACTGGGGTTCCTGAAACACTTGGACTACCTATTGGTGATGATGATGTTGATACAACTGGCTTAGATCTTGGTGGAGGCGCAAGCTTAGTAGATTTAACTTCTTCAATTGGTGCATTCTTATCAACCCACCTTTTAAGTTCCTTATCATAATAAAATGAAGATTCATCACCAAGTTTTGCACGAATAGCCTTAGGTTGTTCGTCTTTCTTAAACCAACCAGAAAACCAACCTTTCTTATCTTCTGATTTATCTTGTTCTTTGTTATTCTTCTTTCCCTTATCAGATTCAGTTGCTTCTTCACTTTCTTCTTCTTGCTTCTTTGAATTTGAAAATCCAAGGTCTTCATCTTCTTCTTCTTCAGGAATTGTAGGAGTAGTATAAGTTGGAATTGGTGCTGAATTGAAAGTTGGTGCAACCACTGCTGGGGTATAAAAATTACCTTCTGACTCAGGATCAACAACATTATCTTCACCTAACGGTTCTGCTTGATAACCATAACTAGGCGGTTCATAATTAGAGTATTCGTCATTAACATCAGCATCTTCTTCTTCCCCTGCAAAGGATTCAGATGCTTGAATTGGTTCTTCAGTTGGTGTATAAACTTCAGAAGTTTCATCAGATCCATTAGATTCTTTTTCATTTTCAACAAGTGATTCTGAAGGTGGTGCAGGGGCTGGTGCATTACCTCCATAAATAGCACCATATGGATTGTATTCATAGCTTGATTCAGGTTCTGTAGATTCTTTAACCTCTGTATTAGTATTACTAGTTGCTGCAGTTGTAGCTGCGGTTGTAGCTATAGTTGAGCTCTTATTTAATAATTCATATGGTGAAATAGATGGTTTCTTTGCAACCTGGGGTGTACTTTGGGGAGCATATGGATTATAGTTTGAAGCTGCTGCTGGTGTATTGATGGTCGTAGATGCCGCTTTAGCATATGGATTTTGAACTCTTGAAGGTGAAGCAGTAAGTTTTGCTTTGGGAGAAATTTGGGGGTTATCTCTTAATTGTAAAGGAGATGATGATTCATTTTTATTTGAAACTACTGATTCTGGTGTAAATGGTCTAGATAATGGTTTAGCTTGACTACTACCTGGTCTTGAAGGAGGAGCATAAGGATTCAATTCTTCAGTAACATTCGATGCATGTCTTGATGTGATATTAGGTGATATAGGACGACTATCAGAAGATTGTTTTCTTGAATTAAAATTTGGAGAAGAAATTGAAGATTTCCGTGAATTATTTTCATAACCACTAATAGTACTAGGTTGTATTCCATATGACATAGAAGATATATTTGCATGTGATTGAACTCTATTAAAATTATCATTTACATTATTATTAATTGAACCAACTGCTTGAAAAGATTGATTTCTTGGAATACCAGCAGTATTAGCAGTAGCACTAACAACATTACCTGGAGCAACACCATATTGTCCTACCCCATAAGGCTGTTGATTGAAATAATTGGGACTTGATTCTAAACCAGTTACTGGCATTGTATTAGCTGGAGTGCTTGCCAATCTTTTGAATATTCCGCCATCTTCAGTACTGTCACTAGCATTATCTGGTACATCATCATCACCAGCAACAAATTTATTGAATGATTGCATCATTATCTTATCAAATTTTGGTCTACCAATTTTACCACCAAACCAACCTGAACCACTTGAACTGGTACTTTCAATACCTGATACTCTATGACTTAAACTTTCAACTGCTTCATTAAATTTAGGCATTTCTTTACAAGTTGATTTATTAACAGCATCAAGAATCTTTTGTACTTCTGAAGTAAAGCCAAAATCTGTAAGTATTAAAGCATGTTGTAATTTGTAAGGTAATAAATGAGAGAATTGATTAACAATCTTAGTTTCAGGTGGCGGATTGGAAATTAAAATAAATTCATAAATTTCACTCATTAAGATAGAATCAAGATCATGACCAAATGAAGAATTTTGTTTGTCATCACCAATTAAAGTAATGGATGTTTCTTCTGGAGAACCAAATACTGGGTAACCAGATAAGATCATACTAAATAAAGTTAGTTTCTAAGAACAAAGTAGCAGCCAGCGGGTCCTACCAACGGGTCCGGGCGGAGCCCGGGCCGAGGCAGTAAACTACCAAATACATACCATATATGAGAAGCTTCTACCAAACCATTTTTATGTAATAATTTGCCAAGTTCTAAGATACAATCTGAATCCTTTGGAGATTTATTTGATACAATTAATGAAAGATACATTCTCCAATTATTAATTGAAGGTGAAATAGCAGATTGACCCTGAATTTGTTGTTGTCCTACTCTTGGTTGAAGTTCAGTTAAAGCTTCAGAACCAGCACCAGCTAATACTCTATAAATTAATGCTAAACTTTGCGAATTACTTGATGGATGAGACCTTACATCTTCCCTTACAAATTCTGCTACAGTATCATTCCATTGTTGAGGACCTAATGAACTTGCAATTACTAGAGCATGACCCCATAATCTTTTATCAAGAGCAATTCTTAAAGCACCTTCGCGATGACCAATTTCTAAAGCAGTAAAAATATTTCTTAAATCTTCTGAACTAAATGATGCCATACCCATTTGATAATCAGTACTTGAATTACGACGATGAAGATTCTTTTTATATAAATCAGCAGCTGAAGAAAAATTAGCCATATCATCCTTCTTAACTAAAGAAAGACGAGGATTAAGCAATTCTTTAATAGATTGATATACTTCTGGGGATGATCTTGATAAATGATTATCACTCTTTAACAATATATTTAATAATTTCCATAATAAAATTCTATTACTAATTCTTTCACTCCATTTACCAGTACCACCAATCTTAAGATCAGTTTCAAGTTTACCAATTTTCCAATCAATCCATTTTTCAAGTTCTTTCTTTTTACCCTTAATTATACCTTTATTGTTAACTAATGGAGCAGGGAATTTCGTATTTAATTCGTCCTTTTTAATAACATCAGTTGAGCGAACAATCTTTAGTTCAGTATGAGTATTACCAAATGCAATAGCAGGTGGAAGTCCATAAACAATTTGACGACCATTACCAAAATGAAAGATTGGAAATTGTCTTTTTTGTAAAGTTTCATTATCAACAGGAACACTAGATGGTCGGAAGTGATCTGCTGCTGCAGTAGCTGCTGATTCTAAATTTAATGAAGCAGGTTGATTAGGAAATTGAGGATGATGATGATGAGGTGGTTGAGTTTGATAAGGTAATTGTCTTGCTAATCTACTACTTTCACTTAATATTGGCGGTAAATCTCCATATGTAGAAGTTGGTGGTGGTGCAGTACTTTTACTTACTGAAGCAGCTATAGCATTAGCAGCAGCAGTATTATGAGGATCATACTGATTAATAACAGGAGCGTTTGATGTAGGAGGTGCAAATGCATTAGGAGGAGTTGTAAGAGTTGTTTTGCTGTTATACGGTGATTTTACATAATTACCATGATTTGAACCCGAGGAATTAGTCCTAGAGTGAGTATACTTTTGTGAAGGAATTGGAGGAACTGAATGGGCACTTTGAATTGGTGGGGTAGAAACTGGCGCATAGGGGTTTGGAATTGATGGAGGTCTCGAGATTGAAGTGGGCTGGTTGAGAGGAGAAAATGCGTTAGCGGTGGGTTGGCTATAGTTTTGATATTGACCTTGAGGAGCACCTCTAATCGAGGTTTGTTGAGCAGGAGGAGAAAATGCATTAACAGGAGCAGTATAAGGACTTCTATATTGATTTTGAGGACTATACTGAGATTGTGGTTGTTGAAAAGGGGGGTGTACTGGTTGTTGCTGTTGTACTTGCTGTTGTATAGGCTGTTGTATAGGTTGGTGTACTGGTTGATATGGTGATGGTTGCTGGTTACCACTATAGTTTGCCGGAGAAACTGGTGCATACGGATTAACTTTAGGTGATTGACTTAACCCAACTGATGATAATATTGGTGATCTCTCGGCCGGTACTCCACCTGCGGCCGGAATAACTGGTGGTAATGGTAACCCTGCTTGATTTAATGGAGGACCAAATTGACCATATTGATGAGAGTGAGGATGTCCTCCTGGTAGTACCCCCACTGGTCCTGGTGGTACTCCTGGGCCAGTCATTCCAATTGGAGCATGATCATAGCTTGCCTTACGGCTCATTGGTTTACGACCATGGACAACTGGCAATTCTTCAAAAAATGATTTCTTTGGTGTAATAGTTTTTGGTGTAGATTGTTGGGTACTATAAACTGATGGTAATTGTTGAGGAGAATAACCAGTATTAGATATATTTTGAAAAGATGGTGAAGGTCTTACATGATGTTTAGGCATAATATTAGTTGGTAAATCAAATGCATTTGATGATGATTTAGGAATGATTTTTTGTTTATCGTCAAGATGGTAAATTGATGGTTGTTGATAAGGATTAGAGACAGGTTGGGAGTATGGAGATTGGAGTTGTTGTTGTGATTGTTGTAGTTGCTGTGCTGGTTGTGATTGTAGTCGTGGTTGTAGATTTTGATATTGTGCTGGTTGTTGTTGCTGTTGTGGAACCGACTCTTCGTCAGAAAGAAGGTCATCATCATCTTCTAAAAATGCTAAAGATGCAAGATCAGCAGGTGAACTAGTTGGAATTGCTGCAGGAATTGGAGTAGAAGCAGAAATTTTGCTACCAACGGTATCTCCACCAACGGCTAGATTATCAAATAAATCACCTTCATCACCACCAAATGTATTATTCTCTTCAACAAAAGGATTTTTATCAAGATCTGGCGCATCAGTTACAATATTTGAATTTGATGATTCTGAACGAGTTAAATTTGTTGGTACTTTTAGTGGCTCATCAGGAAGTTCAGATTCTTCAGCAGTACTCCCTAAATTACTAAAGAATGGATCATTATCAGCAGCTGCAAAAACAGAAATAACTCTCTTATGCTGAAGTGGTTTAGATTGGGATGGTTGTTGGAGGAACTCACTACTTTGCTGATGAGCAGGTTCTTTCAAGAGATCATCAGATTGTTTACTAAAGAAATCATCTTCATCTTTCTTTTCAATATGATTCAAGAAATCGTCACCTGGTTTTGAGATTTCTTGACTGAAGAAATCATCAACTGAATCAGATTTATTTTGACTAAAGAAATCATCTGTTGCTGGAGCAGAGGAAGTTTCTTCAATTATCAATTCTTCTGTTGGATGAAATGGTACTTCTTCACTGTCATTTACAGGATTAGAAACTTCTTTATCATCTTGGTTGGATAAATCATCTTCAGCTGGTTTAACAATGCTATCAGAATGATATGGTGCTTCATTTGTAAAAAAATCATTTGTTTCACTTTTAATATCTTGAGTGAAAAAAACATTCTGAGAATCATCTTCATTTTTAACATCATTTCCTAAGTCATCAAAGAAATTCCTAGTTTCATCATGACCATTAGTTTCAAATACCAAGCTTGAATCATTTTCTTCTAAATTTAAATTAGAAAGTTTTTTATTTAATTCGTTAACTGGTTGTTGAAGGGGTTCCCCAGTATATTTATTTGATTCTTCGTTTGCTTCTTCAACTATTTCTTCACTCTTTACTTCAGGTTCAACTGGTGATAGAGGAGTAGATTCAATTACTGGTTCAGATGATTCTATTGGTGTTTCTTCTTGAAATTTATCATCTCCAACTTCCTCTATTGAAATTGATTCCGCTTCAAAATGACTCTCCGTTTCAATAATAGCAGTAATTGGCTCTTCAACAGTAGGTAATTGAGTTGATTCAATTGCGGTTTCAGAAGCTAATTCTTCTAATGTTTCTTCTTCCACTGTCGTTGTTTCTTCTGATATAGGGATATGCGTTTTACCTTTTATTTCTGGTTCTTCAATAATTGGGTCAACAATTGTGTCAACAACTGGTTCCGCTTCTGGTTCAACTTCTAGTTCAACAACTGGTTCAATAACTGGTTCAACTTCTGGTTCAACTTCTGGTTCCACTTCTGGTTCCACTTCTGGTTCCACTTCTGGTTCCACTTCTGGTTCCACTTCTGGTTCAGCTACTGGTTCAACAACTGGTTCAACAACTGGTTCAGCAACTGCTATAACCTCTGATTCAGTAAGCTTCTCCTCTATTGGTCCTTCTACCTCTTCTTCTAATGATGTTGGAACATTTTCTTTCAATACTTCCACTGGTTCATCTACCTTCTTATCTGCTTCTGTAACTGCTTCTACGGTACTAACCATCTCTTCTGGATCTTTAACCTCTTCCTCCTCCTCTTTATCTTCAACCACAGCTACACTATTATTACCTGATTTCTTCTTCTTCTTCTTATTCTTTTTCTTCTTTTTCGTACTAGTTGTAACAGCTTCAACCGGTGGCACTAATTTATCTTCGGCATTCAATCCACCTCCATTTTCTTTCAAATCTACCGACGAAGACATATTCTACTCAAAAGTTAGTACTACTTCCAACCGCCTGGACCTAACCGACCGGCTCACAAAGATTACTTACTTATATATAATCTATATCGTAGCTTTAACAATTAACTCAAGATCACCTTTCCTTTCTGTACAATTTGATCTAAAACCTAAACAATAGTTAATTTCTTCCTGCCCCTCCTTTTCTAGCTCTCTCCTTTTCTCACTTACCTCAATTATCACTCTCCTCTCTTAGCCTCTTCTCATTAAAAAATATTTTCAATTCTCTTAAGATTCTATTCTTCTACTCTTCTTGGATTTTACAAAATCTGTATGGTCTATCTCTTGTTTTGCTGGCAAGTATTTTGTTCAATGGTACCTCACTCAATCTAATCAACAAATACATTTGTCCGCGCTCGCGCATTTCACTCTAAGCCGTACAAAACGTTTTCTCCACATGTCAAACCGTTGGTACTTATGTTCACCTGCACAGAAGTTTAGGGGGGATATTGTCAATAGTCTTGTGTGTATATAATCAGGTATGTAGATGAAATATAATTTTATTAAAATATATAAGTAAATCTAGATTTTCACTATGTATTTCGTTATATATATATTTACTCGTACATAACTTGGGCTCTTCATTCTTATATATATTCTCCGGCCATCCGCTTCGCACATCCAATTAATACTCTATCTGGTATGAGCTATTGTAAAGTTAAAGCATAATCCAAGATAGGTAGCCTTGTAATTGCTCTAACAACAATAAGTTAATGAATCCTTCTTCTAATGCTTTTCATAACTCTACTTTAACTACAATTAGCTCCCGTAGGTAAGTGCGCGAGTTATTCCGCGAACTTTTTGGGCTGAATGCATATTTTTTCTAACATGACAGGCAGGGTCCCAACCTTATTAGAGTTTAAGCAACCGTTATGTATAACTAGCTGCGGACTTATATCTAAAGATCAACGGAGTGGTATAAAGAGTTAGAACAAATATCTTAATCAATTAAGGGAGAGAAGCTAAGTCTTTCTTTACGTACTGTAATAATTCTGCTGGTTCAAAAAGTAGTGAGCTAATAGTCAAGAAGTACCAAAGACTAAGAGAGGAGTAGCAAATGTAGAGCAGCAAATGTAGAGGTAAACAGGAAGGTAGCACTGCTGATAATAACTTTTATAGGGAAGTTTTTGATTCTTTTACGGGGGAACAACAGACGAAGACATTAGATTCAGATTTTACCTTAAGTTATAAAATGTATTCCTGACCATACTCTACATATACTCAAGAATATTAAACACAACAGAAATAACGCAGTGATTCTCTATTAAAGCTTCAAAAAAATTTTATATCAGTGACCAATTTTACAGTTTTTGAGGACTCCCCCATTAATTGCGATTTACTAGTAAGGTTATTCAATCAAGGTCAAGTAATCGTGTTATCTATGCAGATCCTATCCATTATCCAAAACAGAACTTCGCCAAATCTATCTCCTAAGATTATCTTAAATGTCGCTTCAAACAATAATCTCATTTTCTAATTAGTTTTATATAAACTTTTATAATTGCTAAAGTTATTAATTTCACACTTCACCTCCTCCTAATTCCTACTCAAAAACCTCCTTACCCCACTTACCTTATCCATTGATAGTGGTTAGGGCACGTTTAAATCAGAAATTTTTTTCTTATCGAAGACACCTACACATACAGGAGAATTCAAATCAACTGAAGTTCATTTCGTTAATTTTCTTCTTTCACATACCTTTCAATTAATTCAAACTTCTCATTATGTCTAAAAAGGGTCCTAAGGGTAAACAAAATTTACCTCCAGAGCATGAACGGTTTCTTGCTTGTTGTGCAGATATTTCATTGGAACTAATCCAATCTCTTCAAACCAATAAAGATGTTAATTTAAATGGTTTAGTTGGTAGATTATCAAAAAAATATAAACTCAAAGCTCAACCAAGATTAACTGATATTATCTCTTCAATTCCTGATCAATATAAAAAATATTTATTACCAAAGTTAAAAGCAAAACCTGTTCGTACTGCTTCAGGTATTGCAGTAGTTGCTGTTATGTGTAAACCACATCGTTGTCCTCATATTGCTTATACTGGTAATATTTGTGTTTATTGTCCAGGTGGTCCTGATTCTGATTTTGAATATTCTACTCAATCATATACTGGTTATGAACCAACTTCAATGAGAGCTATCAGAGCTCGTTATGATCCATATGAACAAGCAAGAGGTCGTATTGATCAGCTACGCCAATTAGGTCATAGTATTGATAAAGTTGAATATATCATCATGGGTGGTACTTTTATGTCATTACCTCAACAGTATAGAGAATCATTTATTGCTAATTTACATAATGCATTATCAGGACATACTAATGCTGATGATGTTGATGAAGCTATTGAATTTTCTCAACAGTCACAAACCAAATGTGTTGGAATTACTATTGAAACAAGACCTGATTATTGTACTGAAACTCATTTAAGTGACATGCTTCGATATGGTTGTACCAGATTGGAAATTGGTGTTCAATCTGTTTATGAAGATGTTGCAAGAGATACAAACCGTGGTCATACTGTAAAAGCTGTTTGTAATACTTTTGCTTTAGCAAAAGATGCTGG
Organism: Sugiyamaella americana; assembly: GCA_030583405.1. Lineage (NCBI taxonomy): Eukaryota > Fungi > Ascomycota > Dipodascomycetes > Dipodascales > Trichomonascaceae > Sugiyamaella > Sugiyamaella americana. The sequence goes on along the minus strand of JAJMID010000009.1, from coordinate 102,434 downwards.
TTACAAAGTAGTTAGTCATATGATGCCAGATTTACCAAATGTTGGAATGGAAAGAGATTTAGATCAATTTAGAGAATATTTTGAAAATCCTGCATTTCGTACTGATGGGTTAAAGTTATATCCAACTTTAGTTATTAGAGGTACAGGTTTATATGAATTATGGAAAAATGGTCTTTACAAATCATACAATGCTAATGCATTAATTGATTTAGTAGCTAGAATTCTTGCATTAGTTCCACCTTGGACTCGTATCTATAGAGTTCAACGTGATATTCCAATGCCATTAGTAACTGCTGGGGTTGAAAATGGTAATTTACGTGAATTAGCACTTGCTCGTATGAAAGATTTCGGTACAAAATGTCGTGATGTTAGAGCTCGTGAAGTTGGTATTCAAGAAGTTCACCATAAAGTACATCCTGATCAAGTTGAACTTATTCGACGTGATTATACTGCAAACGGAGGTTGGGAAACCTTCCTTTCTTATGAAGATCCAAAACAAGATATCCTCATTGGTTTATTAAGATTAAGATTATGTTCAGAAAAGACTACTTTCAGACCCGAACTCACTGCACAAAGAACCTCTTTAGTACGTGAACTGCATGTATATGGTTCAGTTGTACCACTCCATTCTCGTGATCCTCGTAAGTTTCAACATCAAGGTTTTGGTACTCTGTTAATGGAAGAAGCTGAACGTATTGCTCGTGAAGAACATGGCTCACAAAAAATATCCGTCATCTCTGGAGTAGGTGTCCGTAATTACTATGCCAAACTTGGCTATTTCCTAGATGGCCCATACATGTCCAAAATGCTCTAAAGATTCTGTTCAAAACCTGCACTTGCCTCCGGCGGCCGGGCTCCGCCCGGACCCGTTGTTCTTCGCTACGCGAAGAATAGTTACGATCGCTTAAATGATTTATTCTTAATATAACGTATTTACCACCCCTATTCGTCGGACCTTCCTCCCCTTGTATGAAGCTAGCTCTACTTTAGGCGAAGATTCTAAACTCTCATTCTCTCTGGCGGGAAAATTCCAAAACTGCTCCTGCCTCCTGCAGCCGGGCTCTGCCCGGGCCCATTTCGCAAGTTGAAGAATAGCTACGATCGTTTAAATGATTTAGTCAGAAATTTAATCTTAATATAATTTATTTGCTACCTGAAATTGAACTATTCCTCCACACTATAAGCTAAGATTCTTCATTTTGATCTTTTTTCTTCGGAGAATATTAATGCTTTTAAAGCATGTGTTTATAAGGATGAAGTGGATATAAACATAAATACTATAGTTGAATGAAGAAGTTGATAATAAGCCAATACTTCAGTCAAACGTATTGAAAATAGGCCAATATTGTAGAGAATTTCGTTAACATTTATAGATAGAAATAAAATTTTAACATGGTGCTCTCTGCTTAAAGGTAGTTAAACTAAAAATCAGATCAGCAAAGTGCAAGATCAGAATGCTGATCAGAATAAGGTGATTCCAAGATGAAAGCTGGCGTTTCTCTGCCGGCTTTTACTCAGCATCATCTTTCAGGATTTCCTGTGATCGTATTTATATAAATTAGTATATTGTTGAACAATCCCAACAAACTATTCCTTGACCGACTTGTTTACTATATTCTTCGCGAAGCGAAGAACAACGGGTCCGGGCAGAGCCCGGCCGCCGGAGGCAAGAGAGAGATGAGACGTAAAACAATGCAAAATAATAAATTAAATATAATATAAATAAATTAGCAATCAATTTGGATAAGCTTCTCCTTGTATTTACCTTTCTTTGATTCAGAAATTAAGAGACCAGAAAGTTGTTTACCTTTGACACATCCGGAATCAAGACCTTTTGTATATTCTCTAAGGTTGAGACCATCACGTGCATTGTGACCGTAGTAAACTACTTGCCTTTCAGATTCTGGTAATGAACGTTGCTTTTCATTCCAAAGTTTATACCATGGTTCTCCGTCAGAATCTTCGGATGGAATTGCATAATCTGGTGGAAGGACTGATCTTATTGTCATACAAGTTTCAGGATCTTGTTCATTGAGGTCGTCGATATTCCACATAACACCAGCATGAACAGCAAGTGCTTCATAGCCACGGTCAAACCCGTCACCAAGATGGAGAATTAATGGACATTTACCAAGGAAATCAATATGCTTTGGTTTAAGAAGTCGAACAAGATCATCATCATCAGTTTCATCTAATTTAGTTGTGGTGATTGGTAAATCATGTTTATCCTCATTGGTATGAATTGAAGCATTGCTTCCAGCAGTTCTAAGTGGTGGTAAGTGGTGATAATCTGCATACATTTCCAAAATTTCATTTTCATGATTACCTCTTACACATGAAGCACCTAATTCAATGGCAAGATCAAGTACATCAATAGATCTTGGACCTTTAGTAATGAAATCACCTAATAAAACTAAATGATCTCTATCCTTTTTAAATTTAGACTTTTTCAATAATTTCTTTAACTGAGTATAAGAGCCATGAACATCACCAACGAGTAATAGTTTTGAACCATCATTATAAGAAGGTAATTTTTCAGAATCCAAAGAATGTACCTTTATTAAATCAGGAACTGGTTTATGTTTTTGAGCCATAGGAATAGTATAAGTAAATAAATAAATAACTGAAGACACTAATAATAATACAGTGGTGAATATTGAAAATGATTTGATAAAACTTCTGGGTTTGGGCTTTGTCCCATTACCTAATAAGGACTGGGATTCCGACATCAAACCAATATTTGATTCTTCTTTATTTAACGTTTGATAATTATTATGAGAAGGTAATAATTCTTGTTGAGATTTTTCTGAATACATTTAAGGGGGTGATATAAAGTAGTAGTTGAGAATATGCACTATGTTTCAGAAGAGGGTTATGGGTAACCAATAAGGTGATAGATAGTTGTAGTTGTTTGTTGTTAAGTAATAGAACTTGAATGTTAATGATCTAAGTAATAGTACTTGTAGTTATAGTTAATATTTTGTTATTTCTTGATATGATAATTAAAATAAACCTTAAGTCAAATTAGCAAAGCTCGTCTATTTATCTTCTTGGTCTATTGTTTATAAATTTCTTTTTGACAATTTTTTTAAGACTTTTGTTATGTAAGAGATGATGATGACCTCGATGAACAGAACACACACGGCTTGCGGGCTGATGGCGACGACGTCACTATAATTATTGTTAGTTTAAAGCTTAAGCGGGATAAACCTAGGCAGTGGAGGTGAAACCGGATAAGATCGGATGGGTTAATCCGGTGACGGAGTGCCGGTTAAGATGCGATTTTACTGCCCATTGTTGGGAGTTTAGTAAACGCACCTATTGTTTAAACCCTTACCACTATCCTTTAAATTAAGTGACCTAAAAAAGCTAAGCCCTAATAACACTAATGGCTAAGCTCGGATAACATTGCCGTACCGGATAGTTATCATCCCTTATTATACTTACGAAATTAGTAACTGGTGAAGTAGTTTAATTGTATGGTGAAGATAATGTGGGCAGTGTAAGACTTGACAATATGAAAATAATACCACAAAGTTATTTGACAACTAGTTCACGTGAACAAATAAATCAAATACGCAGGTACAAATGATGTAATTTCTGCTATCAAATATAATCTATGGAGATGCTAAGATTCTGGAGAATTCTAGAAGATCAGCTATCGTAGACTTTTGGTGGTGGTGATGTGATGACTTTAAAGTAATAGTATAATGTTAACCAATATCCTATCACGCTATTCTTTGGCAATAAAACTATAATCTGTATTTATTAACTTCTTTCAATTCACCTTCCTTCTAAACCATCCCTTATATACTCTTGTAAACTATATTCCAATCTATATCTAAACCTCCGTTCAATCCATTAATCCTTCTCATCTCAACACGTGAATTCAACCCTAATACACTCATCTGTTTAAAATTAATTTCATTCTTAATTCTTTTCTTTTTCCTCGCCCTATCTCTCCAACTATTAACCTTAATCATGTCGCGTGAACAAGTGCATACTATTCTCTTTCTCCTTCCATTTTCTCCACAATATTCAAACCTCCTTAGCTCGCGTGCTCTTAATAACTGGCCATCGATAAACCAGCTGGTCATTAATCTTGCAGTTTGTTTCAACTTTATAATAATACTTGCATCTGCTACTACCTAACATAAACTATTCTGATTATTAAATATATGTACTTCTTTCTCCTCCTCCTCCTCCTCCTTCTTTTTGCCTCCGGCGGCTGGGCTCTGCCCAGACCCGTGGCTCGCTTCGCTCGAGTTTTACGATTGTCTCTGCTCATATTGTATACTCTTATTAACATTTTTAACCTTATCGATCCCTACCTACTTTAAGGATCCTCCACATCCTCCCAACCCCTTACCCATAGCCCCTGAATTTTCTTTCCTCCACCCAGTCAACGCACGGATCACCACGCTTTCCCCTTCATTTTCCGGCTATACTTTCCTTCCTCCGCTATCCTCGTTTTATCTATTTTTCTATCCAATAGTCTAGCCCTATCCTCGCGTCTTTGAAACATCTTCCAACTGCTGACTCAAGTCCAAACAAGCGCTATTTTCGTGATTATACGACGACATTCATCTCCCTTCTCATCATCTCCCTTCTCATTCTTTCTTAATAGTAATATTAAATTAATTAGAAGCATCACTCGTCAGTCACATTACTTTGACCCCTAAGTTCCTGTTATCTAAATGGGTCTAAGGTGCAGTCCTAATGCAACGTTAATTCTTATCGCCCTCTACAGTTTAGTCCCAACGTTTCATGTCAAACCTAAACTTTAACGCATGCTCTTTTATATTATCATCTTGGCGTAATGAAAAAAACTTTGCAATCAATTGCACAATATCAGCAAAGCACAATGCAATCTGAACTCTATAGATAGTCAGTTTGCCATTATCTTTATGCTTATAAACCTTAAACTTAAAATTACTTCTCCTTCTACTTCTCCTTATACTTTGAGCTCATCTTACATCTATGCTCACTTAAGATTCGATTCTACTGCTACTAGCGTTACTAGATATTTACCCCTCATCCATTTACTTTTCTCATAATATATTATTTGCTTCAACGCGACCACGTAGGTGGATTCCGAACAGTCGAATAATCTTCTCAATACCTATACCTATATATTAATTAAGCTAATTTAAGTTACAACGAGATTAATGATAGAGAACCCATTAGTTCTTTCATCGATGGTGGTCTTATAAATAAATCTTAATTACCATTATAGCAAAAGTACTTCTAATATATAAAAATACTATAACTATCTATATATATAGCTAATCATAAATCTAACAATCCAAGGAAACAGAATAAACTACCTAGTTATAGTCAACTATAACATACCTACTGTAACTGTCATTTTTTGACGCAAACCCGAAGGTAGTAAACTTAACCTCCAGTGCTAACAACTTGTGTGCTTGACGTCATCACCAGTAAGGCTAATAGCATTGCAGAACACCAATTTTTCAAACAATCTTCATAAATCCTTCGCCATAATAAGCTCTTTTCATGTTTCAGTCAAACCATAAACAATAAATCCACCACTCTATATTATCATTACTCGGGCAACCGGGTGCCGGATGTTAATAGCTTAACGGTAATAAAACTCTTATAATTAATTTCTGTAACTCTTTTCCCCCTCGTGATGTATGATCGCCCCGTATCTAACGATCAATATGGGCGTGTAGGTGTGGGTGTCCCTCTCAGTGTTTGTCGTTACACTTTAGCTATACGTAAGGACGGTCCTTCAAGCTTCCCCCTTCAACTCCCAATCCAATGCATTCATAGCCCATCGGTCGGCTAACAATAATCCATAGCCATACAAATTTAACACCATAGATAATTTCTATTTGATTAAACAATAAACTAACTTGTTTATTTAAATATATCTTTTGTTAACTTATATATTTCAATATACTAGAACCACCCGATAAAACAATTGTGTGTACACTATACCATACACCACCCCACACCCTCCTATATCATTCCACTTAAGTTAACACCCCACACATTGAAGCTCTTTGCACTGGCGGCTACCTTCATCTCTCTATATCTCTGATCGACTTGCGATTAACAATTCCTAACGAAACCCTTCGATTGCACTTAACATAGTCTAACAAGAGTAATACAATCTCAAGCAATCCATTCTTTATTTGTTTATAATCAATTGAATAACAATTGATTTTGTTTAATTATATTAAGTGAAGGAGCTAGAACATTGTTCGAGGAGAAATTTGTATTGGAATTGAAACAAGACGACAACCAAGGGTGAAGTGATATTTACAAACTTAAGTTATTTTTGACGTTGAAATTGATTAGTTTTCGGATTTGAAAACATTACAACTACCATATATTAAAGATATACAAGAGCATATATTACAGTTAACAAGGTTCTTGCATCATACAACACAGTCAATCCACTATCACAACACAATCAATCTACTATCACATACAACACAACCAATCCACTATGTCAGATTCATCATCTATTCCTTCAATAGCAACATCCGCATCAACTGCCCCTTCATCACAACAAAGTGATTATTCAGCGCATAAAATTATTTCATCATCTGATACAGGAGATGGAGGTGGTACCAACCATAATGAAACTCAAACAACAACCATAGACGAAGAAGAACAAGCAGCACTTGATGCAATTGCAGCAGGTTCATCCCACACCGATATTATTGATTGGGCAACTTTTGGACAAATTCTTGAAATGGACGAAGATGAAGAAGAAAGGGAATTTTCTCGAGGAATTGTACAAAATTTCTTTGAGCAAGCAGAAGCAACATTTGGTCAAATGGAAACTGCATTAAAAGAGAAAAATCTAAGCGAATTATCAGCCCTTGGGCACTTTCTCAAAGGTTCATCTGCTGCTCTAGGACTTACAAAGGTGAAAAATTCTTGTGAAAAAATCCAACATTTTGGAGCTGAAAAAGATGAAACTGGAGCAATTGATGTTAGTGATAAAGAATTATGTTTAAATAGAATTAAAGATACCTTATCAGATGTTCGACTTGAATATGCTGAATCACAAAATTATTTAAAGAATTATTTCGGTGGACTATAATCCATTTCTAACTATTTTATTTCAATAAATTACATCTTTTAACCTCCTACACTATGCCTCCGGCGGCCGGGCTCTGCCCGGACCCGTTGTTCCTCGCTCCGCTCGGAATTTTATAACCTCTCCCGCCCAAAGGGCGGCAACGGGTCCGGGCAGAGCCCGGCCGCCGGAGGCATAAAATAGGGGCTAGAGATCGGGATCTGTATTAGTTCCTAGATGACTATTGGAGAGAAATTTGAGATTTTCAAGTCCAGATGGCATATATGTTTGCTTGACTTGACCATCGATATAATCAGGATTATATTTATAATCATGTCCATATCCTATTTCTTTCATGAGTTTTGTTGGTGCATTTCGTAAATGTATTGGAACAACCGCTGCTGCTATTCCTGGTTCAGTTTTTAACATTGATTTTACTTGATTATATGCTCGATATATTCGAACAGACTTTTTTGCTTCAGCTAATTTTACTGCACAATGTGCAATAATGCAATCTGCTTCGGGCATTCCTACTTGTTGGACTGCTTGATATGTCGCTACTGCAAAAGGAAGACAAGTTTCATCGGCTTGTCCTATATCTTCACTTGCCATTCTAATCATTCTTCTTGCTATATAGAGGGGATCTTCACCTGATTCAAGCATTCTTCCCAGATAGAATAATGCAGCATCTGGATCACTCCCTCTAACTGATTTATGAAGTGCTGATATTGTATCATAGTGTGAATCTCCTACTCTATCATATAACATATGAGTTCTTTGAAGAATCTTCTTTACATGTGCAGTATCTATTGATGAAGGAGTATTAGAATCACTAATCCCATCATTCAATGTAATTTCTAATAAATTTAATGCTATTCTGCCATCCCCATCTGATAAGCTAGCTAAGTATTCTATAGTAGATTTTTCTAATTGAATTGTAGATAACTCATCTGCTTCTCTTGATTGGTTATAAATAATTACTGCCTTGCTTATAATTTTAACAAGATCATCCTGAGTTAACTTCTTCAATACTAATACTCTACATCTTGATAATAATGCACCATTTATTTTAAATGATGGGTTTTCAGTTGTTGCTCCTATTAATATAATATCTCCCTTTTCAACATATGGCAAGAAAATATCTTGTTGTGCTCTATTAAATCTATGAATTTCATCAAGAAATAAAATTGTTCTTCTTCCTAACAGTTTAATATCATTCTTTGCCTCTTCAAAAATCTTTTTACACTCATTAATGCCATGAACTGCTGCAGATAATTCAATGAATCTTGATTTGGTACTATGTGCAAGAATTCTTGCAAATGATGTTTTGCCAACTCCAGATGGTCCCCATAGAATAATGCTAGGGCAAATATCTTTTTCAACAAATTTCCTTAATAATCCATTTTTACCAATAAGATCATCTTGACCAATAAAATCATCCAGTGATTTTGGTCTTACTTGCTCTGCCAATGGGACAGAAGATAGTTTAGTTCTTTTAGAGTTAGTTTCATTAGTGGTGGTTGTAAATGATCTCTTCTTCTCTAATGGTGAAGATACAGGGGTTGCTGCTACCTTAGATGAGTTCCCCGGAGATAAAGTTTTATTTGCGTTATTATTGGAAAATATACTAAATTGCTTATTATTAGTAGTTGATGTTCTTGATTCAGGTGGTGGACAGCCTTTGTCAAGATGGAGATTAACAATCCCTTCACTGGTCTCCATGTTACACACTGGACATCTTACAAGACCCATTGTTATTCAAATTTCTATACAAAATTATTTAACAATTTATACCTGTCTTAATACACAACACAATCTAGCATTAAACTAATTTATCTACAGTATAAATAATACAATCCAAGGACCGTTCAGCGGTAGTATCAAATGGTAATATTTAACCAACTGTAGGTTACGCGAGGATAATAAATCAGTGCATATTTATTACGCGCATGCGCGTTTTGAATAATGAATAGTTAAAAGTGAAGTTATCCAATTAAGAAGAATAGTTCTGATGGTTTAATAATTCAATCAATTGTATTACCGAAAAGATTAAAATTCCAATCCTGAAGGTATGTTTCATATTGCTAATGATGTAGTTAATAATCATAGGACAGTAGGAGTTTAATCTGTTGATATTGGGATACTTTTGCATGTTAATAGTAATCGATATATTTGATGTAATATCAAACAGGGAATCCGCTATATGGAGGTATGTCTTGTGAAGGTTTGTATGCGATTAATAGGTAGTAATTGTTTTGTTTTTATTTATTAAGCTATATAAGATCTAATATAATTCTAATCTATCGATGCAATTTGCTATTAATATTCCTAATAAGCATGGCCATGGAATGAGTGTATCAACTTACTGACCGCATGAATATGAAAAACAACTTTAATAGTATAAATATCGATCCAATTATATAATTTACATAATTTAAAATAGAGCAAGTTAATGGATACTTTATAATGAAATACGGAAGTTTCAAAGAACCACTTATTTCTTTATATTTGTTGATTTAGGGAAATATTTGTACTAACATTGGTAAAGCACTTGTGACTCTGTTATAAGCATATAAATATCTTAAGAGCACCAAAATATTTCGCATAAACCTCAATAAGTAGAATATGAATTTATACATAGTGAACCAACGTTATTCTTGAAAATAGTGCGTTAACTACACTATTCCCAACCCACATTTTTATAGATAGGATTATCGCTGATAATCAGACCTTATTCCTATAGTTTCATTGTGGACAATTGTTGCTTATATGAAACCGACAAAGTAATTGGCAGGTCAAGATGTCAATAATCCGATCTACTCGGAGATCAGAGCCTTTTGGGTTTGTACCAGCAGTTGATATTGGACCCAAAGAGCCAAGAGAGAGATTTGAAGCACCTCCAGTAACAATGGTAGTATGGTCACATGAACCAAGGATTTCAAATGATGATGTTATTATAGATATGTCTTTGTTACCGAATGCTAAAGAAGGAGATGTTGCTGAGTTAAGGGCGTTAGAAGGAAAGCAAAGGAAGTTATATTTTGTTGTTAAACAGATAGGACAAGGAGTTGAGAAGCAGCTAACGAATGTTCAAGTAAGTAGTAGTAAACCAGGTGGATTTGAAAATGGGTTACTAACAAATACAGATCTCAATTGCTAACAATTTACTTGGAATATTGGATATACCACCACGTAGTAGAGTGAAAGTTAAATTGGTAAGTGCATATTCAATCCGAGCGGAGCTCGGAACAACGGGTATCCGGGCAGAGCCCGGCCGCCGGAGGCAGATATAAGGATTAAAATTAACAATTAGAAATCCAAAAATGAGATAGAAGGTGATTTAGTTGAATTACATTTTAAAGATACATACTTGACAAGGGCAGATATGTGGAGAATATCATCTTCAATGATTGGTAAATGTTTATATTTTGGACAGAAATGTTCATATTGTGATGTTGTTCGAGCAACAGTACAGAATATATTTAAAAATGGTCATAAGACATTTTCTGCTTATGTAGGTCCTAATACAAAGTTTGTATATAGATCAGAATCAGCAAGAATGATATATTTTATTCAAATGTCATCAGAGATGTGGAATTTTGTTGAAAATGGTGAAGTAATGTTTCATAAGTTGGTGAATTCATTTTTACCAGAGGTATTTAAGAGATGGAGAGAGCAGGGAGCACATCATGTTGTATCGATTGTTTTGTTTACTAGTGTAGCACAAGTCCGAGAATCAAAAATAAGATTAGCCCAAGGTGAAAGAGAAGCAAATACAAAAGATTATTTTAGAGTAGTAGTTGATCAGGTTCATATTAGTAGATGGAGTAATATAATGTCTACGTTAAGATATGAATTTGCAAGGTTTGCAAAGGATGTATTGCAAACAGAAACTGGAGAAATTAAAGGAACTATATTACCAGCAGTTAAAGGGAATTTATTAGAAGCGATTAGTTTTGCTACTTCATTAGTTTCTAGTAAATTTTCAGATCGAGATTTAAGAAGAACTGGTATTCAAGTTTTAATTTTAACTCCTGGTACAGGTATTTATGATGTTGATTATGATTTATTATATCAAACAAGCATGAAATTATTATCTATTGAAATTGGAATTGATTTAGTTTGCTTCAGTCGTCCTCCATTACATGCCACTCCTTTGTTTAGATATAAGCATCCTCAAAACGGAAAAGTTATTAATTGTATTCCAAGTTGGTTGGATATTTCATTTTGGAATAGTAGAGAGAAACATGCTGAACAATGGGTACCAAGATGTAAAATTTATGATATACAAATGATGGGAATAATGGAGAATGAAGTAAATGCAATTAGTATAGAATGGTTGAATTTATCTAGAGATAAACCATTAAAAAATTTCATGAAAGATTATGATAATACTGTTTATCTTTCTAAAGGAGCTATTGCTAGTCAAAGATTAATTGAAGAAGCAGCATCAACAAATACTCCATCTAATTTATTACGACCAAGAATGTCTACAAAGGATTCGTCAGCTAATCAATCATTATTAAGAAGTGTTTCATTATCAATACCGGCTACAGCAATAATTTCATCACCATCAGAAGGAACAAAGAATTCCACTGAATTATTAAATAATACAATCAAAAGAGGTAATAGAATTAGTGCATTAACATCATTATTATCTCTTAGTGGATATAATGGAAGTAGAGTTTCATCACCAGTTATTCAACCAGTAACACCAAAATCAAATCCGGTTGATAATATACCAAATCTTGAAGCACCTTTTGAAGGATTAGCATCTGGAATAACACCACCATCAGATCGATCATTGACTTTGCCTACATCTGCAGCAAATCATATTAGAAGACCTCCTTTAGCACCACGACAAAGTTCATTTAATCGATTTCGTTTATCAACATCACCAACATCTACCAATAGTTCAATTGAATCACAAAGTTCTACACCAATAGTATCTGATAATGAAGATGAAGGGAATAATAATCATGTTTGGGTTATTATTGATAATCCATCTAACGTACCAAATCATTCAATTTTAAATATATCTAATTTTGGCAGATGGAGAAATGTTTTCCCACCAGGAGTAAAACGTAGAGCAGTGAAGTGGAGATCATTAAAATCACCTGCTGCATTACCATTAGCCACTGACTTATTTCCATCAGTTGAAGAGTTTGCAAAGAAGTATACTTTTCAAATTTATGACGTTACATTAGATTCAGAAAGAGAAGATGTTATGACTCCTGGTGACTTATTTGAAGAAATGGTTGCATTACGACTTCATATTGGATTTCAAATTGTTGTTGGCGATCGGGTTAGTAAAGTTGAAGCACAAAGAAGACCAGGTGGTAATCCAGCATTAATAGTTCAAACGATTCCTGAAGATTATAGAGGAATTCGCATATATATGAAACGAAGTAATCAGATTCATAGATTAGCTATAGATCATTATGGTACAATTAACGTACAATTACATACTAAGTCAGAAAGTGAAGAAATTCCTATAGAAAGAAGCTATCATCCATTAGTAAAGACTAGATTTGAAAATGATTATAAAAATACTCCAGGAAATTTTTTCAATCCAGGAGTTCGTATTGTTAATTGGAATTCATTAGATCAAACTTTAGCCGGATACGGAGATATGATGCAGGAAACCTACAAAATGTTTAGAATTAGATTTGTATTAATACCATTTAAAGTAAAAGGAAATAATAATGAATTAAATATTAATAATGAAAAGATGACTGAGGAGGAAATGAGATTAGAAGGGCTAAAAAAGATAATATCAGTTTTACATCGGGGAAGTTATACTACATCAGAAGAAAAGAAATTGAAAAGAACTACTAAGAAAGAGAGTACTCCTCCAGAAATTAAATTTTATACTGGTGATTTGGGTACTTTCTTATTACAATTATATGAAGATTGTCAAATAGATTCTGCCTCGTCACCTGATTCAAATCTTAATGCAAGAAAGAAGCATTCACTTGTATCTAAAGCAACAGAACGGTTAACAAGACATATTAAACTTAATCAATTAGCTATTGAAATGCAAGGCGAAAAGGGGGTTAGATTTGTTGATCGTAGATGGCATTGGAAAACTCACAAGAATTGTTTTATTGGTCAAGAATTCGTCACTTGGGTTATTGAATCATTTACTGATATATTTACATCAGAAGAAGCAGTTGAATATGGAAATTTATTAATGAAAAATGGATTATTTAGACATGTTGAAGATAGACATTCATTATTAGATGGTCATTATTTTTATCAATTAATGCCAGAGTTTGTACTTCACGGTGATAAGGAAAAAGCAGAAAAGGTTGAAAGATCGGGATGGTTTTCTTCAAAACGGTCTATTGGTGCAATGTCTGATTCATTATCAACAGTAAGTTCAGGTAGTGGGATTGGTAGTGGAATAGGTAGTGGACCTGGTAGTGGACCTGGTAGTGGACCTGGTACATCGATAGTTTCAAGTACTGCCACTACATCATCACCAAATGATGGTACAATTTCATCATCTTCATCTCAAGTTGGTAGTGGTGGATCAGTATTTAAACGATTACATAGTCGTAAAACATCAGGAAATATTACTTTAGAAGAATCTCCATTAGCAAAAGGTTCATCTTCAAGTATTCTTTCTGCCAATAATACTATTACATCAACCGGTAATTCAATAAATACTGAACGACATTCTCCAGATGTTTCACAATTACCAAAGATTCTCATTAGTCAAGTATTAAAATTTGATGTTGATCCAACTAATCGATCACGTAGGCAAGAATTTATATCTGTTCATATAGATAAAGTACATAATCCAGAAAATGCATATCATTTACGTATGGAATGGTTAAATACGACTCCAAAGTTAATTGAAGAAGCAGTTTTAAATCTATCCCGGGTTGGGGAGAGATATGGATTAAGAGTTGTTCAAGTACCAATGGAAGAAATTAGTACATTACCAAATGATAGTCCTTTTTGCTCATTGCTACGTACCGAATTTTCAGTTTGTCCAGCCTTAGAACGACAAATTGAAGATCCATTATATTATCAAAAGTATTTCTTAAAAGTAAATAATTTTGTATTAGATACTCATCCATCATCAAGTTTAATGAAAAAAGAAGTAGAAATTCAATACTCGTGGGGTAAACCATTTTATAACTTTGGACAATATATCCATGATTCAGGAACAGTATTAGCACAAATTATAGCCGATGGTAGCTTTGTATTTCTTATAAATTCTTTATACGTATCAAGAAGTGGAGTACAGATTGGAGGTAATTATGAAACACCAATAGCACGAGATATAATGACAGAAATGAAGAGACAATGTGAAGATGGGGAATGGTTAGCAAAGTTATTTGAAGAAGCAACTGGGGAGTTAGAGAGTAATAGTTCGTAGTTAGTAATGAATTATATAGATTTTCAATAAATGTATTTTCTTAAGGCTATGTTATATAATTATATAATTATATATTCTACTTTCTTAATCTTTGTTCAATTTTAAATACATCTGCTAATACACCAGCAGCTGTAACATCTGCTCCGGCACCAGCACCTTGAATAATTAATGGATTTGTATATCTCTCAGTTTGAATAGAGATAACGTTATCAGAACCTTTTAAAGAAGCAAATGGATGAGAGAAATCATATTTTTCAATTCCAACCTTAACAGAACCTTGATCAATATCAACTTTTCCTACAAATCGTAATACTTTGTTCTCTTGTTGAGCATCCTTTCTAAGTTTATCTAATTCATCATCATAATTTGGAAGTTTTTCTAAAAATTCATCTCCAGATGAAACAGATTCAAGAGGTTTAGGAATAAGTGATTCAACTGGGAAAGAAGTAGGAGATTCAACTAATAATCCAGAAAGACGGGCTAAGATAGTAACTTTACGAGCAACATCAAGACCATTAAGATCATCACGAGGATCTGGTTCAGTATAACCTAATGACTTAGCAACTTTAACAACTTCAGAGAATTTAACATTAGAACCAGAAGTAGTTGAAAATTCATTAAAAATATAACTAAGAGTACCAGATACAATACCGTCAATCTTTTTAACTTTATCACCAGTAGCAACAAGATCGGAAAGAGGACCAAGAATTGGAAGACCAGCACCAACAGTAGCTTCATGGTAAACTAAACCACCATTAGGTTTGTTGGATGCAGAAAATACCTCATTCCAAAGGGAAAGAGAGCTTGAAAATGCCTTTTTATTAGGAGTAGCAATTGAAATTGATTTGGATAAAAATAATGGATAAGATTCTGCCCAGTTTTCATTAGAAGTATTATCAACTAAGATTACTGGTTTGGGAGATTTTTCAAGATAACTAGCAATATCAGTAATTGAGAGAGATTCACTAGAAGATTGATCATAAGAGTCCAAAGAAATTGGCGAATAATCTTTAGAAATATAACTTATTTTTGATCTAGCAATAAGAATTACATTAAAAATACCAGGAGATTTCTTTTGAACTGCTTGAAGTTGACGAAGGAAGGCAGATCCAACTACACCAGTACCTAGAAAGTTAGATATTTGTCAATTGAATTTCCAAGCGAATAAATTACTTACCGACAATGGCAACATTAACACCAGACATTATTAATTGAATTGAGTATAATAATATAACTATTTACTATGGGGGAGTTATGACTGATATAAGTAGAGAGACGAGAGGCTCCGATATCGGTTGTTATGCAAGCCGTATGATTAACAAATTTCACTCCAGAAATGGTAATAATTTCAAGACCTTAATTAGATCTTGTAAAAGGTGGAGAGAAGAGATATCTAGATAATCACCAACTATTATGTCATTATTATCATTTATTCGTTCAATTGTTCCAAATTTGGGTAAATTAACTGCTCAAGAGAGAGCGTTATTTGTAATAGGAAATGAATCAGCTGGTAAGTAAAGAGATAAGCAATAAGCGACCGACGGTACCATACCTTCTCTAATCTAACAAAGTTAGATCTTGATTCTTGCATCTCTTCAATACTAAGTGCTTATTTTTATTCAAAACAACCAACTACTAAACTTAATCCAAAATTCATTATTCCAGTTATTAATATCCCAAGAGATGATTTACAATTACGTCCTGATATAACTCATTTATTCTCTCAAGTAGGTATTTCATCAAATTCATTAATATTTCTAGATGATTTAATAACTAAAAGAAGCAATATCACAAACTCTTATACTTTCTTAGTTGATTTTAATAAGCTTACTTCTCCTTTGGCTGGTATCTTTGAAGAGAGAATTGCTGGTATCTTGGATCATCACGATGATGAAGGTTTATATAAACTGCCTATATCTCAGGTTGATGGTCCAAGGAAGGTCTTCAAAGCTGGTAGTTGTAGTAGTATAGTTATAGATTATTTTTATAACATATTACAAAAAGATGATTATTTTAATCAGGATGATATAATTAGACTAGCATTAAGTCCTATTGTTATAGATACATCTAATCTTCGCTATAGAGTAGAAGAGGTTGATAAGAAAAGTTATGAATTGATTTGTAGATTAGGAAATCTTACCAAAGATGATTGTGAAAAGTTATATCTTGATCTTCAAAATTATAAGAAAGATATTAAAGGAATGCCACCAAGAGATGTTCTTAGAAAAGATTATAAACAATGGAATGATGAAGTATCTATTAAGAGTAATTCTATTAACCTTGGGATTAGTTCAACTGTGCAATCCTTCGATTGGCTTTACAATGAACATGCATTATTTGATGAAGAAATAAGTAAATGGGCAAAAGAAAACAACCTTTCAATTACCTGTATTATGACCACATCAACTGATAATGAAGGTAATTTTCAAAGAGAAATAGGATTCTGGAGTGATGAAGAAAATAAACCAATTATTAATGAACTTATTGAAAAAACCTCTTCAACCCTTCAACTACAACCTACGTCAAAAAGTAATATATTTCAACAGAAAAATCTTGCTGCATCTCGTAAACAAGTTGCACCATTATTAAGAAATATCATTTATGGAACATCATTACCTACATTATAATGTTATTTTCTCCAACATACTGACATTCCATTTACCAAAAGTTCTTGCATTTCCTGGTAATGACTCTGTATTTTGAAGGATATGAGATTTAAGTTTACTTAATACAATCTTGGGAAATTTCACTTTCTCAATTTCATTTCTTGTTTTTTCTAGCTGGGGCATAAGTTTTGTGTCGAAACAATAGACAATTTTAAATCCTTTTGTAGTAATATAATTTGTAGAATACTTTATATCTGGATTAAACACCCATAATAGAAGAAAGGGAGTTTCATTCATATCAGTAATAGAAAATGTATAAATAGCATGAGAGTCAATTAGTCTAGCAAGTACAGTAGAAACGTACAAGTGTAAGGGGTATGTTGTTAAGATAGTAGTCGTCTTATGAGTGTTATCTCTGGTAACATTATGAGATAGTTTATCAACATCTTGAATTCCCTCATTCATCTTTATATTCCATTTCCATATAGTTAATGAATTCTGTTCATCACTTGATCCCAAATAAAACCCGCATCTTCCACAATTTACACTATCACCAACCACCTTAATGCCAATCATATCCTCGTCTATAATATAGAAATAACAATCTCCTACTAATGCAGTTTTTGAATATGGTACAAATTTTGATATAGAATAACTAGGATTGAATGAATTATTATCCTCATTAGGTTTATGACAATGCCAGAAATCCATCATTTCATGCCAATTTTCTGAAGGTAAAGGTTTCCATTGATGAATATAGTTGGAGTTGGTGATAATATTGTTACAATTGACACACGTGATAGTTAAGTTTTGATTATTTAATACACCAGCAGACCATGGGATTAAATCTGAATTATCATAAAAATTTAATTTTGTTTGAGAATTATTAACCAATTCTGGTGAAGCAGGCAAACGAAAGGATAAAGTAGAAGAATCTACTGATATAGGGAGTGTTGATTCAGAAATTCTAACAGAAATATCTTCAGGGAAATGAATAAAGAACTTAAGCATAGGTGTAGGTGCATTTAAATCATCTTTTACATCATTCACCTTTTCTCTATAATGAAGAACTCCAGTTTTAACATTTTGAAAAGTTAATTTTTCTGCAATACAATTTTCAGGAATTTGAATTGATAAAGCAATAGATTTGATTCTTGAAAGGTATTCAGAGTAGACTAAGATTTCATCTGAAGTCATTGATATAAGTAGTAGGACTAATGTATATAATGTTTAGATTATATCTAATAAATAAATGTAAATGAATGGTTGTGCAATTGAAGGACTGACAAATATTTCGGAGATCAGGGTCGATTAATGCAGGGGGAAGTACTTCACCATTTTGTGAAATTTCAGCCGTATTACTGCTTGCTATTAGCAGCACAGTTATGTTAGTAGACTTCGCGGTTTCAAAAATAAATAATTACCATTTATTATTTACTCAATTGATGGAGTCATTAGATGAAAAGTCTTTAGGCTTAGCGGTGTTATAAACCATACATAGAGAGAGATTTTAAAAAGCACAAAATTGAGATGGTAAGTACTGATTATGAGGGTGAATCGAATCAAATTCTAACTTTCTAGTCATATTTTGTTGCATTAAATGTCTATGAAGAGGATATCATTCAAGATGCTGAGGAACATACAAGAGAATTACAGGTAAGTATAACATATGCTTCTAACTATTGTTCCATAGAGGATTAACACGCCGGCTTAACTGCTGGTCCGGGCTCTCTGCCCGGCCTACAGAACAACATTAATAACATATGATTAGATTGAAGAGGCATTGAAAGCGTTTCAAATAGCACTAGAATATCAAAAAGATGCAAAGTATGAAGAAGCAGAGAAGCAATATGGAAATTTATTCAATATTGAAGTGTTGAGGTTGACATTAGTAAGTAGATAATGAATAGTAACAAATGGATATGTGATTTGCTAACGTCTCTAGGATTCTGGTTTACCTCCTGCTGCAGTAAGATTGAAATATTTAGCTCATAAAAATTTTGGAATTCTTTTATTAGATAAGCTAAAAGTTGAAATTAGTACTATTGATGATAAAAACGTATTGATTAGTAAAGTTGGTGATATTATAGATGAGTTTAGTGAAGCTTTAATTTATAATAATAATGATGAAGATTTTTCATTTTTAAATTTAATTTATAGTTTAGCTATACCATTGGGTTATATTAGAATAGGTAGATTAGCTCTAGAAGGTATCATATTTTCTGAATCCAAAGTTGTGAATATCGAGAAGAGTATTGTGAATGGAGGGATAGTAACTTTGCACGAGTATCAGTTGGTGAAAGAATTAGAAACTTTATTAGAGAGAATTGATGATAATTTTAGTTTAAAAGGAAATGAAATTTATGAAATTCTAGGTGAGAGTGAAATGTGGTATAGTGGTGGTGGTTCATTACTAAATTTTGATTGGTTAATTAAAAGTTCAAAATTTAATATTATTGATAAAACTCCTTATATAATTAATCACCCTGATGTAACAGAATCATTTGTCAAGTTAGAAAGTTTGGATTGGATATCGGTTGCTAATGGTATGAATGAATTGTTAAATGGATTTTTAACGAAAAGAAAGAATACTGATGATCCTTATAATCAATCAAATTATCCAATTATAAAGGTGAAATTTAAATTACGAAGTGAAGAAATGGAGGTAGATGGGGAGGTTGTAAATAGTAAAGAGAAAGAAAGGGAAGGAGAGGAGGAGAAGGAACAGGAGAAGGAACAGGAGAAGGAACAGGAGAAGGAACAGGAGAAGGAACAGGAGAAGGAACAGGTGAAGGAACAGGAGAAGGAACAGGAGAAGGAACAGGTGAAGGAACAGGTGAAGGAACAGGTGAAGGAACGGGTGAAGGAAGAAGAGAAGGAGGAGCAGAAGGAGGAACAGGAGAAAGAACGGAAGCAAGAGAAGAAGCGAAGGGAGAAGGAAGAGGAGAAGGTAGAAGATATATTACTTATAGAACAAGATACTATACAACCTGATAACTTTGAACCATATACTCCAGATAATATGGATGTTGATACAAATAACACTGAAGGAGATGAAACTGAAGATGAAATACCAGAATTTAAAATTAAGATTGAAAGTAATAGTAATCAATACAACACTGATGATGATAAAATTGAAGGTGAAAAGATTAATAAAAAGATTGATGAAAAAGTAGAAAATGATATAACTGAAGAAGATATTCATGAATTAGTGAACCACAACAACAATTCTTTACAAGATATATCCCAACCACCACATATAACACCTGGTAAACGTAAAAATGGTGATTTTTTTCGCTCAAATCGTTCTTCAAAACGTAGAGCCCGTAGTGATGAACAATCTCTTGAAAATGTTGATGTTGCAGAAGATAAATCATTTTTTGAACAATTAACTGCCTTCTTAGCTTTATGTGGTAGAAAATTTGATTCAGTTATTCCAGTATTTCTTGATCAACAATTTCCAAAATCTGATCAATATTTATATGATTTTAAGTTAATATTACAAGGGTGGAATGATAGTAATTCCTCTGTATTTCTTAAAAATGATAGTTTAAAATCTAATGATAATTTATCTATAATGCAAACATTAGATGTTGCTGCACTTGGTAATGATAATATAACAAAAGCTGCTCCCAAGCTAATAAATCAAGTGTCAAATAAATGTGTAAATTTCGTTAATTATATTAATAACAACCAATTTCATCTTCAAGAAGTTAGAGTGGAGTTTGTATATGCACTTTTATCAGAAAATGAATCAAGTTGTTCTTTAATTGATGAATTTTGGTCCTCAGTTGTTTCTGATTGTATTCGTCAAACTCTTGATAATTGTGAAAATTTAATTTATTCGAAAATGAAGCAGTTGTTGTTTTGTGGTGAAGGTACTAATAATATTAATAGTGAATTATATGTTTGTGAAGGAATTTTTGAATTGTTCGTTGATTACTATTTATCAACTTCAAATGCTTTAAGTGGTAAACCAGGAAGTAAAGTAAATAGGGAATTAGAGAATAACTGTAATTCTTTAAAAATAAGATTATCTCGTTGGAATTTAATGTTTAATGATTTATATACTATATTTAAGAAGGAACTATCAATTGGGTTAGCAAATCAATTTACTCTACGTCATAATTGGGTTAAAATCTTTCTAGAATCTTCAACAAACACTCCTAGTATTAATTTACATAAATTTTTACAATTTAAACAATTATTAGAAGAATATGAAAGGACGTTTGATCAAAAGTTGATTATTGAATTTACTAATTTCACAAACATCCCAAGGCTTTCTTTAGAGAATTGTGATACTCAAGTATCCAAATATAGAGCTGCTTCAGTTTTTGCTAGAGTTTTTGATATGGAGGTGAAAAGCGAACCAGAAGAGATTGAAAAGAATGATAGTAATGAAAGTACTCCAGAATTTGAAAATAATGATGTACAAAAGGTAACTTCCCAATCATCATACTTAGACAGTTTTACTAAAACCGAATTACTTGAATCTATATTGTTAGATGAATTCAGAACACAAATTCCTGAACATGAGGCAATATCACAATTTTTATCCCACTCTTCAATGCAATTTAAACTTCGACTTTGGTCAATGCTTCTTGATAGTTATAATGAGCAGGGGCAATCACAAAAATCTTTCGATGGTTACTTACATTTATTTAAATCATCAGTTGATGAAATTACAAATGAAATTTATATGGCAAAATCTGATCATCAAAGAATTACTTTACTATTAAATTGTTTAAGTTCGTGTCTAAATATTTGTAAAATGCTGCAAGGGTTAATATTTTCCAATGAATTATTGCTATCTACACTTACTCCAGTCAAAGCATCTAATGCTTTAGATACAACCATTAAGTTACTACGATTATTACATATTTTCATTCTTTTTGATGATGCTATTAACAATAATAATATAGCGTCTCCATCAATTTCTTCATCATCTTGGAAAACAATTAATTTAGCATTTCAAAATCTCACAGTTTATTCTTGGTCACTCTTCTATTATTTCTACCGTAGTTGTTTACCAGATGCTAATAGAACTCCTGATATTCTTAATGATATCATGAGTATAATACATGATGCATTGGGTAATAGAGGTTATTGTAAAAGAGCAGATGGTAGTTTCCTTAACATGATGATTCATGAATTAGCTAGTTTAGATTGGCCAGAATCAGAAAAAGATATGGTTCAATGTTTACATTGTAGATATGGATTAACATTTGTTAGTGATTTATTCTCTCCATTTGATCATCATACTGAAACAATTGATGAAATTATTGATAAACCAACTGCATTACTTGTATCAAAATTTATCATGAGAATGCTATTAGGAAGAAAATCCTTTTATCAAAATATTCTTCGTAATGAAGTAAAAAATGGTTTGGATGAATTATATCAAGCAATTGGAGATCCTAACCCTGAGGAGATATTGCCAATGGCACACAATTTATCAGTATTAAACAGCTATTTATCTTCACCTTTAACACCAACTTTATTTAGATCAACAATTAATGGGGGTAATTCATTATCATTTGCATCTTCATCTCATGAATTAGTGATTGTAGCTCAACAAGGGTTTTATTATATACTTGGATGTCTTCAATTATCTCCATTTAGGCATAGAAAAAGACAACCTGGATCTGCTAATATTGATTTTCTAGAAGACGCTATTAAATTCTTTCAATTTGATATTGCTTGTAATAGTGATCGATTTGAATCATGGGTTGGATTAGCGAATTCATATGATGCTTTGGCTGATGAAGATTTAACATGGGATGCAGAAAAGTTTCAAGTTAGTGAATCTCGGCGTAATATAGCAGTAAACCAACGCAAATCAATCTTAGCTTGTGCAATGGCAATCAAAATTCACCTTTCTAATCAAAAACGTAATTTATCCAACATTCAATCTACTCAATATAAGCAATTATCATCAAACATTTGGGGTTTATTTGCAAAATTAATATACAATGCAAGTCGTCCTCCAATGCGTATGGAAGCATTTACTGATATTCCAGAAAAGATCTTTTGTGGATTTGAAGGATTATATAAACGACCAAAATCAAAAGCAATCAGTGAATCATCAATACTCAAAATGGTAAATGTTTGTTTAATATTAGCAATTAAATGTAATCCAACTGAATGGACAAATTATTATTTAAGAGCAAAGGTATTATATAAATTGGGGGATTCACCAAGTGAAGCGTTAGATGAAATTTCATTAGCTATTAAATATTTATCTGATAAACCAAATAATGGTAATAATAGTAGTAGCACTACTCATTCAACAATAATAGAACCATATTATAAGCAAATCTCATTAATTATTAAATATGTATGTCAAGGGAAATTAAATCCTGAAGTTGGATTAAATTATCTAAAACAGAGTCCGTATTATGATGAAAAGCCTGATGCAAGAGTTCCAGCATTTCCACAAGAATATTCAATTGATATTGAACGACAATCTTTTTATCTATTCTTTTCACGTTGTATATCAACATTAGTAAAATTACGTAATTCAGATAAGAAAAAATGGCACCATCGTCCAACTTATAGAATAGCGAATTTATTTTATGAAAGATTTGGTGATGCTAATACTGCTAGAGAAGAAATGTCTGGTTACTTTACACTTAAATCATTATCTAAAGCACCAATTCATATGTGGAAACCAGATTTAGAAAGACCAGGTGAACAATTTGAATTTAGATGTCGTTATATAATCCTATATGCTAATCTTCTTCGAGAATGTGGTGATTTTGAAAGTCTCTGTATATTAGCTAAGAAATTAAGAAAGTTCTCTGGTGGAACTGCACGTCAGCAAGATGCATGGGAATCAGTATGTACTAATGCTTGTTTAGCATTAAAACAATTTTTAGAAATTCCTCATAAATGGACGGAATTAATTATATTTAAATTGGTTTTTGAAGAGTTTAATAGTAACGCCCAGGGTTTGTTAACACTTGTTCAAAATGCAAAAGGAGAAAGTGATTTACCATTATTAGTGAATGAATTAGATGCAATAGCAGAGATTAGAAGATTGAATAGTGGATTCGGTTCAACCGCAGCATTAGATGATACTTATGTTGCAGTTTATCTTAAAATATATCTTAGTTATTTACAAACAATTCACCCAGGAGTAACCCTTGCACCACCACCTGCTCCAGCACCTCCACCAGTACCATCTACACCATCATTTACATCAAGAATTTCAATTCAATCTTTAGTATCACCAGAACCTACAGTTGTAGATTTATCTAGTGTTCCTAGTTCTCCACAACGACCATCAACACCACCTAAAAATGGAACAAGTGCTGGTGCAGTAACTCCTCAAAAGGAAAAGGTTCGAGTAACAAAACGGGATATAATATTAAGAATTACCCCATTTTTAAGAGCAGTAGCGTCAAAAAGTTCTAAACCAAAAGGTAAAGAGAAGGAAAAGAAAGAGAAAGTAAAAGAGAAGAAGGGGAAGGGGGAAAAGGGTAAAGAAAAGGATAAGAAAGAAAAGGATAAGGAGAAGGATAAGGAAGACAAGGATGGTGAAGATACTGAAAAGAATAAGGATAAGGAAGAGAAGGATGGCGAAGATACTGAAACAGAGAAAGAACAAACAGATAAAGAGGAGGATGTGAAAGATGAGGCGGAAGATAAAGGAAAAGAGAAAGAGAAAGAGAAGGATAAAGAGAAAGAGAAAGAAGAAAAGGTGGAACCTGTTGGAGAATCTCTTAACGATAATGAAAAGGATAAAGAAAATAATCATGATTAGTGTATATGTATATATATATAGTTTATTTATGCTTTAAAAATAAATTATATAATGAATAAATAGTATGAGAAATAAACAGTCATAAGTGTGGATTCTACTAAGAATCTCTAGCAGAATAATCTACATTGTAGAATAAAATCTCTATTCTATACAATAGAGCAAAGATTATATGGAATTCCAGTTTGATTCCTAATCAAAAGCTACTATGAGATTAGTTTTGTTGAATGATATTGATATCATCCTATCATATACATTTTCATCGGAATAATGTTATCATTATATTAATTAATTTCATAAGATACTTTAACTTTCTTCTTCATCAACAGAAGCAGCACTTTTACCTATACCCCATTTCTCTCTTTCCCTACCATCTTTGAAAGAAGCAATATCACTAGGTAAAGGTTCAGCAAGAGTTGAAAGGCGAATTGCTTCTTGTTTAATTGTAGCATCTGATTCTCTTCTTTGATCTGAAAGTAATTGCTAGAATGTTAGTTATCAATACGTTGTGGAATCGGGCTACATATTCCTCCTCCATATGAACAGTACTTACTTCAAATGACATACTTGCAAATTCAGTACCAGAGATTTTTGAATCTAAAAGTAAAAGTCGATAATTTGTTTTGGTATCTTTTAATGAAGTAAATAATCTCCTAAAATCTGTTTTATACCCCATATCAATTTTGCCATGAACTTGAAAGATATGAAGTTCAATTTCAGCAGATATTTTAGAAATCTTTTCTAATTCTTTATCATCAGCATTATTAGTTTCTCCTTGAATCAGAATTTCTTCAAATTTATGTCTAGTAGCTTCACGTGCCTAAAGTGTTAGTAGAGTTGAGTAAGGGTGATTAAGGGTGATTAAGGGTGATTAAGGGGTGATTAAAGGTGAGTAAAATTTGAGTCAAAGGTGAGATAAGGTGAAAATGAATGATTGAAAAAGTTGCTGATATTACAGGAACAGCGGAAGGATATACTATGATTTACACGATTCATGAATCATAGATTTGCATATAAACGAAAGATAACGATAATAAGCTATAGATAGATAACGTACAAATACTATACATCAACTTCGCTATATTCAACTATCAGACAGTGCCTGCAGTTACTGCGCGTTATCGTAAATATGCGCTTAATGCACCATCGTGTAATAATTGTTACAATATTAAACTAACGCTTCAACATACTAATTAAACCCCCATCCATAGTTCACCTCCGATTCTTCTCCGCTTTCTCGAAATCACCCCAGTAACCATTATCTTACCTTTTCTATTTGCTCTTCAGTTAAAGTTTCTAAGGATTTTGTATGAGATGCAATTGAACCAACACTTGATTTCCTTTTTCTATTTAGAGCCGTTATATGAGCTGTAGTTAATTTAGTTGATTTAGGCATGTTAATATTGAATAAAAATGAAAAGAATGATTGTAGAAATGAGATTGAATTAATTTAGATTGAATTTGTAGTAATATTGATCAAGCCGTATATGATGTAACTGTGGCGCAATGTAGCTAAGTACTATCAGTTAAAGCAAGTGGGGATAAGTGGGATAAGTGGGATAAGTGGGTATAAGTGGGATGAGTGGGGGTGGGGTGGGGTAAGGTGAGATGGGTTTAAGTGGGGGTTAACATATAAGTACCAGGTCTATCCGTTAACAACGCTATTCTTTCATGAATTAATTATATAAGTTTGTACTTTATAAAGTTATATAAATTCTTTTATAGTAAATCAATATCCCCATTTTATCTTATACTTGAAATTAATTTACAAACCTGTTTGCTCGCTTAATTCTGCACAATGTCATATTGGTTAGCACGCCAATGCATTCATGCATCTTATATTAAATAGTTACAAATTGGGTAACATTATAAACAAACGAATTTCTAGATGCGCATTAGTTTGAAGTTAAGAATGAAACCCTGAAGATCCTGTTAAGACCCTTAACGGCACCTAAACATATGCATGTCTCATCTTAAGATCGGGAAGGTTCACCGGAATAACATATATAATTAAGTTTAAACTAACTTTTCCTTTAATATAGAATAGCGTATAATAATATATAATTATACAAGACATAAAGAAAGACACTAAAATATAATTGAAATAGAAAAAAATTAAAAATATAAAGATTTTTTTTTTAAAAGCAAAATTTCATACTGGTCATCTCATCATCATTCTAATTTTTATTTTAATAATATTGGGGAGTACCGTCTAAGAGTCATTTCCCGATAACACTGAAGGTGGTGGAAGGGAACTTCCTGCCGTAGTTGTAATTGGTCTATAGTTACGGTTTGTATTTGCAAGTGTATTAGCAGGAACAGGAGATCCCCCGTAATAAGCAGCATAAGATGGTTGAGGAGGTAATCCATACTGAGCAGCTTGTTGAGTTTGGTTTGTCTTGGAATAATAGTCAGGTTGGTAACCGGATGCTGGTGTTGATGTAGGTACTCCTGTAGTAGTATCATGAGTATATGTTGTTGCAGTACCAGTTTGAGGTTGTTGTGGTTGTTGTGGTTGTTGTGGTTGCTGTGGTTGTTGGATTACTTGATATGTATATGAAGGATATCCTTGGTAGATTTGTTGAGGAGGTTGAGCATATTCATAAACAGGAGATTGACTTGAAGGGGTGGAAGAAGGAGGAATTTTCGATTGAACATAGCGTGCTTGAGGTTGTGATTGTGATTGTGATTGTGATTGCTGCTGTTGTTGAGATTGAGATTGCCCTTGTTGTATTTGACTCTGATGTAATTGAGGTGGTATTTGTGAGTATTGTGTATTATAAACATCTTGATATTGATAATAGGAATATTGTGGTTGACCTTGTGCTTGTTGAAGTTGTACCTGAACTTGCCCTTGCCCTTGCCCTTGTGGTTGCGCTTGTTGTTGTTGACCAGATGATAATGGGATTTGTGGTTGTGTTGGAGTGGTCTTTGTATCAGGAGTTTTACGATATGAATCATCAGTATAAGAATAGAATTCATCTTTCACCCTAGTATAATTATTAACAGCGGTTTGACCTTGTGATTGGGTATTAACAGTAGTTGCTGTTGGTGTTGTTGAACTCATACCACCATTTTGATATAATAAACTTTTAATATCCGGTAAGAATAATGGATAAAGTAAATCAGATATTCCTTCCTTATTTGCAAATGTCATTGCTCTATCAAAAGGTATCCATACACCTTTTAAATGCATTGCACCAATTTTAACTACATGACGAACCTTTTCTGCTTTAAGAATACCATCCCTACGACCTCTTGTCATACCAGCTACATTTAAAAGTTTTGTTCCGTTAATCATATCATTATCTTCACGTCTTGCTACACAGACTCCTTTTGCTTCTACTTGAAAACAAAGCGTTGATTCATCATCCCAAAGGGTAGTTGTAACCCTTGGTCTTGACGGATTAGCAGTTGCATTGTTAGTGTTGTTATTATTGGTTGTATTGGAAGTACTATTGTTAGGCTTAGTAATCCCAGCAGTTGAAGAGACTGGGGTAGTAGTTGTTGAAGTAGATGGGGTTGGAATTGAACCAGTATTGGTATTTGTTGATGAATTTGACATTGTTGGTGTTGTTATAGGTGAATGGGTAGACAGAGAAGAATTGGAAGAGTTGATACTATTATTATAGAAATTACCGGTATTACGAGAAGGTAAGTTGTTATTATAATAAGGAGAATGATTAGGAGATGTCATAGATAAGCAATTGGAGTTTATGGGTGGTCTCACGTTGGTTTCAGCAGAAACTTGTATTGATTTTGTAAAAATTCTTTACTATAAAGCTAAAAATGAAAGGACAAGTTTTTGTTATAAAAGAGAGAAGAAGAAAAATTACAAAAATTGAAATTCACTAACTATTGATAATAATTGTGTTTATGATTCTCTCCAAGTTAGAAATTGATTGGAATTATAAAATATGAACAAAAAAAAAAAGTAATATATAAAAGAAAAAGAAAACCTCCGATAAAAGACTGTTGACTAAAAAGTTAATAAAAAAGAGAGAGAAGACAGGATTGGAGATATATATAAGGCAAAAAGAAACTAATACTTAAAACCGCGAAAGGCCATTAATAGACACAAATCCATATTGAATGCGTTTTATGAGAAAAACAGCCTCAAGAAAAAACAAAAAAAAAAAAAAAAACTTACGAAATTTTTACTTTAATGAATAATATACATTATATGTTATCATAAGCTTCTTCAGCTTGAACCACGATTCGGAACTGAACGTTTAAAAAGAGCGTTAATTGCAGCATGTACGAATCAAAGATATGACTTAGGAAGTTAAAAAAGATAGTTTAGATGCAGATGCAGATCGGTAATGTAAGAAGGGGGGGGGATATCAAGGTGGAGAGGCAGTAACAGCGGGGGTTGATAAGAGCGATTAAGAGCGAATTAAGTTGAAAACAATTCAGATCGATATGGAATCGAAATTTAACAAACTGTCAACTTCGCGTAATCCATCTTTCTTTCTCAACATGAGCAATCCAACGAGAAAAAAGCCCCTTCCCCTCCTTCCCCTCTAACTCAATTTTTACGTTAATGTTAGTTACATAATACGGTTGTAAAAAAATAATTAACATAACACTGGATCACCATATTTTATCCACTATAAAGTTCTCAAATTGGCTGGACCAAGGAAAAAAAATCTGACGAATGCACATATGCATGCAGTTTAGACTTTTTTTGGTTGGTTGTTCGGTAAGACACAGTAACAGCTAGTGGCAGTTCGTAATCAGCTGTAATCAGGGGAATATCATACCATTAACAGGATGGTGAATAATTGAATTAGAGTGATAAAAGGAAGGAAGAAAAGAATAAAGAATGTTTAATCCACAGACATATATATGTATGTATTTATTAATGTTAACTATATGCTACCATCCTAGTTAACCTTCTCGCCTACCCCCTGAAGTATGCACTTTTCTAAATCATATTACCTGAGACAACAACTTTCTTTCTCAGAAGTTAGCGTTATGACGTGAGATTAGTGACCAGCGCACAGTATTAAAAGATCCCGTAGGTTAGTGTAACCCGACTGTTAAAGTTAACGCTTTTGTTGAGTTTAAGCGCTTAATTGTTTATTCATATAAAAGAGTGGATAGAAACTAGGTTAAATTTTATGTTAAAGAATGATAGTGTGCGTCAAGACCAGACCCCCACTTGGGGGGTGCGTAAGGGATTTTTAGGGGGAGAGGCGCTATACCCATAGATAGCGTCAAGTCTGTGGCGCACTTAAACATAGCGATATCGTTAGATTAAGGGAAAATATCGGCAAAGATAAGGCAGCGCAATGGCCGAATGAGATTGAAATATCTAATTTTCATAAAACAAACAAATGGGATATTCGCTAAGACCAATTGTGATAACTTATACTACAGTCCCACTCTATACTTACATCTGTAGGGAGATTTTTAAACAAAAGGTAAAATGCAGTAATATTACTATAAGGTATCGGAGAAACGGAGAGATGAACACACACGCAACTTTCATCGGCCGGATGTATAGAACTATTTTCATTCCGTTAAATTCATTCTGATAAAAAGAAAGAAATTTTAGAGAAAGATCAAAAAGAAAGAAAGTAAAAAGAAAAATGATTAACAAAAGACCTTTTCTCTCTGTTTCTCTACCTCTCTCTGTCTCACTATCTCTATCTCTCTCTCTATCTCGCTCTCTCTCTCTCTCTCTCTCTCTCTCTCTCCCGTAATTATTTCATAGAATTTTTTTACTCCAATTAACTCCTCTACATTCTAACTCGAATTCCATTTGAAACTTTACAATCATCTTTCCTAACTTTTGATATTACTCCCCACTCTCACTCTCCGCTCTCCACATAAACCCCACCAAATCTTGGCTATTCAAATCCCTTTTCTTTTGACTACTTTGATCTATGTTTACTAACCAACCCTTTGCTCGTATAATATTAGTTGTGCAACAAACATCGGGGTTTACGTTATATTCTTGCCGCGCGTTAAATCCGTCCACCATATCGGTTAGATAAACATGAAATTACGGTTTATAGAAGTGTTGAAGATGGCTTCTCCGTCTTCTTACGTCGGATTACCGGTAAATGTCTCAGATTCAATTGATAATCATCATTAATCAGTAACACCAACCGCCTTAATTATATGCAAATCATTCTTAATCTAACTTATTAGGCCATTCAACCAAAGTGGGCATAAGCTCAGTTGGACGTTAACGTTTAACCTTGGAGAATTTGGGACCTAAAGGGAATGGGATAAAATCTAGACTTTGTGCTACAAGTTTGGATATACTAGTTGAAACTTCAAGTAGTGGTTATGGTCAACAGCTAATTTCAAACATTAATTGGCCACACTTAGTGAGTGTTATATGTAATAACCAGCGCTAACTCTATTGTAACTATATGGTTATATATATTCCCGAATTTTAGCACAAGCTGATGCGATTATACTTTAATATAATTAACTTACTCTTGTTACTATATCTTGTTGCTGAAATTAAAAATAGAGGTTCCCTTAAAATTTAATATTAATAATAAACTTGTTATTATCTTATATAGCTACGTACTGTATTTCTATATATATAGCTATCTTCAATTAATACAATTACTCTCTCCACCCATCTTTCCACCCACCTTCCCTCCACCTTCTCTCCACCTTCCCTCTACCTTCCCTTAACTCTTCACCTTTCTTCCTGTCCTCCCCTCCCATCTCCTCTTCCTATCTCTTATCATCTCTCCTAACAACCTTCCAATTGTTTCAAAACTATAACCCTTTCTTTCTTTGTTCTTTCTTTGAAACACTGCCTTTGCCTCTTTATTATTTAGCTTAAGAATTTACTATTTACTTTTAAAATATAACTTTTAAACTTAATCATTTACTTCACCTATTCAATACCATCAACTGATACCTGTAGCTTGTCAATTCAGTCAAGTGTTTGTCCCTTACATTAACGCCTTTATGTATTTATTGAATGATATACTATATACGGTATCCAGCAATAAAGTTCATTCTTCTAACATTCAACTTTCATAGACGTTACAACGGTCAATTGAGACAACTGAAACAATGTTATTAGGCGATTCTAAACTTTATAATAGTCGTTTATATGATGTTTCAAAACGTTGCTATAGTTAATAATAAATGTGTGATTAATGTTAAATAAACTTTATCAAACGCAAGGTTCATTTCCTAACTCCCTTTTCTTGAGACAGGGTTGTATTTTTATCTCTATTTCAAGTAATCTTAACGTATTTATCCAATTTGGAAATTTGATTATCCATTTCTTCCTCCATCAAGTTTCATATATACGTTCTAGAGCTACTACCCCTGATATCTTGCACCCCTGATTAATTAGCGAGTTGGTCTGTTTCTCAATACTAACAGTTTTAAATTTATTTTGTAATTACAAACTATAACTAATTATTTATGTTTATATTGTATTCAATTTTATCTTGTGACTATAATAATATATAATATTAAAATGAAAGCAATTATATTTGATAATATAATTCAAAAGCTTTGTCCTGAATCAAGTTAACATCGACTCTTTATCGTTGCTTGGAAACCGCTCGTGATGTCTTTCCTACTATTTTACTATCTTCCTTCTCCTCCATAGATAAATCAACAGCATATTTTTCATTGGCGCCGCTATTTCCTGCCAATTTATCAACTCTAAACGAAAAAGTTAGTATCTAATATCCTTCCTCTTCCTCTTCACTTACTCTCTTTTCCTCATTGCAAGATCTTCATTTAATTCCACTTGTTTATTTTGTAATTCTGTCATCCAATTTTGGAATTTTGCTTCTTGAAATGAGATAACTGATTCAAATTGTTTATGAAGCCTATGCTTTCCATTAAGTAATATAGGATCCTTTTCGCGGATTTCATTCTGAAGATAATCATGACCAAATTTTGAAATTGCACAAAGTGCTCTTGTACCACCTTCTGGGTTAAGAGGTTCATCATCATCATTATCTTCATTCGTAGCAAGGGCAAGATTAATTCTTTGAATCATCATTTCTTCCCTATATTTGCTATAATGAGTTTCTACTGTTGTATCAATCAAATCAAACATATACCGAGACATTAAAACATTTCTAAGTTTAACAAAATCACAATGCTCTTCATTATCTACTTCAGCAATTCCCCAATCATACCTTCTTCCTCTAAGTTTTCTTCCATCTGCATTTACAATATCTTCCGAAGAGATAATTGCAAATGGCATATCTTTTTCCCAGTGATGATAACTTTGTGATTTCTTATTTAAAACTGCTGTAGCAGCAGAGTCATTACCACTCTCAGAAATGTCAACCTCATTTTCACCATTGCCATTACCATTCTTTTCAACAAATTCATTTTCATCAGAATCATACCATAAGCTAGGATTATAAATCTTTATTCCATTTGCTTTAATTGATTCGCGAATTGATTCTTTAAAATGTACCAACTCTTTAGGAGTAAAAGAGTCTGCTTTAGAAATAATAGGAATTAAATTAACTCTTTTTGATAATTCACTCATTGCCTGTATATCTAATGGTAGCAATCCATGACCAGATG
The DNA here is from genome assembly GCA_030583405.1 of Sugiyamaella americana. Lineage (NCBI taxonomy): Eukaryota > Fungi > Ascomycota > Dipodascomycetes > Dipodascales > Trichomonascaceae > Sugiyamaella > Sugiyamaella americana. Next base: position 69,078 of record JAJMID010000009.1, on the reverse strand, counting down.
GGCGCACAAAATATAAACAAGCATGAACTCTTGTATCAACAATCTTAGTTCTATCTGGTTGTTCCTCTTGAAGCATGTACATGCGATGTTGTTCATCAATATAATTTACAATAGGAACCCACGCAAAGTTATTATTAGTAAAATCACCAAATCCTGGAGTATCAATTACTGTAAATCTAACACGAAATCCATCTTCTTCATAATCTGCTTCGCGAATATCTATCTTTGTCGTCTTTGCATAAAGATCATGAAATTGGTAATTGTTTGGATATGAATTAGAACCATAACCATTGTTATCAACATGAACAATAGAATTCATTGAACCATTACTTCTTTTATAGGTAGAACGGATTGGGTTATGATCTTCACTAGTTTCTTTAAATTTATCACCAAATAAAGTATTAATAAATGTAGTTTTTCCTAATCCTAATTCACCAACTACCATTAAACTGAAAGCAGCTCCTTTTCTAGCAACTATAGCTCGTCTAAAATGTTAGTAATTGCGAGAGAGGGACAGGATAATGTATGGTGGATGCTATATGCCTTACCTTTGATCTGGTAAATGTGAAACTAATTCTTCATCAGAATCATTTTTAATCACCATAGTTTCGTTGGATTTTATAAATCCTTTTCTATATCTATCTAAAGTAGAAGGATGGGCCATGACACTTGGAAGTGGGGTTGAAGTTGATTTTGGAGATACAATTGTTATATCAGTATCGTTAGTAAGTATATCATCACTAGAGTTATTGTTGAATAAGTTGTTGTTAACTTCATTTAAAGGAGGTTGGTCATTAGATGATAATGAAAGTGCAATTTCTGATTCATTTTCCGAGAACTTTCCATTATCTTCAGAGTTCAATCTTGAACTTGAATGATTATTTGATAATTCTGTAAATCCATCAAGGGTGGATTTCTTCATCTTTGGCTTGATTATATGAAGAGATTCATCATCATCAATAAGAGAGAAAGGAAAACCATTAATAGATTTTTCTGAAGTATCCATTTTTATTAGTTAGTTTAGATATTGTACTTGGTATGCAAAATTGAAACAAAACAAACAAGCAGGTTCTTTAACAACTTCGTTTGCTAAAGGAGTGATTAATTCAAAATCTCAACTGAGATTAGTTGTATAGAGGTTTTCAACACATAAGAAATCATTACCGCCATAATTATTATGGATATCTAATAATATGCTAGAGATTAAAATTATTTACAGATATTATATATATTTATATATACAAGTTATGCAGAAATCGAAGGAGGAGCTCGGAAGATATCCCCCTTTTCTTTCATCGATTTGATCATAGCGCCTTCGCTATCTTGTTGAGAAGGATCAGGACGAGGTTCAGTTAGAGGAGCTAAAGGTTAGTAATAGTATCACATAAATTTACCCATCATGTTTGTATTCCTCTAGAAAGGAGGGTCCGAGCACTGCCTGGCCACCAAATGCAGATGGGGAAGTTCTACTTACTTTCAAATACTGTACCAGACATAACAACACTAGCAGGAGTTTTACCAGCATCGAAAACATAACCAACATAATCAGTAACATCTCTTTCAACAGTCTCTGCTTTATCACTTCCACGTGCTACTTTAACTAATCTTTGTCTTGATTCAATACGATAAATAATTTGAACATGAGTTAATGGTGAATCAGGTAACATCATTGGTTGGATTGCCATAATACGAGGAGTAGATAAGAATTTTACTAATTTCCATTCTAATCTTGTACCTGAAGGAATTGACTTTGATCTTTGCTTTAATGATTCAAATACCCAAATACTCATTGAATCTTGGATTGAGTCGAGTTTATTTGAAGCAAATGCTTTATTGACTGATACATAATTTTCAAGAGCAAGATTCTTCCATTCTACAAAACGAGGTTTGATTTTAGATTTCAACCGGAATTGTGCAACCATAGCAGTATTTTGAAATAAAGCTAATCCTCTTCTCCATACTGATGTTAAACGAAGGAGAGGATGGGTAAAGATTGATGGTAAATGTTTTGGTGATGGGTGAATATATACATCTATAAGGTTAGTATTTGAATCTAGTGGTTCTCACACGATGTATATCTACCACCCGAGCATATAGGGATTCCTATATTGGAAGAATATGATACATACCGGTTGCTATTCCAAGATGTTGAATTTCAATTTTTGCTCCTTGTGGTGCTGGTTTGGAGTTTGGATTGCTAGCATAATATCTAATTGATGTTGGTGATGATTTGGTCAAAATTGGAATAAGAGGATTAGATGTCAAAAGGTTACTACGTAATCTTGAAGAGATCATTGTAAATGTTGAGAATAAAATAGTTGGATTGGTTAGAGAAGCTGATGATGATTGAAATTTTTAGGTGAGTTGAGTTGAAAAGCAAGTATGTGATAGTTGATGAAATGACTAGCACTTGCTGAGGTGAAAGAAACAAACTTTTCAAATTATTTAACAATATAGTATTCTATAAACACTCAATATTTATTACCTTCTGGTTAAAGTGTTAAAAATATTGTATCTCTCCCAAGTTTGAAATTTCATTCTCCTAACCCTTGCGTCACAGCGTATATGAATAATTCCCTGATTATTGCATTAACGAGGGGGGGCATGAGAAGAACGTTTGTCAAATAACGAACCATTATGAGAATCAATACTCAAGTCATATTAGATATTACTATTAATATATTCTAAAATATTGTCTGTAATCTAATATTAAATTAATAAGAGCGTAAACTAACTGAGATAAGAGAGGTTAAAAGACTTTTCGTGATAGGCTTGGTATTCATCGAAAGCTACCCTAACCACTATCTAGATATCATCCACAGATAGCAAGTGTAATTATCACTACTTCCTTGTCTCAATTAATCCACATCATTTATCCGATTGACCCCATTGACCATAGTCATTCTGCGCATCTAAAGCCAGAGATACAATAGATAGTAACTTACTAATCATTTCGTTGTATATATGTATTTTCTCGTAAGAGTTCAGGCAGAGCCTGACCGCCATAAGCAACGAGGACACACACGTCTCACTATACTTTATTCATTTATAATTTTATTATTTAATTATTTTCCATCTCCTATTCTTCCATCATCATCTTACTCTGAAGGTCTTTTCCCTTTATAATTCAACACCAGTTGATGAACCAGCTACACTATGTGGTGGTGAGCCAGCTTCACTAGCTTTTTCAGCAGCAGCAGCAATCTTTTCCTTTAAACTACTTGATGAACCACCACTAATTCCTAAAAATTTAACTGAAACTGGTCTAATAACATTACCATAAACCCATCTTGCACCGTTATATTGTGGTAATCCAAGGTATAAAAAGAATCCAGTTTTAAATAACCAATAAAATGGAATCCAATAAAGAATTGTCTTTGACCAGAATTCAAATACACTAAAAACTGCATAGACAACCCAATAAGTTAAGAAATGAACATCATCAGCAGTGGATTTAGTTTCTAAAGCTAAAAGTGAATAATAACCAGGAATAACTAAAGTAGCAAAATTAGCAAGTAATTGTCCAATTCTATATAAAGTTGGTTAGTATTGATTTGTCCGGTGGACTGGCATCTTCGTGAGGAAAAAAAGAGTACTTACCCTCCAACATTGACAAAGATTAAAATAAAATAAATACCTAAAGCACCTAAAGCACCATATGCTTTTGGAAGTCCAGTTTGCTTTTCAAGGTTTTTAAGAGCTGGATAATGTTCAAGTTCCTAGTAATTGTTAATTTCCGCTTCCGCTTTTCAATTCCACTTAATACTTACTCCATCAACTTTGTTAATAAAAGCAAATGCTTTATCTTGAACTACTGCGAGATGTTCCATTGTTTCTTTAATTTACAATTTTCTTGTTTAAAATTTCAAAGGTAATTAATTCTTTTCGATGAAGGGCGAGTTTGAAAATATCTATGTGATGGCAACATGAACGCCTTATTCTGCGATTGTGTTTTACATTTTGATATCGCCGTATTCAGCCGCTGGAAAGTAAGATGAGCAAAATGAAAGTATATTAGCTGAAGGTTGAAAAGGTACAATTGTTGAAAGCAATATCAATTGATAATTATTAATTGAGTTAATAATAATTACAATCTTACAAGGGAAAAATAATTATCAATTGATTATTATTTCTTGTTAATTTAGATGCAATTGATATGGAGGCTTCCGAGGCTCATTTTAAATGACGTTTACAACGCAAAGATCAACTGAAGATCTGTTTACTACCGAGGATTTCAAATCAAGAGAGGTTTTACAGAGCAGGTTAGGAAGAATAAGATTAGTGTCCGGCGGGGTTAAATGAACTGCAACTGAGGGGAAATATGAGGGGGAGTTAGTCTATTTAAGTTAAGTTATTTGTAAAAAATAGTAAATAGCACGTTATTTAACGATAGGATAGGGGAGTGCCGTAGATATTAACGGAGATATATATATGTGTGAAAGTAAACGTGAGAGACAAATGCTGATGTATAGGCTGATGAGATGCAATGAGATGAGAATTCCGAGAATAGCTCCGAAAGTAAACTCAAAGCCCCCGTAGGGAAAGCCCAGCCCGAGCTAAGCCCGGCCGCCGGAGAACTCTAATAGCAGTCGGCGATTATCCGCGATAAACGCCATAGTCAGTCATGGTTGCTTTAAGGGACGTTGGTGTTGGCGATGATGAAGTTTGATTTTTTAATTCCGGGGTAAAAATGATTTCTTCCCCGGGTTAGCTTAATGATCTGGAGGTGGGCTGTAGGTGGGGGTTTTTTCCGGTCAGTGGTGCATGATAACCGGGTTAATTAAGCGTTTACCGCGACGATGCAGAGGTAGAATGGCAAGAGACAGCCGTGTAAAGAGTAGTACGGGTAGTATCGGTTTATTGTCCGTGATATATGCAAGAATTAATGATGAAGTTGGTAGAGTCTTAGGCGGTTTGATTTGGATGTTACATGATGAAAAGTTTAATTTAAATTTGAATTATCAATCTTTTGTTGGATTAAAGAGCATTGAATTGTTGTGCAACTAGATAATCGGATAATTAAATCATATACCCCCACTCGAAGGCGGAGATTAGATATAACTTAAGGTTATTCGATCAACTAAGTACCTAACATACGGCAATCTCTATTTAGTTAGGTAGTGCCATTGCTACTGGCTTAATAATCATTTTATCAAGCGGACGGACTTGAATCATATTAATTGGGGTAGATCTGCTGGTAAACCTCGAGGAACCTCTTTCCAAGTGGGGGTCCTTAATGCATAACGTGGGAAAAAGATTAAATTGTGCAATAGCTAACTTTATTTGATCGACGGTGATTGTGCATAGACCGGGGGACATTTAACCCCAATCCATAAGTGAGGATAATCTGAAAAATTATATAAAGAGAAGAATTTCCTTCACTTTCTTTTGTTTATTTCATTTCATTATTAATTGATTCATATCTTATTTATAAATTGTAATTTAATATGTCTGTCATTCCAAATTCTGAATATAGATTCCTTGGACCAACTGGTCTCCGTGTTTCTTCAATCTCTTTAGGTGGTTGGATTACCTATGGTGAAGGTAAACAAGTTGAAGATCAAAAGACTTTAGAAATCTTTGATAGAGCTTTCAAACTTGGTATTAACTTTTTTGATACTGCTGAAGGTTATGGTGGTGGTGCTTGTGAAGTTTCCTTTGGTAAAGTTATCAAGAAGCTTGGTTGGAAGAGAAATGATTTCGTTCTTTCTACTAAAATCTTTTGGGGTGGTGAAGGAATCAATGACAGAGGTCTTTCAAGAAAACACATTATTGAAGGTGTTAATGCTTCATTAGAAAGATTACAACAAGATTATGTTGATATTATCTTTGCTCATCGTCCAGATCCTTATACTCCAATTGAAGAAGTTGTTCGTGCTTTCACTCAAGTTATTAACGATGGTAAAGCTCTCTACTGGGGTACTTCTATGTGGAGTGCTTATGAAATTGAATCTGCTCAACATGCTGCTACTAAATATGGTTTAATTGCCCCAGTTGTTGAACAACCAGAATATCATTTATTAAATAGAAATTTCTTTGAAAAGGAATTAGCACCAATCTTCAAAAATTATAACTATGGTACTACTGTATTCTCCCCATTAGCTACTGGTTTACTTACTGGTAAATATTCTAAAGGAATTCCAAAAGGTTCTCGTTATGATGCTGATAACCTTGATAAAGATGGTTCTTTACCAGGTATTTTTAAACAAAAATTCGAAGCTGAAGAAGGTAAGAAGAATTTCATTAAAATTAATAAGTTTGTTGATATCGCTGAAGAATTGAAGGTTGAACCAGCTGCTTTAGCACTTGCTTTCTTATTAACTAATAAGAATGTTTCAACTCTTATCACTGGTGCTTCAAGACCTGAACAACTTGAATCAAATCTTAAAGCTTATGAAGTTCTTCCATTACTTACTCCAGAATATATTGCTAAAATTGAAGCTGTTTTCGATAACAAACCAGCTCCAAATCCAGATTTTGGTCGTTTAGGTAACTAATTTATATAGGCAACTAATTTATCTTTTTCTTCGTTGTTTCTGCCTGATTTGTGATGGCCGGGCTCTGCTCGGACCAATTCTTTAATGAGAAATAGTTGACTGGCAAAGCCAAGCTGCCAGGAGCAAGTGATGGGATAAGTGCTAATATGAAAGATATATTAGTGTTAATAAAATGTGAGTTGCACCTGCACTCGGCCATTAAAGAGTACATGTATAACTTATACGTTTGATACATTTATGTTTCTATTCACAATAATCATAGCCCAATCATATGGGAGTCTCATTACGCGTGGGACCAGCATCTCAAGTTAGAGGATGGAATCTCCGATATATATAAAGTCATCACTGGGCAGAGAGACCAGCAATTCAAAAGCAGATAGAAGTTCAACCGTATTCGTATGTATAAAGAATATATATTTATATATTGAAGATGTATTAGGCCACCTAAGCTTTCTCGCAGTTCAATATTCTACTCTTTTGAATGAAATCCCTTTTTAAAGCATTGTACATTGAAAACTGATCCTATGCGATAACATCTGTTAAGTTGATTCGCAATGTTAACTCACTTATCAGTATACTTACACTAACCAAATATAACAATTAATTTAAATTCTTAAATCTTACTTTAAATTTATCTATATCCAATTTAAGATCGAAATATGTTCTGCTAAGCAAGCGGTTTGCGGTATAATATGGTATGGAAGGATCGAGGAGATATTGATAGACCATGTCATAACTAAATAAGGAAAATATTCATTATTGTCCCAGCTAAATTGGTGAACCAGGAGAAGCCTCCTGCCGTTTAAGGGGGAAAGGTCTCAGACGAGTGATAGGAAGAATTTATTGTGACTTTGACGAAACTTGCACCTGAATAACGCAGATAAATTATAATTTCAATCAGTTAAAGTTAAGTTATGTTAACAGGATATATATTAGATGATGCCAAAGGTAAGTGTGAAGCTGGGGGATGAAGAGTTAACCAACGGTTTACATATAACTGACTTCTTCCGCTTGCATAATAGTAAGACTCGGTTAACGAGCTTCGGAGTGCAAGCACAGGAATGTAAAATGCAGATTAATATATCCTGAGACTAGCTTAAGAGCATACCAATGCTCTTATCGGCAAATTAAAAAGAGGCTGGCAAAGAGAACTCTTCTTACACCACTTTATATATTATATTTTGCTAATCTCATTAATCTACAATCGTTCATTCTACTTTTCCAGGTAATATTTTTAGCAATATTTTTGCAGTAGATTATCGCGTTAATTAGAATTACGTGCGTACGCTTAAAAGGGTTTTAAACTACTAAGACAAACGTGTTTTAAGCTGCGGTATACGAATTAGCCTATTGTGGTTTGTAGAAGTTATCTCTTTGGATTTTTATTGTCATTTCTATTTTTACATTACATCTTTTCATTTTAAGTCATTTTTTGTCCTTTATATAATTATATTATTCCCTTATCTGTCATTCTTTCATTAATTAGCATAACTATAATATTTAAGGTTTAAGATTCAGGTACCGCGTACACGATAAACTTTAAACTATTAAGTAAGGTTCATACAAAATCTAGATCTAGAAAATATCAAACAGATCTCTCAGAATAGAATTTATTTTATAGAAGAATTAAGTTTTTAAGTGGTTAAACTAACAAGTAAGCGTTTCAAGAGCAATTTTAAAGATTAGGTGAATATACTTTATTGCACATTAAATCGAATTCATCATGGCACGTCAAAGATTATCTAATTATGAACTCATAAGAGTCATTTCTATGGTTTTAATTGTCTTTCACCATTTCGGTGTTCATTCGAGGTTCAATTTTTCTAAAGAAGATCATTCTTTTAGAAAAGCTTATATTCATATGACATCTAGTTTTGGTAAAGTAGGAGTTGATTTGTTTATGATGCTAGCAGGATACTTTTTAGCAGGTAGACCAGCAAAGGTAGCTTCAGTAGTGAGGAGTTGGATTCAAGTTCTCACTTATGCTTGGGGAATCTATTTCATATTTTGGTTTCAACGTCCGATGGGTTATATGGATAAAATGGAAAGTTTCTTCCCAGTTATTTATTTTGGTTATTGGTTTGTAACTGCATATATGGTTGTAGTGTTGATGTCACCAGCATTAGGGCAAATGTCAGCTCATATGACCCATGGTCAGTATGTAGGACTTCTTTCATTACAGTTTATGACTTTATGTGTATTAAATTATAGATTTTCATATGCTTATAGTCATGTATTTTATTTCTCCTATCTTTATCTTATTGGTTCTTACTTAAAACTATTTGAATCAGCTTACTCAAAGATCAAAACAAAGACTTATTTTATTATCCTAATGACCTTATTAGCATTTAATTTCGTGACCATTGAATATTTCGCAACTAATGATTATGAATGGGTTCAGAAACATGGAGGACCATTCTTCCTTATGATTCATAATTCTGGTCCATTAGCTTTATTTATAAGCGTATTCATCTTTTTATTCGTTGGCAGGCTTGAATTTTGGAGTCCAATAGTTAATTTAGCAGGTAGCGTATCATTTGGAATCTACCTAATTCATGATAATAGATTTCTAAGAAACTTAATCTGGAATCACTGGATTAAAGGACAAGATCATTATAAGAGTTCAACTTTCGAATTTTACTTTTTCACTTTCTTTGCACCAGTAACTGTATATATCGTGTGCGGAGGAATTGAATGGTGTAGACAAAAATTATTAGGAAAGTATGAATTAATAGCAGCTAATTATATTGAAAAGGTTATTCTTTCAATTGGGAAATTTCTCTCATATCATCTTGGTCTAGCAGAAGATCCTTCTACTTACTATGAGTTAGATGAACAACTCCCACCAAATGCACCCGATACCCCTATCTCTGTGTAACTAATAGAACTTATTTAGTATAAGCTTACCCGTTAGTCTATTACCTGCTTCTGGAACATCGGGCTCTGCCGTGGTAGTTCTTTTGAGCAATCTATATAGAACTGCCTCTTAAACTTCCGAGCGCAGCGAGGAACTACGGGTCCGGGCAGAGCCCGGCCGCCGGAGGCACTCTTACGAAAAGGAGAATTGCGTGTGATTAAATTACATTCAAAATTACATGCGTATCAACGTAAACGAGCAACTTCCACAAGAAACTGCTCAAAAGCTAAAGTAATATATCCATCTCTATCAGTATCAAACTTTTTAAATGATTCAGTAACACTTTTGATATGAATACACGATTGTACAAACATATCAAATGACATTGCAGCTATTCCTCTGCGATCAAGTTTTGCATAAAGAGAAAATATGTATTCTATACATCTTGGTGATAAGTTATAACCAAACGCAGATAAAGCAGTATGAAATTCTTGAAGGCTAATTGAATCGCTTCTATCGCGATCAAATCTATTAAAAATAACTCTCCATTCATGAAGATATCGCCATAATTGAGCAAATTCATCATAATGAATAGCACCATCTCCATTTATATCAAACATTCTAATCATTAATTTAACAGTTTCTCGATCAAATCGAGTATAATCTCCGTTAACAAGTGCTACTTTTAATTCTGCTTCAGTTAAAAACCCACTTTTGTTTCTATCAACATCATTAAATAATGCCCTTAAATTTGATTCTGGACTAGAAATCGGTACTTGTGCAGTACGTGGGGATACCACTCTACGACCATTTGCTGTATGACTTGGAGCTGGGTAAGAATTTCTTCCACTAGCAGCATTTCCTCCACTACCTCCATATAGGGGAACACCTGGTCCTCCTGGTGTCGCACTTGGTCCATATTGTCCATACATTGGTTGCCCCTCTGTTGGATAAGGTGATTGATATGTATTCTGTTGTTGAGGACGTGGTCGTTGCTGTTGAGGTGGAGGTTGTGAAGCAAAATAATCATCACTGTACTGATTAGGAGGTCTCCTTTGAGGTCTTTGATTAGTACCAAAAGTTTCCCCAGGAGTTGGAAACCGAGGAAGATCGTCGTGACCCATTGTATGAATTTGAAAGGAGTGAAAATGAAAGAATTAAGCAACAAGTAAAGATGAAGAAGTGATGAGCTGCTGGTGAATTGAAGGTGTGATTTTGGCTGATGAACTGGAGATTGTGTCGTAGCAATTGAACTAAAGTTGTAACAAAAGTAGAACACAAGTATGTGTATATTTGAACTTATCCTATTAATAAGCTTTTCACTAAAACTTAACTATTGATTTAATAGAATTCCTTCAAATTGTTTAAGTTATCTAATCGTAAACCAACTTTCCCTAATATGTTGTTATCTTTAAATTTCTTTTAATATACACCAAAGTCACAGGATCTAAATATTATCTTAATATTGAATCACAAAAATATCTTGTCTGTAACAATAGCAACCAAAATAGAGTTGAAAGTGATAAACTGAGTTTTTAATTCTCGTTTAGAAATGCAATATATTATTGCAGGATAAGGGGGTGTCAAAATAAGCCGTTGATGATCGATATGAGATTTTGGTAGATGTGTATATTTATTTGTCAATATAGTTGTGGATTGAGATGAAGATATAGATGAAATTTTAACAGATTTAGATATGATATGAATATAATAGATCTGGAGTCGATTTTAATGGATAAGCCGTTATAATGTACTATTGTTTACTATTATTACTTTCAGAATAATATTATAACTGATTCAGCACCACTACCACTTGCCAAATAAAGTAGAGATTAGTAAAACCAACAATGAATATAATATTAAAAATAAGAATAAGATAAGAATAAGATCAAATTAAATCTTCTGTAGCTGCTATTTTCCTATGGCTGGTGCCAACTTCACAACTAGGGGTGTAGGGTAATGAAATTTTAGTGGGGTGGTTGGTGGAGGTGCCGATCCTATAATTAAAAGGTGCAGATGATTAGCACATGGGAAATGGTGAAATTGTGTAGTCCGGCTATGATATGGGGCTAAGTAGAGTAGAGATTGTTTAGCGGCTGAGTTAGGTGGGGAGTGGAGAGGCTAGAAGGACTAAACAGATAGACGTTAGTGTCGGAGTATTTTAGGATGGACTATAATGATGTAAACTCCTTTAAGAGAAAATGGATATTTCTTAAGGTGAAGATATTTAAAGTGCATACAAATCTAGAAGGATATGGATATTGATGATTCAGTTGGTTAATTTTGTTAGATGCTATACCACATAGGAGACGACTTTATCGCACAGTATTATACACCAACACAAACTCAACCTAACCACTTTATGAAAATATATATTCACCGCTAAACTTTGTCACTGGAAACGAAACTATTTGATCTTACCGAGATCGTATCTACCCTCATAAAGTCTATATTATATCTTAGTTATACATATATTATAGTAGGAAGATTAACTTCTATTGCAAATGTCATTATATATAATTTAACTATTTTCTTTCCGCCTATATAACGCAGGGTTCACCTTAACAAATTTAACCGTACATACCATGGTTTCGTATAAAACTTAGCCTCATAGACCATTTGTACGGCTTTACTTTCCCATAAACGGTAAATTTTGAAATTAAATCTGAAATCTGGTATTGAAATATCAATACTATCCTCAGCGTAAACAGAACGTAGTATTATTAAAATAATCAACAAATTTGCTTTCTTTCATTAATTTTTAATTTATTGGTTTGATTAAGAATAGCGGTTAAACGCGTAATCAGCATTATTTATTTATCCTAGTGATCATTAACCAATAAAATATTATTATATCTCTCTTCAATTCCCCATCAACACACCTAATCTTAATTTAGTCAATACAATCAACTTACAATCTTACAAATCCAACACAAACTGCAAATGCCTCCTGGTCAACCTCCTCAAATTCAAAGACCAGGTATTACACCAACAACAAGTCAAAATGGAATTGTAGTACCTGCTACTTCTGGTGTTCAAACACCTACTACAGCTGGTGTAGGTGCTCATCCCTCAGTTCCTGTTACCCCTGGTGTTCCTGGTGTTCCTGCTCCTGCTCCTGGTGCACGTCCTCAAGCTCCTGGCCAACCATTACCTTTGGTGGATCTTAATAGAATTGTATTGGAATATCTTAATAAAAAGGGTTATTCAAGAACAGAAGCAATGCTCAGAATGGAATCTTCTCGTATACCCGCTCCGCAATCAAATAATATTGGTCCAAATGGAGGAGTTAGAACTGGTATTTTACCAAAAGGTCAAGGCAAATTTCAAGTAACACCACCATCTGATCCCCCAGAGAATTATGTCAGCGCTTATAAAGCTTTGAAGAATTGGACAGAAAGGTCTTTAGATTTATATCGTCCTGAATTAAGAAGAATACTGTATCCTATTTTCATTCATATCTTTCTGGAATTAATTTCAAGGGATTATACAACGATTGCTAAACAATTTTTTGATGAATATTCTCAAGATCAAGGGGTCCTTCATTCACAAGATATCGAAAAATTATCTGCTATTTCATTGCCTGGTCATTTAAAAGAAAATGAATTAGCAAAATCATTTTTATCTCAAGAATATCGTATAAATGTATCAAGAACATCACTTGATTTGTTATTATACTTTGTTCATGAAATTGAACAGAATGGTGGATCAATTATTATTCGACTATTAAATCAATATATGGATATAAAAGTAATTACAACAAGACCTAGTATTGATGATACCGAAAGAGTTTTAAATCCTGATGAAGGATTAATAGGTATACATGGAATTCAAACCAAACAAGGTGGAAATGGTTCTCAAGTTGATGCATTTAATTCACAGCCAGTTAAATTGGGTCATTTACCATTAGATCCTGATTTTCAAAAGGATGTAGCTAATGCTTTGGAATTAAAAGACAAGCAAGAATCTCATTCTTCCATAGGTACTACTGGATATAAATCACTTAGTGAAGAGTATAGTTCACAATTAAAACAACAAGAAACCGAATCAGGTCCTTCTAAAAATATTCCTACAAGAGAATCCTTACCATTACCAAAATATAAATCAGTAGATGTAGAATTAGAAGTTAAGAAGATTGTTGATTCTCGTTCAAGAATCAAGTTAGGTACAATGCAAACACCTCTCCCTTCTGTTTGTATGTATACATTTCATAACACCCATGATGGTCTTAATTCACTTGAATTTAGTGATGATTCTACTCTAGTAGCTGGTGGATTTTCTGATAGTTTTATCAAAATCTGGTCATTAAAAGGTGAAAAGCTCTCGTCAGTTCTTAAAGATGATATTCCATCTACAAACAAGCGACTAATTGGTCATTCAGGTCCAGTATATGGAACTTCATTTAGCTCTGATAATCGCTATCTTCTTTCTGCTTCTGAAGATAAAACGGTTCGTTTATGGTCCCTTGATACTTATACTGCTTTGGTATCTTATAAAGGACATAATCATCCGGTATGGGATGTCACTTTTAGTCCATTTAACCATTATTTTGCTACTGCATCACATGATCAAACTGCTCGTCTTTGGTCTTGTGATCATATATATCCATTGCGTATCTTTGCTGGTCATTTAGCTGATGTTGACACTGTTTCATTCCATCCGAATGGAACTTATGTATTTACAGGTTCTTCTGATAAAACTTGCCGTATGTGGGATATTAATAAAGGTAATGCAGTAAGAGTATTTATTGGCCATACTGGGGCAATTAACACTACTGCTGTATCACCAGATGGTAGATGGTTAGCAACTGCTGGTGAAGATAGTATCATCAATGTGTGGGATATTGGATCTGGGAGAAGACTTAAGTCAATGAAAGGTCATGGTAGAACTTCAATCTACTCTTTAGCTTTCTCACGTGATGGTTCTGTTCTTGTTTCTGGTGGTGCTGATAATTCTGTTCGTACCTGGGATATTCGTAAAGGAACTCATGATGGTGGACCTGAACCAGAGGTATTCAAGAATGAAGCTAAAGGCTCTAATCTCCCTGAAGCAAATGGAACTGATGCGTCTTCCGGAGATAGAAAAAAGAGTAAAGAAATCATTGCAACATCCGATCAACTTGGTGTTTATCATACAAAATCATCTCCCGTTTATAAAGTACAATTCACCCGTCGTAACCTCTGTCTTGCTGGTGGTGCTTTTATGAACTAAAATATCTTCTATATATGTAATGTACGCAAGTAATGACCCTCTCCATCTCCCTGTTTGCCCTCCTAAGGCCTGGCTCTGCCAGGACCTGAGGTTTCAATTAAACGCACTATTTAATTACATAAGTAGATATATACGAGAACTTTCAACAGTAGATTCCCACAACAAGGAATTCAATAATTCGCGGGAAAATCTGGCGCTGGGCAAAGCCCAACCTCCAGTGGTAAAACAGATATATAAAATGCATTATCTATTTATGCTAAAATGATCATAATTTTTTCGTAAATGGTGAAAACAATACCACCGGAAAGAATTAGACGGCCTAGACGAGGAGTAGCTCCTTTCCAGTAAGTGAGAACACCTTCATTTTTTGCAACCTTATAGAAACAGTCTATAGTTCCTGAATATCTGGATTTTGCTTCTAAACTTTGCATACGAGTTTTAACGGTATCAAGAGGCATGGTTGTATAAACAGTTATAATACCTGCTACTGCTCCTACTCCAAATGTTTCCAGAGATGATAATGGAAGACTAGGATTTTCCTTATAAGATTGAATTAACTCTTTCATTGCGTTATAAGAACCTAATCTAACCATTTGATTTGCAGCTTGCCTCATAGTTACTGGTACAACACCTCTATATATACCAGAAATTCCTTTATCTTGAATAAGTTTAGTAGTACCTTTAACTAAACCTTGATATTTAGGATTCTTTGTTTGCTTATCATCAATCATTGCAGTTTTAATAGTTTCAAATGGAGTAACAGCAATAACTGATTCTAAAACACCAGCACCAAGTCCAGCAAGTGCACCTCTAGTTTTTGATAAATTTCCTTCTTCATCACGGAGCAAATTTTTAATTGAATCAAACCCTAAAAATCTAACTCCTGCTTTAGCAGTGTTTCCAATTACAAAAGCACCGCATCCTGTATATAATGATTTAATACCTTGTTGTTTAGCAGTATTAGCAATTAACTTGAGAGGATTTCTAGAGGTCTAAGGCGTTAGGAAAGATCAATATATGATACCTATAGAATAAGTACTTACTTTGGATGATTTATCTACAAGTTGAAGACGAGTTTTAGCAAATTCAAATGGATACTAAAATGTTAGTGGTGAGTATAAACGAAGATTATACGTTATACATACAGTAATAAAACCTTCAATACCACCAGCAGTTGCACCTGCTACAAAAGATTTCCACGCTTCAGGCTAAAATTTATGTTAGTTACTATAAGACGGAGTATATCGAGAGATGACTCAAGAACCTATTAATATGAATCAATGTCTCTTGATAGCACCTATCTATAAGATATAAAAGCTGTAATAAAAAAGGTGCTTACATAGCGCTATAGACTTACTTTCTTATTACCAGTAGTAGTAGTTGCCATTTTCCCAGTTAATTATTTGAAATAAACAATTAAATCTTTAATGAGACAGAATCCCGGGCATAAATGTCGTGATTCATAGATGGGTAAGGACTTTTCAAAAGATAAGATCCCGCTGCATACAACTATATATCAACGATCTTTCCCCTTTTTAAGCATTCTCAATCGGTGGGGATTCGGGCGGTAAGTTATTTTCCGCCGGGCGGGCAGCCACGGTTTCTTCACATTTGCTGATTCGGAACTCCGACAAGTGCATATTCTTTTCCGATTTAACTATTACACCGGTTCGAGCAAAGCCTGACCGCCGGATATACAATAGGCACGGATAAGATGTTCATATATATACATTATACTTCTTCTCTTTCGCGAGGTTCTTCCTCATCGGAAGCTATATCAAATCCATCTTCGACGTCTTGCAGCTCAAAATCCTCTGCTTGTGGAGATAAATTTCTATGTGAGGGATCTCCTACTATGGAATATTGACCCCCTTTCACCTGGAAATTCCTTACTCTTGACATCAGTGATTGCCAGATTACCTTACGGCGTTGCTTACCAAGAAGGAGATATACGGCGAAGAAGAGGATTATAAGAAAGATTATTGAACCGTAAAGTCGATGGGAGTGTTCATCAAAATATTCACCCCAACTATCTTCATCGTCATCATCATCAAGATCTTGACGGCGAAGATCTGGACGTGCGTAATTGTTTACTTCACCTCCATATTGCCAATAGCTTGATCCAGAATTCAATTGAATACCATTATGTTCAGATCGTTTGTGAGTACTTAATTCACCTGATGCATACAAAAGTGCTGGGCCCAATGTCCAAGAAAATTCCACTCCATTAACATGCTCGGTGCTTTGAAGAGGATGTAAGTAAGATGAAATATTAGAAGAAGAAGGAATAGTTGGATCGTCATTCTGCTTATTCTCTTCTATTTGGGGGAACTTGAATCCTTCATTAACTACACCAAGAAGCCAACTTGATTTAAAACAGAGTAATTCCAGATCAGAAGGTGCTATATCTGGATAATCTTTAGTATTAACAGATGACCAATTAGTATTACAGAAATCTTGTACTTTTTCATTAAGTGCAGTATAATTGAATGAACCACCCATACTAAAACCATCATTTGGAGTGTCATAATATTCTGATACACCAACGAAATGATTAATTTCAAAATCGAAATCAGGTTTGGAGGTCTTCTGTATGTCAGATAACAAGGGAGTTACCAGTGATCTACATTGAGTATAATTACCAGTACCGATATAACTTTTACCTTTAGAATCAGAGTTACTAGGTTTGTCTTTACCCTTATCATTGTTCTTATCATCTTTATCTTTATTTTTGTCTTTTTCATCATCTTTATCATCATCTTCGTCTTCTTTCTTGTCACCCTTCTTTTTATCATCATCATCTTTTTCATCTTCTTTCTTGTTACCCTTCTTTTTATCATCATCATCTTCTTCTTCTTCTTCTTCATCTTCTTCTTCTTCTTCATCTTCTTCATCTTCATCATCTTCATCATCATCATCATCATCTTTCCCATCTCTCTTAACCTTTTCACTTCTCATCAATCCTTTTGGTAAACATGGATCTTCTATCTCTCCTTTATCATCTCCCTTTAATCCTTCTAAATATCTTCTTCTTGCTTCATTAACCCCAGCACCAAGAAAGCTTTTTGAATAAATATCATAAAGCCTATCATGATTGCCATCTAAACTAGCTAATGCGATCCTATATAAACTTGCTTTATTTTCTTCAATTTCTGTAACATTCGGAACAAAAGCTATTTGCATTGATGCACCTCCCATATCTAAAAATCCATAAGTTGAATGATCTTTACCATGTTGGTGATTTTCAGGTTCATCAATACCACCAATAAGATAATTTAATCCTAACCAACCAAATAACCCTTCAGTTTCACCATCAATAACCTTTAAATGACTTGCACAATCTGGCAAAAAGAATTTTGTTTCCTTCTGAATATACTTACAAGCATTAGTAAGAATGCCATGTGATTCACTTGTATCTAACAAACGTAACCCACCAGTAGCATAAATGAAAATTGGAGTTCTAGGAATTTGAGCTTTTGGAATAACATCTTTAGCATATTCTACTAATTTCTTTATATGTTGTTTACCAATATCATTTGGATTTTTAGCAAAAGAAGACATACCAGGTTTGATTTTCTTAGACCATTTGTTTCCAGATTTTGAAACTCTCGGAAATGAAGTCCATTTATGAATAGGATCATTATCATCATGAGCTAAATGGTCACCAGCTTTATGAAGTTCTTCTAATTTTTTGACATCACTAGTAGCTGGGTAATGATATATATGTATACGGGATCCGGAAGATCCTGCATCAATTATAACAATATAATTATAAGGAATTCCTTTTGAGAAGAAAACATCACCCTTTTCTTTCGGCATTTTTAGATAACGGGATGGTTGAGGGATATCGGACTGAAAGTAGATAATTCACGCACAGTCAATAATGAACGGTTATTGAAAAGAGTACCAGCAGTGATGCAGGTGCTTATATTGTAACACGAATCAGAGGGTAAGAATGCAATACTGTATAATTATACAGATGGAGATAAAGTAGAATTAAGTAGCGAAGTTATATAAGAGTAGTTCTGTAAACTTTTAATCAAATAGAAATCTAGCTATAAGTAAGGTATATATAAATAGTCTAAACTTGCGTTAAACTGTAATGGGTGTAGATACTTCATGTTGCTCAGAAAGCAGACCAAGAGAGAAAGAGCTTAAAACAATGAAGTCTAAGTACTAGATTGGGTGCTGTTTAAAGAAAGGGGCCGCTCTCAATATACATGGAACTATAGTGGTACACGTAATTCGTGTGTACATGTTTAAATTAATGGATGGATGTAACATTGTATGCTCATAAGTTTTAGCTAATTGCTATTCGCTCAATCCAAATATATTTTATATAAATATCTAGCGCAGCGAGGAACCACAGTTTCGGGCAGAGCCCGATCACCAGCGGTAGGTGAGATTTATATAATGAGGATGTCTATTTAGAATTATATAAATGACTATTTAAAAGTACTTAAGACCAGAAACATCAGATTTGTATTCAGCAAAAGCAGATTTAACGGCATCAGCATCAGTAACATTGGTTAATTTAGTAGCAAGATCGTTTAATTTAAGATCATCAAGCTTTTCAAGGAGAAGATCAACATCATGAAGAATTGATTCCAAATCTGAAGCTGAAGGTTCGGTGCCTTGAGGAGAGAAATAGTTAACATCCTTAACACTACCACGAACAGTTCTCTTATTCTTCTTTTTAGCATTCTTAAGAGCTTCTTTTGATTTTTTAGATGATTCTTTAGCAAGCTTAGCAGCAGCTTCTTCTTCAGCCTTCTTCTTTTCTGCTTCTTCTTTAGCTTTACGTTCAGCTTCAGCAGCTTCACGAGCACCAGCTTCTCTTTCCCATTTACGTTGTTCTTTGAGTTTACGCTCGTTATCTTTAAAGAGTTTAATACGAGGATCAAGATTGAGGGCAGTATCAACTAATTTTCTTAATCTTGCAATATCGTCAGATTTATGTTTTTGACGAAGAGCTTTATTTTTCTTTTCAATATAACGTTTGTTATCTCTATTTGAAGTATCATCAGGAACATCTTCATCAAGATATTCAAAAGATCTCCAAGAATCAAAATTGTAAAAGAATGCATAGAAAGCATCAACTTGAGGTTTTTCAGTGTTAATATCACCTAAGGAAGGAACTGGTTGAATATTTGAAAATCTACCTTCAGCTTCGAAAACTTTAGTCCAATCCTGGAAGAAGTCACCTTTAACTTTTGGTGGAAGAACATTAGCTTTTGGATCGACAGAATCCCATTGTCTTCTCTTAACTGGATCTAAAACAAGTTCAAAAGCCTTTTGAATACATTTAAAGAAACCATCTTCATTAAGTTGACCTTCAGCAGCTTTCTTATCAGGATGATGCTTGAGAACCTTTCTACGATGAGCAATACGAATTTGTTCCTCAGTTGCCTTGTATCTATACTTAGATAAACCTAATACAGCATAATGATCTTGTTCTTTCCAATCTTTTGGATCTCTTCTTAACATTTCAGGATCTTCAGCTTCATCTTCAACTAAAGCTTCGGAATTATCATCTTCTGCTTTCTTAACATTTTGTTGAGCTTGGATTTTTTCATCTTCTGACCAAGTTCTACCTCTTAAAGTACGTCTAGCATGAGCTAAGAAACCAGGACCAACTGGTTCAACTTCTCTCTTGACGGGAGCGGTGAATGTAGCAAAGGAGATGAAACCTTCTGGAGCACTCCAGTCGGCTGGTAATGAAGGTAAAGACATTTTGGATTATGAAACAAAAAGAAAAAGAAGAAGAAAGATAAATTGATAATTAGTCCTGTAAGAATAATTTTTCACCATGCGGCTTTGGTACGCTGACAGCCAGGGTCTGATCAGCATTCACGTTAACCCTGTACTAACAAGAAAAGTTGAAGAGAGACTTACAAACTATTTTATCAATTTTATATCGATTAATAAGAATCTTAGATTACAATTAAATTTGATTAATCCCTGATTTAAGTCACTAGAGTATGAAGTAAATTATTGAATAAATTTTTCTGATGCTGAGATAGAAAACCGAGGGTAACGAGGACAACCAGTGATGCGGGTATGGGATGTAACTGGGAGCTAATTTCTTAGTGATATATATATGAATAAGTATTTTTCTATTGATAACGTTCTTAACAACAGCTTTTATTAAGTATCTGTATTTAAAAACACTTGGTATGTACATAGTCTATTGATAAAATACATTCTACTAGATTACATTTCGAAATGCATTGCAGGTTGATGAATTGTAATTAACAAATGAATTATTTTAAGATTAATTGTCTAGGTAGTTAAAAGAATTGTTGTTATGATTAAATAATCTCCCCCTATCTCTATATATATATATTTCTTTCCGGACTAAGACTCAAGTCCGGCCGCCGGAACCTGGGCGTAATTTGCCGCATGCAGGGTCTACACCATGATATTTTTTTGTAGCTAACGATCGAGGAAAGAGGTTGATATTGTTAAAGATGGTACAAAAATTTTTATCAATAAAAGATTTAGGATTTTTTGATGACGGATCAATTGATCTGAATGGAAATGAAGAAGAAGGAGGGTTATGTTTGATTAATTCTACTTTAGAAGTTAGTTCTACTTGGTTAGTCGATAGCGTATGTGGTAAATTTGTTAGTAAAAAAGATAACCAAATTATTCTTATCACATTTACAAATCGTACAAATTTACATCTAAGAGGTGTTAAAAGGTATAGTGGAGTAGATGTTGGCAATGCTGGTGAATCTAGTTTTAAAATAATTGATTTATCAAGCGATTTATTTGTGAATGATAAAGCTGGATTTGGTGCAACTAAATTGAATAATTTATTTACTACCGTTAAGAAAGCTACATCTAATTCAACCAAACCTATTATTGTTATTGAGGAACCTGATTTCTTATTAGCCAGTAGTCTATACACTTGGAACCAATTAAGCGAATTTATCTTTGACTTGAGACAGATTAGTTCACAATGTTTTATCTCTTGTAATGGAGATGAATCATTGATTCATCCTACTTCACCAATTGGGGAAAGTCAAAACAAGTTTTTAACTCAATTAATTCATTCATCTTCAATTATAATCACATTGCGACCGTTTGAAACGGGACGTGCTGATGATGTTACTGGAATCCTTCGTATAACAAGAGGTCCTCGTATATCATCTAAAACTATCATTGAAAATGAATATTTATATCATGTAGCGGATTCAGTTAAATTATTTTATCGTTAGCTCTCCCCTCCCTTTAATGTTTGCCTTGGACGGCCGGGCTTTGTCCGCAACCGTTATTCCTCTCTATGAGGTTGCTTTAGGGCAGTAATATATATTATTATTTCTAAGTAAGGGTCAATAACGGATTCAGCAAGGCCTTGCCGTTAGATTGGGGATAAGATGTAAGGTTAATTAAATCAATTTTCATTATCTCTACTCTTACGCATATAAACTCTATTGAGAACTATTTCTATTGCACTTCTAGCCCATATTATTGCCATCATTGGCCATACACTTCTCTCTCCTACCCATATCCAATAATTAACTTTATCTTCTATATTGTGAGCATCAAATACTTTTGCAAAATCTCTAATTGATGGTAATTCAGGAACAATGGTTACTTGAAAACCACCAGGGATATTTTCATCAACAAATATTCTTTGAATAATAGCAGGTAGTATTCCAAGCTGAGTTAATTGTTCTAATCGATGTTGAAATTCTAATCTTGCAAGACGAATCAATCTAACTGCCCAACTACGATGCCCACGGTGTTTGAAATCAGATAATAGGATTGGGGCAAAGTATGGTCTTGCTAAGGAAACTATAAAGTTATTTACGTTAAATAGTTCAGACAAACGGGTATAGGGAGATTCTCTTCTGTTAAGGTAAACTGTTTGATTTGATGGGGTATATTCTACTTCATTTCTAAAGTATTGAACTATTTCTCCGAGATGGTTTTTGACCAGGATTTCAGTTTTACCAGGTAATATTCCAGAACCAATTGATGCACGAACAGCAGACCAAATAACTACATTGGGTGTTGAAAGATAATTAAGGAGAGTGGGGATTTCTGTTAAAATATATTTCGAATTTTTACTCTTATGACCAGTTGGAGGTATTGGTTTTCCCGAACTAGAGCTCGTACTACAAGCTGTAGTACTGGTATTAGAACCAGTTCCAACACCAACGCACATACCCTTATCCTTATATGTATACTGGCTGGTGGATTTGCCCTTCCCTTTCCCTTTTCCTCCCTTTCCATCATCACTTTCAAACTCTTCTTTTGGAGTAATAGTAATATTTAATACCTTACCAGATCTTAAATACGCTTCTTCAAAGGTTAAATTCCCTAATTTATTCCGAACATATTGTTCAAATAATAAAATTTCTGGGGGGTACAAAGAAGTTAATACTCCTTCTACAACACTACCAAACTTCAAATCACTATATTCTTTACTTAATGGAGGTAATTCCTTTGCAATATTATCTAAAACAACAGGAAGTTCATCATCAGTACAAGAACAAACAATAGCACCAACAATAGCACCAACGGTCGAACCACAGATAATTGAAGGTAACAATCCACCATCTTGCAATACCTTAACAGTACCAATATGACACAAACCAAATAGAGAACCACCATGTAAAACCAAAGCAGATTGTCCAAATGATTGCCTTGTATCATGAAAAAAGTCTCTCCTTTGTTGATCACCAATAACATCTAAAGGTTGGTCATCAATATATTCCAATGCCATTATAACTTCATTAATATAATCTTCAATTAAAATTTTAGTACCTGAATACGCTCTATTATATAAATAAGTAGTACCAATACTACCAAGATTTCTTAATAAACCAGATCTAAGTAAGTCCAATAACAAATTAATATCACCATCTTTTCTAGATTGAATTAACTTTTTTAATCTTCCTGCGATTAGTTTATAGTCATAATTTTTACTTGCTGGATTCTGTCTCCTTGTTATGTTAGTTTTTACGCTTGTTTGGGTGGTCCCTTGAATAGTTTGCCCAAACTATGTCTGGAGAAGGGGAAACGCTTACCAAAGATCATTACCAAGAAGAGTATCGAGCTTCTCTGCCAATTGCTCCCATTCTTCTAACGATTGAGCTCGTTCTAATTCATCACCTAGTATTGTCTTTTCATCTTCGGTTGTAAAATAAACAAATATTTTCTATATTGTCAGGTTAGTATTGGCTCGGAACAACGGGTCTGGCAGAGCCCAGTTACCCAAGTTAGGGATATCAACGTACGTTTTGCCAAAACCAAAGAACATCTATAAACACTCCAAACCATGCTCGTACTACCCAAAGAATAGTATCTTTGAAATAGCTAAGCATTGTACCTCCAGACTGACGTCTGCGAAGTTTTGATGCTACTACTGCCATTGGTTGATGACGTTACCGAGGTATCAAAGAGGGGTTTTGATCAGATGATATTTTGTTTAAATAATAAAGAGAGAAATGACAACTTGAAGTATTTATATAAATGCTAGATGATATGTGACCGTTATTATAAAGATAACTTTTTGATCTATAGATATAGTGAAAGTTGTGAGAAAGTAAACAAAAATGGTGGGTTGATGCGATGACTTCCGATGATGCTGTTTTTCCTGTATGCAATAGTTAACGTGGTTAGGGTCGATAAATAAGTTATTTGCATATGATAATGCAAGATAAGAGGTGCTTCAGTAACAGTGAGGTATGAGGATGAGGATGTCCTACTGTTTATCAAACTAAGATAGCCGGGCGATTTATCTATAGATATTGAGAGAAATTGTCTATACAGTTATTGCACGTAACGTTATAATACTAACTAAAATTTTATATAATTATATTATAGTATTATGTATATGAAGGTATAGAGGCTGTCTTTATATCATAGCAATAATTAATATATTTTCTACAATCTGCTTGAGAACTTTTACCTTTGGTTTTGTTGTTAAACAGCAGCTTATTCAGGACCAGTGTGAGGTTTGGGTGTATAGATATCAGCGGTATATATGTATATATTATTCCTTTCAAGTTCATTTCTATGAATTTCTATATTAGAGTAATACTTTAAGAAAATACTCTAAAACAGAGTAAAATGCTCAGCGTGTTTAGCATAAGAAATTAATTAACCTTTAGCAAAGATCCTCCAAAGTCTATTATTCTTTATATGAAAATACTAATTCTACTACTGCCTCGCTATCATACTGCCCTTCCACCTTTATAAGAATATCCAACTGCGTTTAAAGGTGGGTATACGAATACCCCACTTAGCTCCGAGGTATCAAATCAACCCCACCGTTTATGTAAGGTGAACTTTTCATTGATCTCGGTTCATATAGTGAATTTCATAAGAAAACTACTTCAAAATGGATTACTTTTCTTCTTTAAGTGCTACTTCTTTAGACCCTGATACTCCTACTCTATTTGAATTATTATCAGCAAAACAACTCCAAGATCTTATATCACCTTCTTTACGTTATATAATCTCTTTCTATGCTCAAAGACATCCTCAATATCTTCTTAAAATTGCAAATAAATATGATGAATTATATCTAATACTTATGGGATTAGTTGAATACTATCATTTAAAGAATTGGAATTCCTCATTTACTGAAAAGTTTTATGGAATTAAAAAGACTCAAGTATTATCAACTAAAAGTTCAATTAATACTAGAACTTCAGCACCACAAATTTTTGAAAAGCATAGAAGATTAACCAAGAAGCAAATTATTGGCTCTTTGGTATTTGTGATATTGATTCCATATATTAAAGAAAAACTTGAAGCAAGATATGAAATGCTTAAAGGAAGGTACATGTTTCGTAATATTGAACAAGAAAAGGTTCGTATCAATGAATCAGGAAGTTTAAAAGAAAAAATTCAATTTAAATTTGATTTATTAATACTAAAATGGTACCCAACAATAACCATGTTAGAATCATCTATTACTTTAATATTCTATTTATTATTTTTGTTCTCAAAAACTACATCATCAGGTTTATCTGATTATCTTCTTCATACCAAATATTCACGTATGAATCAATATGATTATCAATTGAATGACAAACCTCCAACACCATCACCACCCTCAGATGAGAAACCATCATTTTCTGATAGATTGGTAGATATTATGACCACCAAACAAGGAGTTGTTAAATTAAAAGATACATTCCTTTCAACTCTTTCATTTGCTCTTCCCACCTCCATGTTCATGTTGAAATTTTTAGAATGGTGGTATGCTAGTGATTTCGCTCGACAACTTTCCAAAAAAACTAGAGGTAGTGGTACACAAGATGAGAACCTTCCTGTTCCAGAGAAACCTGAACCAGCTAAAATCAATTCATCTGCTTGTCCTATCTGCGCTGGCACCATAACCAACCCAACTGCTATTGAAACAGGGATTGTATTTTGTTATCTTTGTATTTATCGACATCTTGAAAATTCTGATCCTATTAAGGGCGGTCGTTGTCCCGTCACTGGTCAAAAGCTTTTGGGATGTAACTATTCCATGGAAAAGCAATCATGGGAAATTTCCGGGTTAAGAAGGCTAGTTCTTTAGATTATTGGTATCAATATATATATCAAACAAGATAGCTATGTAATTATAATTTAATTTTAAACAGTTACATCATTGATCTTATCAACAGGTCAGGGCAGAGCCCGGTCCCGGAAACGAATAGCGGAATCAAAACATTAACTTCTCTGTTTCCAGATATATGCAATATTCTTAGTTTTTAGGACGAATCCCATGCAAATATAACAAAATAATACGATATCAGGATATCTTATGCCATTATTCTTTCTTCACGTGTACGCTCATGCGCATCGCTAACGATTTTATTCCAATCAGCAATTACAACGTAATAAGTTTCACCTGCTGAAATGCAAATTAATCCAACTGTTACACCAGTCCAAAGTCCATAAAGCTCCCAGTCTAATGTAAATGAAAGATAGAATGACAATGGTAATGCAATTACATAATAGAAGAATAAGTTAAGATATCCTCCAATATGTTGATTTCCTTGTCCACGTAATACACCACCAGCTACTGCACCAGCAGAATCAAATAATTGCATAAATGCACAAATGGGAAATACCTTTGCTACAAGCTCAATTACTTCTTCATCACTGCTGAAAAGTCCACCGACCTCATATCTAAAAAGATAAAGAACAATTCCGTTAAAAATAGCAATAAGATATGATGCACCAATTGCAACATTACCAGCAATCTTAGCAGATGGTCCTAAAGTTGCTCCAATAAAGTTAGCAACTCTTGTTGAACAAGCAATTGATACAGCAAATGGAATTTGGTATGAAAGTGAAGTTAATGTTGATAATACTGATTGTGCTGCTAATGATGCAGTTCCAAAGTATGAAGAAGCTAAAGTTAATATTTCAAATGCTAAAAATTCTGCTTCAACCATAATAACACCAGGAACTGCTAATTTAAGCATTGGTAACCAGTTTGAAAATATATCTGATGAAAATCCATTCCAACATTTTCTTCCATCAATAAAATATACATAGCAAAACAATAAAGTTGCCATAAGCCAATCAGTAATTGCTACTGCAACTGCTGCTCCTTGAAATCCCATACCAATTGTTTCATTCCATACTAATACATAATTAAGAATAACATTTATTGGTGAACAGATAAGTAAAACCATTGTACTAGCATGGAAAATACCTTGTGCTTGAACAAATCTTTTACCACATTCAAATAAAATATAACCTGGGGCACCAAATACAATAATTCGAAGATATTTTACTGCTAAGGCTGCAAGCTCTTTTTCAGGAACAATTAATGCAAGTACTACATCAGCTTTGAGCCAAAAAATTGCTACTGGGATAAAGAAAACTAAAATCATTAAAACACACTTTTGAAAATAAACACCAACTAATTGATGATTTCCTGCTCCATATGCTTGAGCACATAAAGTATCTAAACAAGTAGCTAAACCTTGAATCATTGCAAAACCAGTAATACTAGCAGTCATTGAAGCTAATGAAACAGCACCTAATTCCACTTTACCTAAATGACCTACTGAGAAAATTGATGCAACAACCAATGAATATTGAAGGGAGAAGGTTACAATTAATGGAGCAGAATTTACTGCTAATACAGAAATTTCTCTTTTAATTGTTGTATTTACTAAACCACTTGAGACTGCTTCGTCCCATACTTTGTTTGTATCTCTTACTTCTTCACCTGCTTCATCAACAGCAGTACTATCTGATGAACCTTGGGAAAATATTGGTCCTCCATTAACTGAACCATTTCTTGATTTTGTTAGAGTATAAGAAATATTATTATCAATTAATAATGCTTGTTGTTCACGAGCAAGAGTAGTTGCTTCTTGAGCAGATAGAATATCAATTTCTTCATCTTCAACTGCACTTTCTTCACTTAAATGACCACTAATGTTACTAGGAGATTGATTTCTTAAAAATGCATCAGCAAATCCTTGTCTTCCAACTGAACCAGATACTAAAGAAGGTCTTTTTGTAGAATTTGCAAAGGCTCTATTTGCAGGAATATCAATATAATAAGGATGTAGAGAAGACGTTCTACGAGAGCCAGAAGGAGAACCACCACTTGGAGCACTTCCACTATGAGGTTGTAATAAAGGAGATCTTTCTGTCGACATTATCGATAGATAAAGATGAATGCAGTATATATAATTTGTTTATATAATTGTTTATATATTTTCAAAGAAAGAAAAATAATAATCAAAATGGCAGCGATTACAATGATATTTAACGAAGAGTAGAAAAAAAATTAAAAGTCCAAAAAAGTAAGTAAGAAGTGCATATATATAAGAGAAAAAAAATTGTATGAAGAAAGAAAAAAACGGTATCTCCAGTTTTTGTCAGTATTGTATGGCAATAACTCTCCCGACCTATTTCCTATTTCAATCAAATACAAAGTAAAAGAAATAGTAATCTGAAACAAAACTTCACACACCGTAGTTGAATAAAATAAGCGAGCTTTAAACACCGAGCCAAGTTATCAAAAAGATCTTTATTGTTTCCTTCACCTCTTTCGAAGGATAATTTTCGGTAGATTAAGAGTGCATTGGCAAGCCATCTGCATTATCTTGCATAAAAAATCTTCCTACGGCTCTAATCAAAGCCTCACCATTACCACGTTTGGTATGTTGAACCGGAAATAAGCATTGAAAAGAAGGCAGGTTAAGGTTAAGGGTGGGTTCAACGTTAAAAGGTTTAACTGGTTAACGTTAGGAAGAGCTTATATTGTACCTAATCAGAAGGTTAGAGAGAGAAAGTTGCACTAATAGAGAAGGTAATAGAGGATTTAGATAAGGTTATCTATATACAGGTAAATATATATTGGTAGGTAAATTAGGCACTGAGGTTAAATTTTATCTAAAGTGAAAAATTATGCATGCGAAGGTTATGTTAAGTTATCGTTGTTGATTTTTAGTCCGATGAAGACTGTTTTTGTATTATTGGCTGGTTAAAGTGAGACATAATGGTTTAACGTTACAGAAAATAAACCGTTGAAAAGAGGGAGGACTGGTGGGGTTATAGTTTTTCTAGTTTTGAAGAATCTAACATGAATTAGTTAGCAAAGATAAGCTTTGATATACTCGACTCTGTTTGGATGAGCTTTAGATAGTAATCGCCTCGGATTAATGTTGTACAATCAAGATGGATAACTACATATAGATGCTCATTTTTCAATGGGTTAGGTCTGTCGGATAATACTTTTTCTGTAAGTTAACGTTACGTTAGACCGTTTAAGCCGATATGGTTCCTGAACGAGCAACAGCTAGAGATCGGTTGTCTCTTTAGTGTTATTCTGTCTCAGATGGCAGAGTAATATGATAGTAGACCAGCTGCTACTCGGCAGTTTTCCGCGGTCTCCTTATAGTTATAATGTATGTGAAGATATTTTCAGTATAATAATATAATATACGGGTGGGGTTTACTATATGATAACATTAACAAGTATTTGGGAGTATAACTAAATTTCTAAATAGCAATAAGTACAAAACTCCTTCTAAGTCGGTTATATTCAACACTTAAATGACTATCAAAATTACCAGGTTTAGGGTATATCTTGGGTGGGTGATGAAGGTAAAGTAAATCCTTTAAGCTAGCAACGAGAAGAGAGAATTCAGCTAATTCTTCGCCAGCGAGGAAAGTAATGGCCGGTTTAACTGCTAGCATCTAATCCGCCACGAGTGGTATGATTTACATATAGGAATCATAATTAATAGAAGATACATATATACCTTATAGAATCTCGTACGTATATATACCTACCAACGTATTATAATATATTTATATATAAGCTAGATGCATGTAAATGTTTATATATATATATTCAAATTTATGTATATATAGAAGTTATAAAAACCATCCATCCAAGCTCAGTACTTTACAACCAGATGTTACTCGTTTGGAAAAGAAGGACTAGGAGCATATAGTCCGCCTCAGCAACAATAGCTAATATCGATCAATTGATATACGCGTATATATACAATTGATATTGGTACTTAACTACTGCTATAACCCAACTATAAGTTTATAACCGTACCAATATTTTGTTATCATAGCAACAATCAATAGGATAATTACACCAATTAATCTATTGTTAACCAATGCTGCACGTGGTTGTAACAATATTATTAGAGTTATACCAAAATATCAAGCAAAAGCTGGCTTTGGTTACCCACAATATATGGATATGATAACAGCTAGTTTTACCAGAAAATTTTCATATATTAAAGCTATATTAAAATAAACAAGCAAGGCGAAATTTTTTAAATACAGTTACGGGTGGGGGTCAATCACGCTATTTACAGCACTATATGACAACGTGATAGACTAAATAGAGATGACTCGATAACGTAATCAGGAATAAAGCAACCATGATCGTAGAAGTAACACCTAATGGAATCTTGTTCAATCATTCCATCTATTCCTCCTTTGTCTCGTACTTTGTTTTCTTAATATTCTTCACTTAATCCTAACTTAAAGCTTACAGCGACTGTGACAGGCACATTAACTGCCAGTTTCGTATAAGCTTGCCCATTATCTCATCGACGTAGGAAAAGTTTTTCCGGACATTGCAGATCGTGGTAAATCAGGGTCCGTCGGATTAATTACCACGTTGCGTTGCTAACTATATGCAGATGGATGTACTAGCTTTCACGTAAAGCAACTCTAACTTAAGACCTGCAACCGCTATTGCCACGTTCACGGAGTTCAGCTTATCGCTTTACTTTTGGAAATAATTCTTGGTGATCTATCTATAGAGTGAATTTTTTTAGATTAGGAATAGTCAATCAACCAAGAGTTTTTCCGAGGCATATAGATAACAGAATAAACGATTAGGATATGACTCAAAGTTCCCAACAAAGAAGCGAGATTGATATGAATTTATTCTTCATATACTTATAACCTTACAAAGATCAATTCCACAGTTGAATAGTTGAATAGTATAAGCTCTGATGCTCAGGATTAAATAAAAATCATTGAAAACTTTAACCTCTAAGGCGGGCACAATTGAAGGTATGACAGGCATGTAACACGCGCATCCGTTTTCATAAATTGTTGCTGTACCCCTGAGTTGAACTTCAAGATAGGATAAACCGATCTAGAGATTGATTTACGGTATCCTTAAGTTTGTAACCAAACTATCTGACTTTAACCTAAATTATATAATGCATTTATATTTAATATCGTATCGAACTCCTACGTTAAATTTACTCACCATATTCGTAACCTCCCTCGTACTGTTGTTATCCATTGATAACCGCGTTGTTTTCAATTCCTGTACTCCTCCGATATCTCTCTCTAATCACGATTTTTTGCCTAACTCTTCGTAACCCCCACGGCTTACTTGAACTAATGATGTGATTGAAACGTTGACACTAAGGGTTCGGATTGCATCAAGCCGTTATGTCTTCTATGCATAGTATTGCTTTTAATTGAGTTTTGCATACCGGAAACCATCCCGTTTTTAACCGATAAAAATTTACAGAAACTTACCAGCTACTATAATTAATGATAGTAGCGATTGTTTTTTTATATAAAACCTTTTAATAAATCTTCTTACTACTATTTGCAATCTATTCTTTTTACCCTTGTTTACCTCTATCTTATTAGAATATATATTTAGGTTTCGGTTTTACTTCCTAATTTTATTTAAACATACATAGCCTTATCTTTAAGAATCTCACAGGTTAGGATCAAATCCCATTTTAAGAAAATTAATTCATTCTTCAACCGGTTGTTTCTTTTGTCTCTTAGCATCTTGTTATGGTAACATCATTTTACGGAATAAAAAAGAAATCCATTTACTGATTTCTAATTATAAAAAGCTAGAGTTTCTATTTTATTTCCATATCTAGTGATTTGAAACCCTGTTTTACTGTTCTTTATCTCATCACGATCAGCAAAAAATTTCTTCAACAAAAATTTGTCTTACCTGCAAGTATTATATATTTACATATCAGTGGTGTTGCTTCAATTCAACACCCACTATTTACCAGCACTAAACTTATAAAATCAATTCATTTGCAACAAAATCTTTTTCTTTCAATCATTTTATATTTATAATCAGAGTTTTTTTGTTCGAGTCATAATATATCTGCTGCGGTTCATTATAGATACCCCCACTCAAATCGGTTAATCGGCACTAGACAAGAAGTACATAATTTGAAATATACGAATCGAGCTTCTCGAGCCATCTCTATTTCTCACAAGGAGTTATTATATTTTCTATTCCTTTCCTTTTAATTAAAATTCTTTTTCAAATAGTAAGAACGAAGAGTAAAGTAAAAGAATAAAAGAAGTGGAAAATGGTTTTATTACGATCTCAAAGTTCTTCATTGTCACTATTTGATATAAGGTAAGTGCGGAAGAATCGGAGGAATCAAAGTTAAAAAGTTTACTAACAGTCTTTAGAATTAAATCAACTGCTGATAGAAATGTAATAGTTCTTAGAGGTTCATCTGAAGATGCTGCTTCTGTATTATTAGCTGGTTCAGTTGTATTTGCAGTAAGTGATCCTATATCAATTCGTAAAATCACCTTACGATTAACTGGTACTTTAAGAATGCATTGGATTGATAGTAGTTCAAGAGGTGTAATTGGTAAACCAGTTCGTCATGAATCAGTTTTATTTGATCATGAATGGGATAATCTTGAAAATGGTGATGGTGGTTTATCAAAATCTACAAATGGTTCAAGTACTTCTTTATCATCAAATTCTGGTATTCATCATTCAGGTAGTAATAGTGGCGGTACCACAACCCCAAATCACAGTTCAAAAACTTTATCTGCTGGTAATCATGAATTTCCTTTTGAAATGGTAATACCCGGTGATACTCCAGAATCAATTGAAGGACTTGAAGGTGCACAAATAGTTTATAGATTAGTTGCTACTGTTGAAAGAGGTAGATTTCAAAATAATATTGTTGCTAAAAAACATATTAGAATTGTTCGTACTGTTGGTTCGGATAATTTTGAATTATCACAAACTGTTTCAATTTCAAATACATGGCCTGGTAAAATTGATTATACTATAGATATTCCTTCAAAAGCAGTAGCAGTTGGTTCATCATTTCCAGTAAACTTTACTTTAGTACCAATGTTAAAAGGATTAAAATTAGGAAGTATCAAGACTCATTTAGTAGAATATGTTTCATTAGGAACTCCTCAAGGAAATACCACAAGTTCAGAAAAGGTTTGTAATGAAGTAATTATACCTGCCCCTGAAGGTGGACTTGCTGGTCAAGATTCCTGGGAAGTTAATGAAATGATTCAATTACCTACTAGTTTATCAAAATGCACACAAGATATTGCTTTAGGCCAATGCGTTAAAGTTGCTCATAAAATAAAGTTTGCTGTTAGTTTAGTTAACCCAGATGGTCATGTTTCTGAATTAAGAGCTTCTTTACCTATTTATTTATTTATTTCTCCAAATGTTCCAATTTCATCAGTAGATCCAACTATTGCACAAGCATCTGGTAACCATAGAAAACAACCAGAAGAAGATGTTTTATTTGCATCAAGTAGTACTACAGCAATCAATACTTTAGATCATAGTGCTCCACCAAATTATCAAGATCATATCTATGATAGATTATGGAATGGTGTACCAACTCCAAGTTTAGAATCACCTGAAGGAAGTGTAGCTTCTACACCATATTTAAGATCCCGTCGTAGTTCGCTTGATCATGACCAATTATTTATGACCGGATTAGATTCAGTTCAAAGATCCCAATTAGCTGCTGGATTAAGAGCATTAGAATTACAGCAACAAGGAGTCTCAACAAATAGTTCTTCATCAAATCATAGTGGTGATACTTCAAGATCCCCTTCTGGTACAAATACTCCACATATTGGTCCAGCTGATGGTTTCCAAGCACAAATACTTTCAGGAGCTCATTTAAGTCCAGAAATTTCCCACCTTTCAAGAGTTGGTACTCCCTTACTTGGCCCAAGAACTCCTGATGTAGATCTCCATGAACTATCTAAAGTTCCTAGTTATTCAACTGCTATTAGAGAAGATGGTAACAATGATTCAGAATGGGCACCTGGTTATGAAACAAGTCCTGGGACATCTCCACCATTAGCAATGCCAAGTTTAGTACATTTATCATCTGCTCCAGTAAGTAGGCGAGTAAATGGATCCCATGGTAGTTCACATGTTAATTCTCATTCAGCTAGTTCATCAGCATTAAATTCAATGAACCATTACCCTTCTCAAAATTCCACCCATAGTTCGGGATCTATTAGTAGAAGTGGATCATCTACTGGTCTTAATTTCATGAATAGAAATTCAAGTTCAAGATCATTATTTGAAGAAGCATCACGGTTGATTAGATTAACCTCTGAAAAGAATCACAAGAGGTAGGTAGATAGACTATGACGTATTTATTTAAATAAATTATTTTAATTATATATATTTATAGATTAGAGTTAAGATAAGCACTACAATTCGGTTTAGGAAGTAGGTGGTGTGAGTAGTTATGGGGAGAGTATAGCCTGGGCGTTAGGATAATGCTTATTATTGTTGTAATTAACAAAAGCACCAATAAATCCCTCTGAATAAGTACAAGAAAGATTAGTAAGAGTAATATATAGAGTAAAGTAGCATAGATGGGCAACCAACGGAATAACAAACTGGTGAAGGTAGTTAATATACCAGTAACAACTAATTTCCTCACCCTCTTAAAACTTGCTGGTTGTAATAGATAAAGAAAATATCTGATTTGCCTAGTGTGATTATTGAACTCTTTATTCAGCTGTTGTTGTGTATCAACTAGATCTCTTATAGAAGATTCAGAAGTTATAATCATCTAATTGGTTAGTTCTTGAAAGATATATGTTGAAAGATAACTTTAAAGTCATTATTTAACTTGCACTTTTCACTGATTCTGTATACTTTTCTATATCTTGCAAGTAAGTAATGATATCCAAATGGCGATTGAATAACTGAATAGAAGAGTCGTGTAACTGATCATTAGTCAATGAAACTTTTTTCGATGATTCATGAATCTAAATGTTAGACAGAAATATAATTATTATATGCATACTTACTTCAGATATTATTGATGATAGACCTTTAAACTGGAATGTAATATCTGTAATAATCCCATTCAAAGAGCTATCGAATGAATTGACATTTTCTTGAAGTTTAATTATATGGCTGTTTAAATTATTGACTTGATTCTTTTTCATTTCAAGAACCGTATATGCGGTATCTATATCATTAAAAAATCTCAAATAAATATTTGAAATGTTCTTATATAACCAAATTGTTGATTGAGTTTCAAATATCTTTTGATTTTCTAAACAAAGTAAACCGATAAATTTATAATTACCACTATAAGTTGTCCACCACTGAGGTTTAACTTCAAGAGCCAAAGTACATACCTGAAGTATATTTGAAAATGATCCAATTGATGAGATTGGTAGATCAATATTACATTGAGATGGGAATGATACACCAGCAGCTTGAAATTCACAGATGGATAATTTTATAGCTAAATAAGATCTTTCAATGGAATTTAAATTTTCTGTATTACAACTAGGAAGAAGATATTTTAAAGAATCCTCGATGCAGGTGGATTTTGGTGAAAGTAGTTCTAATGCGTGTAAAATATCTGGGACTGAATCAGAATTACGTGATTCAATTGATAAGAAGGAAATGGTTTGAGTTGCTACTAT
The DNA here is from genome assembly GCA_030583405.1 of Sugiyamaella americana. Classification (NCBI taxonomy): domain Eukaryota; kingdom Fungi; phylum Ascomycota; class Dipodascomycetes; order Dipodascales; family Trichomonascaceae; genus Sugiyamaella; species Sugiyamaella americana. The sequence continues at coordinate 33,315 of JAJMID010000009.1, read as the reverse complement.
AGTTAATGACTTGAATAATATAACAAAATATAATATTTTCATTTTCAAAATAGTTGTGGAAGATGAATATAATTTTATAAAGTACCTTTTCTTGGGTAACTTCATAGTCTGTATGTAATTAGTCTATCCTTGCTACATAATCTTATCTTTAAACGCGAGCTTATCTGATGACAACCTGCATAATCTTATCTTTTTAATTAACTGATTTAGATCTTATCGGCATAGGCTTAAAACAGCATAAGATTATGTCAGGATCACGTGATTAATAAATTATTTGCGATCTTCATACTAGACCTAATTAGATATCCATCTTCACCACCTTTTTTAAAATATAGTTAATTAATATGATTTATAATGAAAAAACTTGATAAAGGAAAAGCACCGCTTCGACGGCTGTCAAAGCAAAAGGTCAATACAAAACCTCAATCTTTATTGATGAATGTACCTAATCACTATTTAGCAATGATGAAAGATATTCAAGAGGAGGCAAAGAAAATTGATGATACTAGACCATTAAAGAGAAGAAGAACAGGAAGAAGTGAATCCAGTATAATAACACCTGATTCAGAAGTTATTTCAATATCCTCAGGGTCTGACGAGATTATTGAAATAAGTGATGGAAGTAATGATGAAGAACGGGAAACGGAAAGGGAAAGGGAAAGGGAAAGGGAAAGGGAAAGTGATGATAATGATGATGATGATGAGGATGATGATGTAGATTGGGATGATGTTAACCTTTTAAATGCTGAAGAAGATGAAGCTGAATTAGATGAATCACAGGATGTACCTGATAATTTATCAGAATCCACCAATCGTTCAGAAGTATCAAATAATAGTTCCAACTTATCAACTCCTATAACCATTTCATTATCAAGTAAACCAAAGATCGACAAACCTCAGAAAACTTATTCTCACATAACTAAAGAAGAAAAAGCTAATAGATTGCTAATTCATAAACTTCAACTATTATGTCTTCTGCATCACGTCTCAATACGCAATCGATGGTGTAATGATATTCTTCTAAGAAGTGGATACCATAAAGTATTAAGTAATAATATTCTTAGTGAATTGTTCCCTCCCGATCACTTATCTCCAACTTTAAAGACGAGAAAGTTTCTCGATGGGCTGAGACATGCAGCTAAAGCATGGAATGATCATTTTAGGATAACTCATAAAGGTTTAAGGATGATAGGGTGGAATGAAATATTTGATAAATCTCGGTTAGTTGAAAGTAAAATGGGATTAGAAAAGTTTCGACATCATTTATTAAAGTTTCGTGGATCAATAGATTTAGCAGCACAAGGATTTTGTGCGTTATTAAGATCAATTGATATTGATGTCAGGTTAGTTTGTTCATTACAACCATTAGATTTTACATCAAATATATCAGCAGAAAGTACGGTAAAAGCTGTTCCTCTTTCCAATGGAAGTGAATATCCTGTTTATTGGGTTGAAGCTTGGGATCCTTTTGGGCAAAGATGGGTAACTATTGATCCTGTAATGACAAATTCTGTACAAATTGTTCGATATAAATCAAAGTTGGAACCTCCACAATCAGATAGTTGTAATAGTTTACGTTATGTAATTGCATTTGATGTGAATGGTAAAGCTAGGGATGTTACTCGTAGATATGCTTTTCACTATAATTCAAAAACGAGGAAGAGAAGAATTACTTGTACTGATACTGGTAGATTATGGTGGGAAAGAGTAATGCTGATTTTTTCAAAAACAGAATGTACTCCAAGGGATATTGCTGAACTTAGTGAATTAAATAAAAGAGAAGAATCAGAGGAGTTACCAACAAGTATTCAAGATTTTAAAGGACATCCTGTGTATGTACTCGAACAACATCTTCATCAAAATGAAATCCTTGATCCTAAAGTTCAATGTGGAACATTAGCATTGAAACATAGTAAGAAAGTTCGTAATGGTTCAGTAGAAAAGTTCATCAATGGTCGTACATGTCCGATTTACCGTAGAAGAGATGTTAAAATTGTAAAATCTGCTCAGGTATGGTATAGATTAGGTAGAATTATTAAACCAGGAAGCCAGCCACTGAAGTATAGTAAAGCAAAGAGAATTGATGATGGAGAAGAAGATGAGATGGTAGGATTGTATAGTTTAGATCAAACAACCCAATATAATCCACCACCAGTTCAAAATGGTCAAATTACCAAAAATGGATATGGTAATATTGATGTTTATGTCCCATCTATGATCCCAAAAGGAGCTGTCCATTTAAAATATCCAAATATTTCATTAGCTGCTAAACTGTTAGGAATCGATTATGCTGATGCGGTTTGTGGATTTGATTTTAAAAGTAGAAGAATGACACCAAGAGTTGAAGGTATTGTTATAGCAAAAGAGTTTAAGGATAGTGTAATAGCAGTATATAATCAGTTAATAGAAGAGAAGGAAGAAGAGGATAGAAAATTGATAGAAGCAAAAGCTTTACTGAGATGGAAAAGGTATTTAATAGCGCTGCAGATAAGGCATAGATTAGAGAAGGTGCATGGGAAGGTAGAGGAAGATGAGGAGGGGGTTACACCAATGGTAATAGAGGAGATGGATGCTGAAAATAATAAAGATTCTGATAAAGTTTTAAAGGGGAAGGAGAAGATGAGGTTTGATTTATCAGGTATTAATGTTGAGATGTATATATCTAGAGAAGCTCCAGATAATGGAATGATAATAGAAAGAAGAGATGAAATGAATGAAGATAGGGAAAGTAACATTAAACCAGAAGGTATAGATGGTAGGCGAAATATGGTGGTTGATGATAGAACAATTTTGCCAAAGGCAGAAATGAAGAATGAAGTAACCAGGGAAGATGTTGAAGGTGATAAAGGTGGTATTAAAGGTCGCATTACAGGTGATATTAAAAGTGATATTAAAAGTGACATTAAAATTGATGAAAATGAAGATGAAACTCAAAAGGATGATGAATTTCTCTCAAAGAATGACCTCTCATTTACTACCATCAATACTCTTGATGAAACACAAAAAGATGATGAAACTCAATTAACATCATTTTCAGAATCACTTGTACAAGATTTAGAAAAGAGTGATAGCGATGGTGGATTTATGGCAGAATCAATGAGCGAATCAGAACTGTTAGCAGATTTCGACGATTTTGATGAATAATGCATTTAATTAGATATTAATAAATATGTATATAGTTATATAAATTATATAGGTATATAATTATATAGAATGAAAAAAAAAGCAAAAACCAAATAGAAAACAATAACATACTCCTAAGCTCATATAACATTACAATAATTTTACCTTCCCATTTTTCTTCTTCTTTTCTCCTCTGCTCTTCTTTGCAACTCTTGTTCCTCCATTTCATCTTCCTTCTTTCCGTGATATGCACTTCTTCTTTCTTCTTCAAAAACTTGTGATCCAGTTACTTCCATATCCGACAAATCATTGTCATCATCATCATAATGCGATCTTTTCTTTCCCCTGTTAAATATACTCCAAATTTCATCCCGGTCATAACCAACTTCTCTACTGTATCTCTCTTCCTCCTCCTCTTCATCATCTACAATAAATCCGTCATCATCTTCACTATCATCATAATCATCCCTTCTTTGTTTAAATGTCCTTTCAGAATTTAGTCGTTTCTTCTTTTCAGCAAGATGAGGTAAAGGTTTTGATAATGGGGTAAAAGAACTAGTTGCTTTAGGAGTAGGAGGTGGTCTTGGAGGAGTCGCCGCTCCATTTTTTATTCCACCTGTTCTAGATGCCGCTAATCTTCCACTTCCTATCTTCATATCATTTTGTTTATCTGATCCATTTCCTTTAACTTGAGGAGAATTTGATCTTCTTATACTTGCACTTCCTTCTCTACCAGACTTGCTTAAATTAGGAGTGGGAGTTTCTTTACGAACTTTTACTGTAACTTTTAATTTATCAGAATTGATGTTTTCTGCCTCCTTCATAATATCTTTAAAATTCAACTAAATAATGTTAGAGTGGTTTGATAATGTAGAGTTATCTCTATAATAACGTTACTTACCTTTTTTTTTGGCTTTGATTCACTCTCATCTGGAATATAGATATTAGATTCATTACGTTTAGATGATCTTCCAGTTGTTGATGATTTTGATTTTGATTTTGATGCATTTGAAGATGATTTCTTTACTCTTGGTGTGGAGGGTTTTGGAGTATTTGTGGATTTATTCTTTATTGATTTCTTTGCTGCTTCTTCTTCTAGTCTAGCAGCTTTCAATCTTTGGATCTTAGCTTGTTGTTCTAATCGTTCCGTCTCAGAGATCTTATAAAGAGGAGTAGATGGTGAATTACCAATAGTATTATTTATATTTCTACTGCTAGTACTGGTTGGTTGTTTTACTTCCTTTCTTTTTGAAATAGTTGATTCAGGAGGAGCAACTTGCCCTCCGCTAACCATAGCAAACATCTTAGAGAAACTCATCTTGAAAAGATAAGTAGTTCAAAAGCTCAACTGATGTGAAAATTTGAACTTTTATTACTCCTTTACTTAACCAATAGAGGTTGGAAAAGAAAGCTTTAATCAGTCACTAACGAATCATGATCTAAAATTGGCTTCCAAATATACATTAGATTGCAGCCTCACTTTTGTGCGGCGAAAGGGGTAGCGTTACCGCCGGAAAAGAAGAAAAAGTTTATTTTTTGGAAATTTTCCGAACGGAATGAGATGATGCCGCCACCCCGGATTGCCACCTCGGAATGAAGCGTTCTATACTGTACAACGTCCCTTATTGCTACCTCGATCGCGCCCGCCGGTTATAATTGCCACTTTCAACTCTTAATTTAGCTATATAATTAACGGTGGTCTTACTAGCAGTTGGGAGCGGCGGCCTGTATCGGCCCCTTCAGCCACTATTTAGAATTGCGCCTAACTAACTGATGCAGGGTCTTTATCGAGATACTTTGTGCATATTGGTTACGCAATCAATTATGCAATTGACAGTTAAAGGTAGTGGAATAATAAAGAACTTTAAAGTGTTTCATATTCTTAAGTAGAAATGATTTGGAATGTTGCTATCATCATTATCTATCAAATTGGTGTTACTATTTTTAAAACTATAGAAAAGTTTGTACTATAATCAAAGTAATTATGGATAGTTAATTATATTTTACTATAAGCTTAGGTATAAAAGTATAACTCATAGAAACCGATACAAATAAGAGAATGATGCACTATAGAACTATAATTAGCTTAATTTATTCCGTGATAATGTTTGATTCATCCGGTAGTAAATACAATCATCTAATAACTATTACTATCCTAAAATTACATTTATAATTATTAAACTACTAATACTATTTCTTTTTAATGGTCCCTCCTTATTACTTTCTTTCTTTCCCTATTTCAAAATTGCGCAAACAATACTATAATTAACCGAAACGGCTAGGAGTACAACCCCTATCGGCACATCTCCATTATCTGAAAATCGCTCCCCACAAACCCCCCTGATCGGTGAAAGCCGTATTGCAAATATTGCATAAAATAATATAAGGATCCACTCACTGCGCCTTTGAATGATCTTAACTTTTATTTTATCCTATCAGGATATATAATGTCAAATCTCTTTTTGTAATCTGACATAAGGATTTCCAAAATAGATATGATTTAAACCCTTCTCTAAGACCTCTTTAAAGATAATTGATATAATTAATATTTAAATTTTGAAAGTATTACATATTAACTCTACATAAAATTCATCTTGGCTTTGGTTGGGTGCCAATCTTGTTTTGTTTACATTATACTTTAAAAAATCATCCCATCTTCACCACTTTTTTTCTTTTAACAATATTACAATGATTAAAAGTATGTTTCATGAAAATTTCAGCTCAGAAAGTGTTGCATCTCCTACTATCACTAAGTCATTTGGTAATATTAATATAAATCCTTCAGACGCTGCCACCCCTAGGTCATCATCAGTTCTTACTGCTAGTACTGATTCTACTACATCATCAATAACAACAACAGAAAGTACTGATATAGCAATTACTCAAGATGATAATAACCAACTTAAGGTACCTAGAAAGCCGGTGAGAGCTAGTTCTGGAGAAAGTGTTAGTACAACATCAAATTCAGATCCAACGTATACTAGACCTAGAGCTTCAACAATTGGATCAGAATCACCTCATGAATTATTACAACAGCATCAATTGCATCAACCTCACCCTTATCATAAGTTACATTCCCAACAATCTCATTATTCACATTCTCAACAATCACATTCACATTCACCTTCACCTTCACCTCACCCACATCCACAACATCACTCACCTCACCCACATCCACATCCACATCCACATCCACATCCACATCCACATCAACATCAACATCAACATTCTCATCCGCAACAACACTCGCCACACCCACACCCACATCAACATCCACAACCTCATCAATCAAAGCCTTCAAAGCAAATATTTCGCCATGCTTATCGACATAGCATGCATAATCCTTTATTCCCAACTCTACAACGACAGCAAATAACACAATCTCCATCTCCTGAACCAATTATATCAATAACTCCACCAGCAACTCTTCAAGTTAGTACTGTTGAACCAATATCCACTGATATGGCAAAAGCAGGATTCCCAGTGTATTCAGTTAAAAGAAAGCCAGTTGGATCAAGTGGTAGTTCAATTATTTCAAGTCATAGTAGAGAAGATATCGATACAGTAAATGATGGATTACCAGCAACCTCTTCCAGCAATGCATCACTACAATCTATATCAGCTACTACTACCAATGATCCTATTCCTCCAAATAATGTGGAATTAGTACGTAGTTCAGCAAGAGGAAGATCAAAAAGTCCCCCTAAAAGATATGAAAGATCAAAAAGTCCAATTAAAAGTTCTCCAATTTTAGGTGATGATAACAACAACAATGTTCCAACAGTAAATCTTGGTATTCAGAATAATCCCTCTACCACACCTTCTACTATTCCTTTCAACAGCATAAATGAACCAACTTCAAATAAAATCCACATGCATAAAGTTCATCAAAGTCCAATTCATTCAGAAGGAAGCCATCCTGTAATTGGTGAAGCTGCTCCTACCTTCACTCCTCGGATTTTAAATCGTGATCCAAATGAAAGTGAACAATTTACATTTCTTCAGACCCCTGTTAAAAGATCTTCATCTGATCCACAACCCAATTCTGAACATGTATCTAGCTCACCTGGTATTGATGGTAACGGTAATCATAATTATGAACCAGCAGCGATTACAAATTCAAGTAAACCTATCGTAGTTAGAAAACAAGTACAAAATCTTCCTTATCGACGTACACAAACTCCACCAGAAAGTTCTTCACCAGCTCCATCTACACCAAACCTTTCTCAATCAATACTTTCAACTCCAAAATCATCTCCTCAACTAAGACCAAATTCAATAAATAATTCTCCACCGAGAGTAAACTTTTCACCTAATACTTCTCCAATGAGAAATGTTATATCAAATGTTCAAGATTCCAATGTTCAATCTAAAAGACCTTTAAGTTTACAGTTTATGAATCTACCAGGGAAATCAAGAAATGTTCCCGATTATGATGATGAATTCGATGAAGAAAGTGATTCTTATTCAAGTAATGCTAGTCATTTAAAATATCATATTTTAAAATATTCTAAAGATTTGTATCTAACTACTAATCCTGATCCTCAACATCTTTCTATGAGAGTTGGCCCAAGTTATTATATTGATGTCAGTACTTCTTCAAATGGTGATTTTAATTTAAGTTTTAATGAAAGTGGTAAACTATCATTTACTGTTATACGTAAAAAGGGTGATACTATTTCTAATTCTGATAGATATACTCTTATACTATTCTCTGGGTTTAATTCTCCTCAAACATTTCTACTTGATGATGCTAGTGAATTGATATATGCTACAAATAATCCAAATGCAAAAGGAATCAAATGTGAGAAGTATAGTTTTAAAGATGCTAATAATCGTGAATGGATTGTTGGTAATAGACCACATCTATCTAAAGGAGATGCCAAAGTATCTCGATCTAAGGTTTATTTCTCTCTTAAAGAAGACCCCAATGTAATTCTTGGAATGCTTAGAAGAAGAACTCCAATAAAAAAGAGAGTTTTGCAATTAGGCAAAAGAGATAATGATAAAGAAGAAGATGATGATGCTGATGAAGAGAAAATAGGTTGGCTTTATGCATATGATTCAGCACTTCAATCAACAACTCCACCATGGATGATAAACGCTGTAATTGGTCTTACTATGGCAGTTGGATATGGACAAAGACTAGATACTAAAAAATCGTTTAGAGCAAGTTTAAATTTGGATAAATTACAAAAGATCCAAATTCCTAAATAATCATAATATAGCATTAATAGCATAAGTGTAAATTTTTATATAAAAATAAAAATTGACCCTATATCGGTGTATTTCGTATGTATATCTGCTTCAACTAGTTAGTTATATGCTCATCAGGAGAGTGATTGATGAGATCTCATCTTGTGGTTATGTAATTGACGAAAATTAAGGTTTATATGATCCGAGTATAACTAGGAGAGAGGGGTCAGGGCAGAGCCCGGCCATCAGATGAAAGAAGGTGTGAATGGATATATGAGAATTTATAAAAGTGTAAAGTTATCCCCGCCTGAAACTGGAATTTGGAGCCAGTTCAATCGATCATACTTACACACTCCATCTATAACATGAAAAGTATATGCATAACGAGATTTTGATGAAATATTCTTATTAGATCTGTGAAGAACAGAATTGTGAATTAAAATTAAACTTCCTGCTGGACATGGCATTTGAGTAAATTCATCTTTTGATGGTTCTTCATATTTAGTGGTATTTTCAACAGGAATGAACTCTGTACCACCATTATCTTTTCTAACAAATCGTTTATAAATTGGATAAGTTTTATGAGATCCAGGAATATATTCTAGTGAACCATTTTCTAAAGTACAATCTTCTAATGCATACCAAAATCCAACTGCACTTTGAGGATCGGTATAAAGAAAAGTTCCATCTTGATGAGTTGGTACTTCACCACCAATTTCTGGTTGTTTACAAATAATCATACTCTGAAGGATTTTAGGTTGTTTAAATCCCAAACTTTCAGCAATTGCTTTGTTTCGAGGTGTAACAGATATACTAGAAAACTCTGGATTCAATACATGTAAAGCATGTCCAATTTTATTAATGGCTAAGGATTTATCTTTTATTAATTTACCATTTGAATCAAATGCATCTTCTTCAAAAAAAAATCTAATTTTATCACTTGATCCAAGAAAGTAATCATCGCCAACATGTTCAGCTGAAGTATCTTCAACAGATTCTCCAGTAGTGAATTTGGTCATTGGATGATCAGCTATTGAAAATTCATCTAGAAGTTTATGACTTTCATTTACTAAGGTTTTTAATTGAGAAGACGACAGTTCATTAGGAATAACTAAACATCCATTCTTTTCAAAAGATTCAACTTGTTCAGAAGATAACCCGTTAGTTGACATTGTTAATGGTTAAATTACAAAGTAATTTGGTGGATGAGGAAGGCATAGAGATAAGCTGTTATCAGTAACCCTTAACCTTATCATTTTGATTGAACATCACAACTGCGGGTAATAAGATCATAATCAGACTCTATATATAGTATAATTTTGTTCGGGTAAAGGGAGTATCAGAGAATCTTTAGGTTTATAAGAATGGACTCTTGAGTAGTTCGGCTTTTTGCCAAGAATATATGGTATGATTACTATTAGTTCAGCTAAGATATGAACTCACTCTTTCAATGTCCTTCCTGACGGTCGTGCATAATCCTAGCAGAGGATTAAATATTCAGATTTCTGTTAGATGGATACATTCCGAACGCATTCCTAGAGTAACGACGAACCATCAGTCAGGGCAGAGCCAGATCACTGATGGTAAACGTTTGTAGATAAATAAATAATTCACTTTTAACCCTATATAATAAATAATAATGATAATAATAGCCCGGTACTTGTCGGAATAATTTCCAGGTATAGTCGTAACATTTAGCCAATAATAATGAAAACATTTAATAAGATCCAACAAGATCAGCAAATCTAACTAATAATTTAATAATAATTTATATCTATAACTCACCTAATGACCACTTGGTTTACTTCTTTCCCTTCCTACACCTCTTAATCCCATTGATGATGTACTTCTATGTTTATCGATTAACCAAGCACATTTACTACCCCATTTTGATCCTCTTAATGAAACCATATGCTTTCTAAGATGACTTGAAACAAGCTCCTTTTGCTCAGGGGTACCAGAGAGAAGAATATACTGAATAAGATAATTTCCATGACCATCTGAAGCAACTAAAAAGTTAGTATTAAATACATGCATTATCTTGAATATAATGAGTGGTAGGGGATCCACGTTTATACCGATTACACGGAAAACAATCCCATTAATGGTAAAATTTTAGTTAATAATGAGTTCAACTCATAGGGGCTTATCTTCATACTATCAATTAATGGAATTCTTGGTCTATCTGGTCTCTTTTCAATTACTTTATTAAGAAATGCTTGAATAATATCTTTATCACCCATCTTAAGCATTTTTTCAACAGTTTTTGATGCAAATTGGTCTACACTATAAACAGGTGCTTGTTCAATGATCATATTAATTACTGTTCTTCGATATGGTTCTTGAGCATGTTCAACCATATGTTGAATAACCCAATTACCCCATTGACCACGAATTACACTATCAAGATTATTAATAATTTCATCAATACAAGGTCTTTTATCTTCTTCAGTACAATTTTCAAATATATTTTGGACTACTAATGAACCAGTTTCAGTTTGTGCTACTTCAACCCAACAATTCTTGAGATCTAAATTTACTTTGCGCATAAATTTAACAGTAATAGTTTCATCCCATCTAAGTTCTAAAAGTTTTTGCCAAGCATGCGAAGCATATCTATGAATCATTGTTTCTTTAACATTGGATAACATTTCTTCAATAATTTTCATTTTAACATTAATATCAACACAATCTAAAGCTTTTTGAATAACATGACATCCAAATGGATCCATTGCTAATTTAATAATATTACCAATCATTGCTTTAGTTATTCCAGAGATTTCTTCTGCTGTACCATATTCAAAGCAACGTTGAACAAGAAAATTACCAAATCTATTAATCATTAAAAGGTAAGTTTGATCAACAATAGCAGAGATTATAGCAGATTTTTGAACTTTAGTTGCAGATTTAAGTTTTTGTTGAAGAAAAATACTTGCTTGTTGGTCATTATCTTGAATAATTCTATGAATTATCAATCTCCAATCACAAAATACATTTCTTTCAAGTAATTTACGATAATTTAATGGTTCATTGTAGTATTTAATTGGATAACAGACTTCTGTTGCATTTGATTCTAAACCAAATAATCCATCATCATTATTTTGCGACAAGTATTCGTCATTATCTTTACCATCATAAGCTACTCTTGCTGATGAAGCATTTGATGAAGTATTATTACCATAAGCATTTGAAACAACTCTTGAATAAGAAGGAATAGGGAAGAAATGATTATTAGCTTTTGATTTCATAATTCCTTCATCATCTCCATACCAACCTGCACTACCATCACCACTTTGTGAATCATTGTCAACTAAATAAGGACTATCATCAGAATATTTGTGTTCACGAACACTATCAAGTTTACTATATAAACGTTTAATTTCAAGTTTTGCTTCAGAAAGTTGTAATTGAACTCTTTGCATTTCAGAATCTTTATCAAATGAGTCATACCATTTTGATGAAGAAGGTGTAAAGGTATTATAGTTAATATCTGTAGGTGTAGGATCACCAAAAGAACCAGAAGGAGAAGTACTACCGCCAGCTGGGTTGGTTATAGCATCACTAATACCACCATTATGATTACCTCCTGCTACACCAACAAAATCGTAACTACCAGATGGTCCATAGAGTTCATGATTCTTCTGTGAAGGAATAAATTTAGATTTACCAGGGTATGGTGTTTGTGGGTGAAAGGTATTTATTGGACCACTAATAGGAGCAATTGTATCTGAATTAAGATGAGAGGTTGTAGAAGGAAGAATAGACGTTTTATGATTAGAAGTAAGATTATGATTATTATTAGGAGCACGAGCAGCAGCTAGAGAAGTAATTCTAGAAGCAGTAATATTGCGATCAAAATTACGAGAGTTAAGAGATGGAGCACCAGAACTCGTCTCCTTATCATCCAAACTAATAGAATTTAATCTATCCATGAAGTCTGATACCGAGGATGATGATTTATTAATATTACCAACATCACCATTATCTACACTATCAATAGTATTCTTGCCATTTTTTGGTGCAATCCAACGAGAAAGTAATTGATTTTTAACTGGTGCTGTTGATTTTGATTTTCCTTTCAAAGTTGGTGGCGGATGATTAGAACCAATGGGACCCCAGAAAGAGGATGGTGATTCTATAGGAGCAGAAGAAGGATTTGAGGAAGTAGTATGATTCTTAAATTCAATTGATGGATTTCTAGTAGAAATTGAAGAGCCATGAAGTTTTTGCGTTTGGTGTTTAAGAGGAGAAGGTGGACCACTAATTGAAGATTCACTTCCAGATGGACTTTGACCTTTTATAGGAGAATGAGGAAGAGGTAAAACAGGAAATGGAGTTATTTCTAAGTTATTCTTATGATCATTTTTCAATACTTCATTGTGAATATCTAAAGTTTCATCATTCATAGAATTTATTAAACTAATTGATGAATTAGTCTTTGAATCAACAATACCAGTTTTATTCAAGACCTTACTGTCCCTATCACGTACACTACTACTCTCTTTACTATCATTATCATCTATTCCAGCAGTAATTCCAGTATCATTTGTTCCACTTGTACCAGCTCCATCAGCAGTACCAACAGTACTAGCACTACCTACATTATTTTCCACCATTTCTTCGTAATTATAATTATAAAGACTGTTTACAATACTTTCAGCAAAGTGATTTGAAAGGAATTCACCAGTGATAGGAGGATTTTTAGAAGGCTTTTTATTTTCCATTTTAAATTAATTACAAAAAGTGACAGTAATCAATTATGAGAAAATCAATAATAGAAGAGGATGTATAATCTTCTATCTTCTTCAACGTGAAATAAAATAAAAATACTTTAAAGTTTAATCCTATAAACAAATGTGGATGGTGTAAAATAAACAACAGTGTGGAGTTGGGAAATGATTGTTTACAATTATAAAGCTGGGGAAGTTATTGGGTAAGGGGTAGTGCGGGTTAGGATCAGGGGGTGTGAACGCACCTTTACCTCCGGCGGCCATGCTCTGTCCTGATTCCGTCCGCTATTCCCGGCTACGCTCAGAATTAAATAATCATATATATATATATATTTCCTCTTCGTTTATGAAAAACAACAGGATCTGAAAGCAACAGGATCCGGGCAGAGCCCGGCTATCGCCAGCACTTAAATATAAAAAGAGGAAATTGGAAATTTTGGATTACATTAATCTAGATTTTAACTGGTGAAAGGATTTTATCAAAAGCAGGAATTAAAGTTTGTGCTAAAGCAAATGAGAAAACAAGTTTTGGACCAGTTGTTAATAATTTTGGTACTAAACCTTTAAAGAAAGCAGTAAACCCTTCATTTCTAGCCATATTCTTTAAGATTTTAAATCCTGATTCTGGATTATCGAAATTTCTATTTTGAATACGAGTTTTAATAACATCTAATGGAGCAGAAACAATTAATGAAGCAGATGCACCGAAAATTGATGCAACAAAATTTTGTGACCAACTAGCAGTTGAATAATCTTGTAAATGGAAAATAAATTCTTTTGCAAATGCTGAACCACCGAATAATGCAAATGATCCAGGAGCATTTCTTGCTGCTGTCCAACCCCATCCACGATATAAACCAACACCTTCATCTAATAAAATTCTAACAAATCCTCTACCACGGAAAGCTTCTGGATTAGTTTGACGTTTGATTTTTAAAACATCTAATGGTAATAAAACAATTTCACCAATACCAATTAAACTACCAGCAGTAGCAGACATAATTGCTTTACCAGTCTTAGGACCAAATGCTGATTCAAATTCATTTCTAAAATTAGCTCCCAAGAATTCATTTGCAACTGGTTGACCTCCATATTTATAAACTCTTTGAAGAATTTTATAACATGCTGCATAACCTAAACCAGGGAATAAAGAGATGAATCTACGTGGAAGAGCTGCTTCTGCCTTATCTTTAAAGATAACTTGATTTAATTGATGTGCTGTTGTAACCTTACCATGATTACTCATTAAACGTTTTGCAATAGTATCTACTGGGTGAAAAACTGCTAATTCACAAATACCAGCAGTAGCTAAAGTAATGTTAGATTTTATTATTGGGAATGTCAAATGTGTTGGAAGTAAACTTACCTGAACCCAAGACACGGGCAGAACCTGATTGTTTCTTATCAACAGTACCGTGAGCTGGTGACATTATTGTTTTATACTATACTATATTATTTCTTATCTATGCAATAATCTTATCAACTTTTCTTACCAGAAGTAAAAGTTTATCTCTTCTCTTGCTTTTCTTCTATCGTTTTCTAGGAAGAAATTTTTTTACAATTCTTTCTCTATAATTGAAAGGATGATTAAAATATAATACTATTTGACTTAAAAAAAATCTCTTAAATATTTAGGAATGCGTTAAAATGTAGTCCTCGATTTTTCACTATATGCACCAGGAATTATAGATTGACTCACTTGATACGGCTGATTAAGTATTGCGTTAAATATTCTCAATTTGGATCAAATGTTTATATTTTCACTAACTTGGTTAATTAACGGTGCGTTCCTATCAACTTAAATAGTAATCTCCCAACTCAGTGGGGAAGTGAACCCATTCAACGGACAAAATTCGGTATCGGAGCGATCGCGGTGATTGAAAGGTTATTTTCGAGGAGAAGGTCATTTTATTACCCATTTGTCCGAAAAAACAAATGTGCTAGTAAGAGAGGTAGATATAATTATAGGAAAAGAAGTATTTATTCATATAGATGTGATATAGGATGGGTGGGGTTTGATTCTTTGGTGTTGAGAAAGGTCCAAGTGATAGACATCTCACTGAGCAGTGGGTACAGCAGTAACGATAGTTCCTTACGGCTGTACCCACAAGAATACCGCGGTATAGTAATAAGGTTAAATTGTTTACACGGTTATCTCTTAAAGCGAGATTTTATAATGGTATCGCACACCTAATTTATTTATACAACCTTATCTATTGGCTGAAGATACCTACGGTTATAAAGGAAGGTAGGATAAATTACATATATCTGGCGGGATATATTGATTGGAGATTTGGGGGTTAAATTAGATGGAGTAAGATATATAGTATATAGTGTGTAATAGTTAGTAAGAATTAATAGTTTATTAATTGCAGTCACCAACTTACCATAGTATATAGAGCTCCATCTCTGAGCAATGTATGTTTATGTACATTGTAAAAGGTAAACTCTCGGAAGTTGATTAAATAACAAGCAACCAATAAGTAATTTAGCGATATTGCACTAATATCCCATTTAACTCGGTAACTATCTTGAATCATACATATTACCCCAGTCTATGAAAACTTAAACCATAGATTGACGTCTGAGTTAGACATATTGGCATATTGCAGATGCCAAACTCCCTCAAAGGTAAAAACACCGCGCGTTTAAGTAGAATTACCTCCTACCACTAGACACTGTTCGGACTCGCTATAGTATATGTAAACCGTAATGGATGCTATTCCAATGGTCGATATTTCACTGGCCCAAATATTCCGAGGTTTGCTCGGAACAACGGGTCCGGGCGGAGCCCGGCCGCCGGAGGCAAGATAATAATGCACCCAACGTACAAACGTTTTGATAGTTATACATTTGGTGTGGCGCGCGCAGCTTCATTAATTTTAAATGGCCAAAATATATTTGAGGTGCGATCGTTATTTTTCCCTTTCTTCTTGAAGTATCTTTTGTTTGTTACATAATAATACTAAGAAAAAGATATAAGTTAGTTACTTTCTCAACAAACATCATATAATATTTCTATTTCTTTCGTAGTTTAACGTCTAAGATCAAATCTTTGGTCTTAATATATAATAGGTGGGATAGGCTAATAAAGAGAACTACTTAGAAAAACGCTACGTTTATATATAAATAGATTTTGTAAGAAACTTGTTTTCGTTTATTTATTTTGTTAAGCAAATCGTTTGCGTTATTTAGATATGTCTGATCAAAATAATGATCAAATTCGTCAAGATTATTTGGAATCTCTCCAAGAATTAACTTTTAATTCTCGTCCCATTATTACAAATTTAACAGTTATTGCACAAGAAAATATTCAGAATGCACAGATTATAGCTAGAGCGATAGAAGAACATGTTCATAAGGTAAGTTTTAGGCGAGAGTGAAGGAGGTATGAAAGAGGAGAGAATCAGGTACTGTGTCTATCTCCGGCAGGTGGATCTAACGCTCTGATCTCTTCCCTTGCTCTCCATTACACTCATCCGTATTTTCCTCCCTTCTTTTACTAACATTATAGTGTCCTCCTGGCTATAAATTACCTGCTTTATATTTATTAGATTCAATATGTAAAAATATAGGGCCTCCATACAATACTTATTTCGGCCAAAATTTATTCAAAACTTTCACAGAAGCTTTTACTTCAGTTCAAGAAAATATTCGACAAAAGCTGGGTCAACTCTATGATACTTGGAAAGAAGTTTCACCTATAACTGGAACAACCTTATTCCCTACCAGTCAAATGACTAAAATTGAAGTATTTCTTGGAAAAGCAAAAGCAAATTTTGAAGAACAACAACGTCGTAAATTTCAACAACAGCAACAACAATTACAGCTACAACAAATGCATCAAATGCAACGACAACAGCAACAACAACAACAGCAGCATCAACAGCATCAACAACCACCTCAACAACCATTTCAACAACTTGAAGCTTTTAATGATAATAATATTCAAATGAGCCAATCAGCTTTATTTGTAGAAGTTGATAGATTAATTGATTTAACAAGCCAAAGAAAATCCTATGATCCATCTGATAAAGATGCTGAAAATCAACTTGCTATTCTTTCTCAACTTAGAAAAGTTATCTCTACTCAAAAGCTACCTTCAGAAATGCTACCATCAATTCAACGTCAGTTAGTTACATTTTCTCATAAAGAAATGGAAAGATTAAGGCAAAGAGTTGGAAATATGCCATTAGGTATGAATCCTGTACCACAAGGTAGTGAATATAGAAGTGGTCAAATACCTCCTCCAGGTCCTGGTTCTTATCCTTATAATAATTTTGAATTTGATTATAGAGGAATACCTCGCGGTCCAGCAAGTCAAAATGTTCCAGCTAATCGTTCAGGTCTTGTTTCTGGTGCTAATGCAAGACCTATTGGAATACCCTCAGGTCCAAGAGGACAATCACAACAACCCCAGCAACTATTTGAAGTAAATAATTTCAACCCTCCAACAGGTCCATCACAACCATCTTCAATTTTATCTGGTCCGCCCCAACCAATTTCTACTCCTCCTCCTTCTCTATTACCAGCATCATTAATTAGTTCTTTGACTTCAGCTGGATTACTTAACCTTCCTTCAAGTAAACCATCTTCTGTTGAACCAGAATCAAGACCAAGAACTCCTCTTGTAGAAGTAGATTTAAATAGTGTATCTTTACAAAAACCTAGACCACATCTAATTGATAGATTATATAAAGACCTTCCAAACCAATGTAGTAATTGTGGTAAACGATTCCGTAATGACCAACAACATTTAAAATCTGTACATTTAGATTGGCATTTTAGAGTGAATAAACGGTTACTAGAAGAAAACCGCACCCAAAGTAGATGTTGGTATTTAACTGCTGAAGAATGGATAGAATATAAAGATGAAGAAGAAATTCTTGGTATGTCTCATGGAGATGATGAAGGAGGTGATGGAATTGGTAAATCTGAGAAGAAGAAGGAACTTGATCTAGATGCATTACGCAATCGCAAAGTAATTGCTCCTACTGATAAAAAGTTAGTATCTTTACCATGTCCTATCTGCCAAGAGAAATTCAATTCAGTATGGGATGATGATGAAGAAGAATGGGTATGGAAAAATGCTATGAAAGTACAAAACCGTATATTCCATGCTACATGTTATACAGAAACTGAAAGATCAGGAACTGATTTAATTCAAAGAATATTAGGTGGAACCCCAGGTTCGAATAGACCCACTCCACCTCCCATTTCTACACCAACACCAATTGATCTAGCTAGTATAATCGCAAGTGTTAAACGGAAAGCAGAAGAAGATGATCTCAAATCCGAACAACCACCAATAAAACGTGAAAAAGTCTAAAAACTTTTATTTATTTTCACTATATAACTAATAATAAACTTTTGCATTCTCTTAAACCTCTGCCTCCGGCGGCCGGGCTCTGCCCGGACCCGTGGTTGTGAGCTCCGCTCAGAAAAAACTATATGATGAAATAATGATTCTTCGTTCCTAGATTAAACAGTGATATCATCCATCAATGCCAAATATCGAAATCATCAAGTAAAGAAGACGACCATTGCACGCAAGATGCAATTTAATCTCCATCTTATCTAATCTTGATTGCTGAGCTTCACCTAATGTAAAAGTTTGTACTTATATCTACTAATTCATTATGAAACGTAAATATCTCTTTCTATCTAAATAAATCACATCCTCCCTTATACAAACTGAAGATTTCTTACGATAACGTTGAAAACTAGCAGCTTATTCGCTAGCAAGAAGATTGACCATTTATAAATATTCAATTAACATCTCTAAATAATACTCTTAATTGAAACACCAAACTTTTCTTATAAGATTTGTACTGCTGATTTATCAGAACCAATTCTAAATTCACCTTATAAAAGTACAAGTGACTCAATTATAACTGATAAATATCATGGACCTGATTTATTTGAACAATATAAAAGAAGAAAGAGTTCGCTGATTAGAAATTATTATACAATATTAATGTAAGTGAATTCATTAGGAGTCTTCTTAGCATTTTCAATAAGAATTGTTTGAAAAGAATCACTTATTATAAGAGTGATAAAAGAATATAATAAACTTACTCTCGTGATATATAAAGTACAAGATGAATTCGAGAAGCGATCACCAGATCGTATACCAGTTAATTTAAGCAGCAGGATGCAATCCTCACAAGCGAAGAACTATGGGTCGGGGAACAGCGGGATCGCGTTCGAGAGAAATGAGAAAGGAATTATATTACATATATATAGAGAGCTTTTTATTTTTCACCAAAACAAGCAAGAATTGATTTCCAAACTTGTTGTGGAGGTTCAGAGGCATCGATACCAGACCAGATACCAGACTTCTTGTAGTAATCAACAACTGGAGCAGTTTGAGCATGGTAAGTAACTAAGCGCTTCTTAAGAGCGGCTTCATTATCATCAGATCTTTGAATAAGTGCTTCACCAGTAATATCATCAACCATTTCAACCTTTGGTGGATTGAAAACCTTATGATAAGAACGACCAGAAGCAGGATGAACTAAACGACCAGTAATACGGCTAATAAGAAGTTCATCATCAATCTTAAGTTCAATAGCATTCTTAAGTGGAGTTTCACGATCTTTAAGCATTTCATCAAGTTTTTCAGCTTGTGGAATTGTACGTGGAAAACCATCAAGAATAAAACCATTTTGACATTCTTTATTATTTTCAAGTTCATTCTTAATGATTCCAACCATAATTTCATCAGAAACTAAACCACCTTGATCCATGATTTTCTTTGCTTCAAGTCCAAGTTCAGTTTTTTGAGAAACTTGTGCTCTTAACATATCACCAGTAGCAAGATGACAGGCACAATATTTTTCTTTTAAATTTGGTGCTTGAGTACCTTTACCAGCACCTGGTGGTCCTATAAGAACCATTCTTAAAGCATTTGGAATTGGTGCACTGGTTGGCTTTTCATGATGAAATTTCTTTTCAAGTTCTTCAATTCTTTCATGAAGCTGAGAAGCTAATTTTTTAATTTCGTCAAATTCTTTAGTCATCTTAGAAGTGGTGTTATCAATGGTATATATTAAGCAAATGTAAGATAAATGTAAATTTGAATATATTTATATATTTAACTCAAGTTTGGTATATTGAATTTCAGATCTCTAATTGGTAATTTCCGTTTACCCTCAACGTTCTCGCGAGAACGTTATAACGGGTATTTAGGCAGTTTAAGTGGGTATTTGACGTGTTTAATTGGTGGAGATCTGGTTATTGCCTTGTGAGTTGGAGATATTTATATAGTGAGGGTAGAGCATCACGTGATGAAGTTTTTAACGGTCGCGCTAAAATTTTTTAGTTAACTTACAAATAGGGCAGTTTTGTCAGTAGATCAATAAATATTTATTTTTATTTCAAAGCCATCATCGTATGTTAAGATAACATATTGTGTTGTTATTGATTGAAATATATTTAGTTTTTTTGATTAAAACTTCGTATGTATATTTATATCTTAGATATTCATACTGGTATTTGCTTTGATAGATATAAATAGCCCATTCACATTGTAAACTACTACTCTTACTACTCTTTCTCATAATGTCTGAATCTGATACTAAACCCTCTCTTGCTGCTGAAGCAGTTCTTAAACATTCAGTTGATATCTCATCAAATGCTATTAAGGTTTCTGGTATTGATTTTGATAAACCTGAAAACACTAATGTTTCCGCTAAAGATCTTATCGATGGTATGAAACATATGGGTTTTCAAGCTTCTTCACTTGGTCAAGCTTGTGATATTATTAATGAAATGCGTGCATGGAGAGGTAAAAATGAAGAAACTGGTGAAGAACAAAAATGCACTATTTTCCTTGGTTTCACTTCGAATATGATTTCTTCTGGTATGAGATCAACTCTCAAGTATTTGGTTAAAAATAATCTTGTTTCTGCAGTAGTTACTACTGCTGGCGGTATTGAAGAAGATCTTATCAAATGTTTAGCTGATACTTATCTTGGTGAATTTTCTCTTAAAGGTTCAACTCTTCGTGATCAAGGTCTTAATCGTATTGGAAATTTACTTGTTCCTAATGACAATTATTGTCGTTTTGAAGAATGGATTGTTCCAATTCTTGATAAAATGTTAGAAGAACAAGAAGAGAATTTTAAAAAATATAATGATAAAGTTTCTGAAGCAGGAGAAGTTCCATGGTGGACTCCATCAAAGGTAATTGATCGTCTTGGTAAAGAAATTAATGATGAAGAATCTGTTCTCTATTGGTGTCATAAAAATCAAATCCCCGTCTTTTGTCCTGCACTTACTGATGGTTCACTTGGTGATATGCTCTTTTTCCATACTTTTAAAGCATCTCCAAATCAATTAAGAATTGATTTGGTCTCTGATATTAGACGTATTAATTCTCTTGCAATGGCTGCTCCTCAAGCAGGTATTATCATTCTTGGTGGTGGTGTTATTAAACATCATATTGCCAATGCTTGTTTAATGAGAAATGGTGCTGATTATGCAGTTTACATTAATACTGGTCAAGAGTTTGATGGTAGTGATGCCGGTGCTCGTCCTGATGAAGCCATCTCATGGGGTAAAATCAAAGCTGATGCAAAGCATGTCAAAGTATATGCTGATGCTACTCTTGTTTTCCCTCTTGTTGTAGGTGCTACCTTTGCTAGTGGTGATAATATCTAAGCTTATATATTGAATATATACTTTGTCCTACTCTTTAAGCTGCGTCTGGAATTGCTTCGCTGCGTTCAGAGGCCAGCCTATTATACTTATACATACAGTGTTGACGTAAATTTTCCAAAGTCTTAACGAAAGTACGAAACAGTTTAAATACTCACGCAATTTATTGCGAAGATATAGGCAGAGCCTATGCTCTATAGCAAATGAATTATGTATTAGATGCAAGGAATATATTAAATCTATGATCGAGAAGCTACTTTTGGTTCCCAAGAAGATACTTTTGGTTTTACTGTACTATAAGGAACATAGGCACCATAAGTACCAGTGAAATTTTGATAGTTCTTTTTTGGTGTTGGATATGCTCTTTTAGAGATATACTTTTCGGCAGTTCTATCTGGTGGAGTATCTATACCATAACCTAACCAGTAATGCCATGCTGGTTCTACTTGTGACATATCCCCATAATAATCTTTGTATTCAACCCAACGGGTTCTCATATGAATTTCATCTTCTTCAGTATTTTCAAAAAATTTATTTCCATAGGCATCAACACCAATGAGAGTACCGGCTTTAGTATCACCAATACTGTTAAGTTGACGAAGGTAACCCCTTGGACCAACTCTAAAGAGATTTCTAATTACTCTAGTAATAGATGATGACATTGTGTTGTCTCGTTAATTATATTGATAGTGTAGATGATTTTCTGTAGCTTGAAATATTGGAGTTGTGAAGTTTATGATTGGTGGTGATTTTGTTATTATAAAAGAATGTTATGCTTATAAAATGAAAACATGTCTTTTATCTTATCTTTTTAGGGCTAGGGTACAGCATTAACTATGGCGGTTTTAATATCAATACAAGACAATATAAGTAGAAATTTGAGGAGAATGTAAGTAAAATGAGGTTTTTTAGGATTTACGGTATCATTTTCCTTCATATAACCAATTCTTTAATATCAAAATATACATAATATATCATAATTCTCTTTATTTATTGTATAGTTAAACAGTTCTATATTTTATACATGAAATAGAGCTATTTGTTGACTATGAACTAACTGTAGTTCAAGCCTAGTAGTATATATTCAAACGTCATTGATACATATTTTGCATCCAAACTATACCTATAGTATTAGAATTCAACTTGAATTAATTAATTTATGTTCAATTCAATAAAGCTAAAGCTACTAATGCTTCTTACCTCGGTAAAGCCAGAATTTAGTATTAATTTGCAGGTGAACAGTTCTAGCTTTAACCATCATCAGCCCACTATTACTTGAAGGAGAGTCATTTCCTTTGTTGGAGATTTACTAACGCTTAGGTATATCAATTGAAGTAAATCAAAAAATATCATATGGAGAATAGTTGTTACGATTTACCACCCTGGATTCATAAAAAGTCTCTAAGAACCCTCTAAGAAGAGAATTGGGGTTAAGTTTCTTCATGGATTAGTTATTAAATAATCTATAGATAGTTAGAATAGTTATCACCAACAAAGAACAAATGCATGATAACGTTACGGGCTTAACTTTACGCTATAGAGCTGAACTGCCTCAGGACTAAAAGGACCCTGCGTTGAACGAAAAAAGTTGAACCCTGACCCTGGATATCGTTACCTAAGAAACCCACCATCGTCTACCTTAAAACGGCTGACTTTTAGAGATCTAGATTAAGGTGAGATCTTGTATCGTGATCTCAGATCTTTATAGTTCTGTCAGATGGTAATTGATACACAATAAAGATCTTCACCAACTTCCTTTACTCCGGTTCAAAGTATATTCGTGTTTATTACAACTCATTTTACTTGCTACTTGAAATAATTTCACTTTTTTAATTGCCAAATCAATAACTGCTAAAAGATTACGTCAACGCTTAGTGTAAATGTATTCTGGTATTGGTGACAGTGCTTCTTATTGGCCGTACACTAGAACCAAAGATATTGCTTTTTATTCTATCAAGACTAGCTACTATTAAAAAGCTTTCAATAGGGAAATTTAATATTTCATTTGATGGATAGGTAGGTGATGGGATTAATCCGAGTCTCGGGTTTCAAGATAAACTTAAAAGATTGTAAAAAGAAAAAGAAAGAAACGCAAAGGACTAGAAAAGAGAGTAGATATTTATACCGTTAGATTAAAAATGGTGAAGGCGTAAATGATATATCGTGAATCCAGATTGTTAACAAGGGATAATTTAAGCGACAAGATTTAACTATTTTAATGTATTGGTAATATGTAGCTATAGTTTATAGCAGGTGACGAAATAAGTTTGAATTGAAACTTTATTAATAACAGATGGAGATGGGGAAGAGAAGAGGGGAAGAGAAGAGGAGAAGAGGAGAAAAAAACAAGAGTAGAAGGGATGTTGAAATTGATATTCAGATGTTTTGTTGAATATTTTTGCTGTTAACAAAATTCTCTAAAGATATGCGGGATGGATGACGGATCATGGACCCTACATATTGGACTTCACCAACTACTCCAATCATTGCAACAAAGATAACAAACATCAACATGATGCATATATGATCAACCAAAGTTAACAGAATTCATTTTAAATTAAATTAATAGAAATTAATAGTTAGTTATACTTAACGGTCTTAATCCCTGTCTTTTCGTTCTATTAAATGACAATGTAGGACAATGCATGAAATTAAATCTTAATCTGAAGTGGTGCGTGAGTTAAAAAAAAAGCGAAATTAAACATAACCAAACTTGATTAGCTTTTAATTGGTGAATATTTTAATTAATTTAATATAAACTTTAACGAATTAGCGAGAAGGAAGGAGAAGAAGAATAAACGGCATCAATATTAAGCATGTAGCTGTATACATTTTATAATGTACTGATACCAAGTTGTATCGCAACCTGAGATGTATATGTATGGTGTGATTCTTTTCTTCTGTTAATTATACTTCTCTGCATATCGGATTTAAGAATAAGTTCGAGGCGCAAGCGTTGAAATCTCAATGGCTGATTGAAGATCTCATGGGCTGACAACTTAAAATGGGCATTTAACGGGTAAAAGTGGCGTTAAGGGTATTATCAGCCCACTGCAAATCACAAAGAAACTCTGCCACTTACATGTAATCAAATTATTAGATCCTTATCCGTCAAAACGCCTTGACCATTTAACTTGATGGCCAATTGGCACATTGAGTGGTGGATATTGTGCAGTAGTAATGTCTCAGAATGTTCCAATTCACTGCACATGTATATATCTTATCTCGGTTAAATTTCTATTGCCCACGGTTGTTAATTTCGGATATGTACATCAACAACGGTTAAACTCTCCATTTACGTCTTATTATGTACAAATATGCAGCGTTAAGTTCGCTGTGAGTTAAAGAATAATTAGGGTTTACGCATGCGGTGGGGTAAGAGCAAAAATTACCATCTGAAGAGTTAATATTAGAGATAATCAAAGAGATTGCTAGAAGAAGGATATATTTAAAGGTTAAAGGATTAAAGAATTTAGTAGGGTGTAGGATATATCGGCATTGGGATAGGGTAGGTTTAGCCTCGTTGTTAATAGTTTTATATACCGGTTTTATACATTAAGAGTAAATTATTATTTTGACCGCAGCTAATTGGTTTTATGTTTGAGGTGAAACATGAATTATTTCTTGGTAGGTAAAAGGGAAAAATAGCCATTGCCTTTGTATTGGTGGGTCAATTGAATAAGATCTAAGATGTGAGACATAATTGAGGTGGGAAGCAGTTTTTAAAAGTGAGTGATAAAGTTGGTTGATGGTTAATGGGAATTAATCAATGCTTTTACGTATTTTGACTTTTACTTAGTCTCAACTATACTTTGTACATCCCTAGCCAGCCATATTCAACCAGCCGTGCCAAACCCGGCGGACCACTGTTAAATTAGCTTCTATTTCGCTAGCCGCTCCTACACCTTCCAGTGCCCAGTTGCATAATGCATACTTAAAGCTGTTAGCGTAAAGTTAACAAAAATAGATCATGCAATTGGCTACTTAGATTAACTTACATAACCTGTATCTACTTGTACTAATTAGGAAGTATGTCTGGTTGTTAGAGAGATCTAAGTCAGATTCGAGTGAGAAGGGGGCTATCATATTTGCTTTTTCTTAACACACAACGGTTGGGAGTAAGTGTGGATAAGAATTGCAGGCAGATCTGTAGGGAGAGGAAGATCTGTAGGGAGATCTGTGGGGAGCGCTGGAGGGAGTACTGGGGGGTGAAGTGAACCGATATTTTATAACTTTCCAGCAGATGGCATGACAATTGAGAATGAAAAAAGGGGGGGGCACTAAGGAAATAGTTTGCGAAAAGGGAGGAATGAGCATATCAGTGATGTAAATTACCAAATGTAATTAATTAATAAACTAAAGTCTCCCTCATTCCTCCTCATTTAGTTAACGTTAGATATTTAATTATACAACTACTCAGGAAGGAAAATTTAAACTTCGCATTAGCAATTTGCGTAAGAATGTTATATTATAGGTTAGTTAAAAATGCGGCGGACCCTGTTGTTCTAGCGGTGGCCGATGGAGGATTAAAGAAGGAGGAGCTATGAGTTTGTGGGCTTGGCTCCACCTTTGTAAAAGAGCTTAATGCAGACTAAGTCACCATTGTTATACTGAATCACTCAACCGGTAATGGTATCCTTGTGGTCATGGCGTTTAGTCATGGCGTTTGGTCATGGCGTTTGCTTTCCTTACCGGTTAGTGAAAATTTCATTTAAATAACGGAATTTAATTTTAAATATATTAACTTATATAATTACATGATTTATTTTAAGAAGCAAGGAGAATTTAAAAAAGATGTTCATGTTGAACTATTTACTGAATCGAGAATGATGTTATGAGAATTCGTCGTCAATACCAGTAGTTAGTTGAACGAAAAAGGTACATTCTTCGCTTCGGCTTGGATGCCACAATCATGACCCCTAGCTCCTTCTCCTTGGTTCATTCAAGGCGACTCTACTCCTAATTCGAGTATTTTTTGCTTTGCCAACAACTTACGTTTCCACCTCCTCTCATGTTATAGCACGCCTCCTACATTCTAACACTTGCCAGTTATTCCAAAACACCTCCTAATTTCTCTCCTACTACCAGTTCGGAAATTTCGCAATTCTCTTTTTTAAGGCATTTAATATCTACCTCTAGTTAGCGGTAACATGTGCCCTCCTATAGTGGTTGAAGTTTGGTAGATATAAACTGGCGATTTTAGTTAGTATGATAGCGACGATCCTCCCTATTTTATTTTTGCCGCTAACCATAATCGGAAGCGATCTGAATAAAAATAGATAAAGTAACAGGTTAGTGCCTAATTTGAAAGGACACGCACATGCAGGTTGAAAATCCTTTTGTGCGCGCGCGGGTTGAGATAAGAATGGGGCGGGGGAGTAAATAGTGTTAAACAGTGTGGATTGGCAATATGAATAGTGGAGGTTTTATAGAAGTGATTGGCAGTGTCGTGGTTAGCGGGTAAAACTAGTATTGAATAGTGAAAATTTGGTGGAGGGGTAGGAGGTGGAATAAGGAGGTAGGAATAGCGCGCAGTAGGGAGAAGGTGGTAATAGAGTTGAGTGGTGGTCAAGTAGTGGTAGATAATCAATGGGCAGGTGGGAAAGATTGTACCCATTAGTGAATGTTCTCCCACAACTATTGTCAACCTCTATTTAACCTCGTTAACCTTTATATTTCTAATGGTTTGTCTTCTGTGTATCTCACTTACTTCAATTAACCTTTGCAAAAACAAAGTCCTGTTAGATCTTGCGTTATGTATGTACGTACAGTTAATCTAGCATTCGCCCTCACGGCCAATTTTGTGCATAATTGTCAGTAGCTGTCAAGAAGCGGGGAAGAAACGAGTATAACCTCCTCAACCACGTCCAAAGGATCTCTATTACAATACGATAGCAAATGTAGCAATAAAACTATTATAGCACCAGAAATTTAGCAACTAACTGTTCGCACTCTACTAGTAAGCTTATAGTTAACATCTAATCCCTTTACCAACCCTGCATATTAATTTCAAGAATTTATTTCAAGTTAATACATAAATATATCCATATATAGTAATAACATTTATATGAAATTAACCAGAAATAAGCTTAGGAATGTCTGTAACTTCTTGCATCATAACCAGTGCACATTTATGATTCGACCAAATGAATCAGAGCGGCCAAAATGCGTTTTGAAAAACGATACTTCTATGTTAATGATGGTAAAAATAGCCAGATAATGAGAATCCAAGTTTTAACTGGTTAATAATTAATGTATAAATCCACTTTCAATGTATAAATTGTTTCATGTTATAATTTGTCTCTTTCCTTATAATACCCTTACAATTGATCCGCGTATCATCAGTATATCAGATGACAATATTTTAAACTATAATCTCCACCCTATCATAAAAAAGTGGAGAAACTAACTTTTGATGGAGGATTAAAGTTAAGATTTGCATAATAAAGATTAACGATGTTGTCAAAACCGAATATCAAATTAACGGTAGGTTAGACATAATCTCTTGCGATCACCAATTTGCACATGCATGGCCCCAACCATATTAGATATTGGCTGTTATTTACTATGGCTTGTAAAAAATAAAAACCCGCGCTTCGCGCGCACATAAACGTGGGGTGGTTAATTTTAACGTGAACTGAAACATGAAGGTCAATAATCTCCAATATACTTGAGCAAAACTAATTAATGCTAATTGATATTGTTGCATTAATATTAAAGAATAACCGCCTTCAAGCAAGGTTTTGCAGGACCCTTATTTGTTTAATTCTCGTGGTGCTAAATATCCTACACTTAGGTTACTTTCTGGTTAATTAATTTTAGCTTACATATTAATTACTACTAACCGTAATTTTAAACCCTGTCGATACCCGAGTTAATGCTATGTCTAACCAATATTACCATTTTTATTAACGTTATGATATTGCACGAAGTATTCAAGATGGAATTGTTATAAGATTAACAATGACCATTCAGATTATAATAAACTTTATGTATGGTGGATCAATTCCTTATCACTACTTGGCTTTATCAATCAATTGAGTGATGACCAATGATCAGAAGTGCACAAATGCATAAACTATATAAAGTTCTGCCAGTTGTTGAACTTTATAGTGATTATTGTAAGATATAGAGTCGTCTTTGTCAATTTAGTTTGCATATTATTATATAGTTAGTGTTGTCTCATTGCCTCGTTGCTTGTGTATCTTATTCTCTCATCTCTCCTCGGTTCAATCTCCCTAGTTTATTCTTCATTTATATATATGAACAAGGCCATTTTAGGCAAAACTTGGTATATAACCTAATAAACTGTTTCCTCTGTTTAACAAGATTGGTGACCTAATGATCACATAAATATACCAAATATTACTGCCAAGTTATAACATTATAACCTCTATAGACCATGTTTTAATACTAATTAGTAACTGCTTACAGTTCAAATAGTTAACGATAACTATACTTTATGTCGGAATCGGAGTTTACGATCCTAGACATTTCTTTATACTACTGCTAATTATGCTGCTCTCTCCGTAAGTTAATGTTAAATTTGTTCCTCCAACAAGCCCTCCAACAAGCTCAGGGCGTTTGTATATCTCAACGCTTAGTAAATTTTTTTCATTATCATTCCGGATTCTATTAATATTAATTATATAATTTACATTTGAAGTAATGATTATACTCCTATCTTCTATTAACTCCTCTTGCTACTTAGCACTCATCTTGGCAATTAAATTTCCCGCGCGATCTCCTTGTCTCCTTATTGTTCCACCTCCTCTTTTTCATTTTTATTACAATCACTATCACTTACTACTCTCTTCTCTATTATCTTATACTCCTGTCAACCCTCTCCATTCACACTAATCAAGTTTTCCCGTTCGTGGTTATTTCGCATAATTATGCAGTCTAAAAGCGGATCTTTAAAATCTCATTTCTTTTTACTACGTTGCTTGCTTTTTTTCAACAAAAATAAACGTTATGTTAATCTTATGGTTTATCTGGCTTGACGCATATCACATTGCTTTTTTCAAATATTCTCCACTCTCGTTATTTTAACTACTCCAAGAATAGGAAATAACATTACTATCGTCTAAAAAATAAATTACACTACACGTCAAGAAGGTGAATGAATTAGGTCTGACAATTATCCGAAGGTGTATATATATAATGAGGGAGAAGTTATTGACAAGAGTTTTGTGCAAATTAAAATTAATATTAATGTTATAAAAGGAAATTAATTTAAAAAATATCACCTCTTTCGACATTCATTGATATTATTTGAACAATAACAAAGCTACTTTTATTTCTATATTTTCACAAGCAATTATAAAAATTTTTTTTCTAGCATTCACTCGAAGATATCAAAAATTATCTATCATCTCTTTACCTCTTTTTTTTTTGTTAATAATCTTTTTTGTAATTTCATTCTTCATTTATAAGCCTTACTATTTCTCTTTATATTCTTTTTTATTTTTTTTTTTGGGAGTTTTTTTTTTTTGAAAAATAATCTGCCTTCTTTTGAACCGTTTCAATCTAGTGTCAGCTATTTAATTTTTGAAATTTATAGTTTCCTTTACAATGACTGATTTTAAACAATCTTACTTTCAACCAGTTGATTACTTCACTATTCCCATTAATTTACCATCGAATACAGTTCCAACCCCTACTGATCATGGCTACCCACTTGATTCTCCTGAGGTTAAGGTTTTTAGACAATGGCCAGATCCACCAGATCTTTCTGAATATTCATTATCATCTGATTCTGTTGTATCCAATTTTTCACCATCAACATTAACATCTCCTAGTTATGATTTACCAACCTCTCAGTTTATGAATTATCAAGGCATTGGTGAATCCACATTAAATATTAATTCATTAATAGAAGAAAAACCAGAAGCATCACAGGGGGAAATATTAATTGAAGTAAGTGATGGATTAATCTCTCCAACTGATCAAGATTTCTTTTTATCATCAGAAAATGTATATTTCCCATTCCCTTCACCAGAACATTATCCATCTGATGTTCAAACTGATGAACAGCTAGTAAAAATTGAATCATCTTTAAGTACACATTCATCACCTCAACTTCAAAAAAAATCTCAGCTATATTTACCTCTTGAATCTGAAGTACAAACTGCTCATACTTATCATCAATCAATTACAAGACAAAATAGTTTACCAATTTTAACTCAACATTTACCAATTGAACACACAATGTTTAGACATAATTCATTCAACCCAGTTAATACTATTGCCATTAATGATGATGCAATTTCACCAACAAATACTCCACTACTTTCAATCCAATCACCAACAACACCAGTCAATCAAATTGAAGATTATGAACTTTTATCTCAAACCAATTACACCACTCCAATTGCTCAATTAGCAAATTTAAATTTTCTCACTCAACCAAAGAAACCGGTTGGTAGACCAAAAGGTTCAAAAACAATTAATTCAACTCCCCGTAGAAGATCTTCTTCATCATCCCTTAAATCAGTTCCACCACCAAAATTCCCAACTACTATTGTTAAATCAGCTAAACCATTTCCACCTACTATTGTTAAATCAAAAGCATCTACTGCTCCAAAACAACGAAGAACAACTTTACCTGGTCCTATTCCTGCTACTGTTCCAACATTTATTAAAAAAGATGAAAATGGAACTGATTGGATTTCATTTCAATACTCTCGCAAAAGAGTGAAGTCAACCTATTGTATTCGTTGTGATGTTGAATCTGTTGATATTTCCCAATTAAGTCCAAAATTTATATCTGACAATTGTATTTATCCTAGAGCAGCAGTACCACCAGATCAATACAAAGGAAATAGACAAAAGTATGAGTCAGAATGTAATTGTATTGGATGGTGTTTAGCATATTTAAATCCAGATTTAGCAAATCGTAGAGGATTAATTCAAAGAGCAGTAGATAGCTGGAGAAATACAAATTCCGATCCAGGAATAAGATCGCGTAGAGTTCGTAAATTATTTAAAGAAGATTATTTAATTAAGAGTGATTAGAATAAGTTGGTATTCACATATTTATTAATCTGTTTCATTAGCATTTTATTTCCATTTCTTAACCAATGGGAATTATTTATTATTATGGCGTTTTTTTTTTTTTCTATCTGTATTTATGAATTTTTTTGTTATTAAATTTTTATTACTTTCTTTCTTTGACCATATATGTATGTAGCTTAAGTAAAAATAAATTGAATAAATTAAATAGATTGAATATAGCGGTAGTGTGTGGTGATGAATAAGCAGAGTTAATGATAACTTAAGTATCACCACAGGGTATAAGCGGTTATAAGAAGTACCACCGTAAAATTAACCTTTTAATAAACCTACCAAATACACTATCTACCATCTTCATATTCCTATTCCCTCTTCTCACTCGCTTCCCTTATCGTCTCCACCCTTCCGTTCTTTTTCTTTTTCTTCAATCTATTGTACCGGATTATCTTTAAAATTAATTACCCAATATAGTAATGCGTATGCAGATGACTACACTAAGCTTAGCTAAGATGGCGGTTACTGATTATCATTTAAACTTTCTGTCTATCAACCGTTCCCCAGATCTTCTAAAATAAGTAACTGTTGTTGGAGGAGATTGAGGCAAGTGCAGAACCGTTTTAGTTTTTGTTTTTTTGATTATTTATTCATTCATTTAAATACTTTACATCCAACTAAAGGAGAAACTATTCAAATAGTTTGGTTGAGGTGGTACTAGGGGTATTTTGTTTTATCAATAGGAGGAGATTAAATGAGTAAAACAAAGCAGTAATTTTACTTTATAAACTGGTTGGTTAAGTATCATCATCATCTAAGTAAAATCACTTGATATGATGACAGTAAAATCTACCATCGACTTTGTACTTTTACTCAACCTATCTTAACTTTTACTATATTAACACACACCACGATAGGTATAACGTAGTAAACGAACTGTAAATCATAGCAGGATTCTTCTTTATATATAACGATAACACTAAAGGACCGGCCCTATTCATAAATTGTTAATTATTAATAATAATAGCAATCAAAATTTCAATCGGCAACGCCTGAGATTACGATTTTCCTTCCCTTTTCCCCTGTGCCTGGTTTCGATTGGCGGTTGTTCCTGATTAAACAAACCCCTACCCTTAAAAGCGTTGGGAGTAAACAAGATATCTCCATAGTAAAGGATACTACTGTCCACGCCGAAACCCAGTTGTAAAAGGGCCTGGGTTTGCCGTATAGACAACCTTAGGAAGCACCACCAAAACAAACAAAGAAAATAAAGTGCGTAACAATGAATGCGAATAACATCCATAGTAACTTAAACATGCATAAAGCCCTGATTAAGAGATAAAACGGTAATCATTTGAGGAATAAGTAGAAATATTATGATATTTGTCATATAGAATTGTAGAATTAAATGATCCCCTCTATCTTCTCTCTCTTCTCTCTCCCCTCTCTCCCCTCTCTCCCCTCTCTCTCCTCTCCCTCCTCTTTCCCTCCCCCTTTTACAAAGGAATTATAATCCACTGTACACCTTCACAGTTTCTCAAATTTCAGGCGCGCCAGGCTGCCTCATCTTCGATTGTATCCCAACGCCTTGATCCCC